>JAUCNO010000070.1:301172-342776 GCA_032353835.1 Enteromius viviparus
TTTTTTTCTCTGCGCCGGGTAGCGCTGATGTCATTTACTTGATAGAGCCTAGTTGTCCATCAATTATGATTATTTGTATTCTGCCGCGAACATAGGTGAGAGCGCGCGCGTGCGCAGACACGGGAACGCGTGTCACGTGTGCTTATACTGCATAAATACATTTATTTTTAATAATTATGTATGTTTATGTTTCGATTTTTATGTTTATTTATACATTTTTAATAATACAGAACGAAAGTTTTTTTTTTTTTTTTTTTTGAGAACGGTGCCCCCCTGGGAACTGGTGCCCTACGCAGACTGCGTATTCTGCGTATAGGGAGCGGCGGCACTGCTCGTTTTATTGATTCATCATTGACTCTTTATACACAATGAACTTTCAGAGTAAAAACTTTGCAGCTGTATTATACACTGCATGCAAGGTCATTTTCAAAAAACCTTAATAGATGTATTTTAAGATTCTATTTTGGAACCTTGGATGTCAATAAAGAACCATAGAACCTGAGGGGGGAGGGGGGAACATCTCAAACACCCCACTCTATGACCTTCCATTTTTCACTTTGACAGTTTAATCAGAGTTCAACTACACTACAGCAAGCTTCACTCATCCTGACATCCTCCCTCCTGTCCATCCGTTTCACTCTTGTCCCTCCCACTTTACATAAATAAGCTTCCATCTGTCTCTCTCTCTCTGCATCGGCTGTAATCCACCTGTATTTTTGCACGGATGGACTCAAAGCAGCTTCTCTCCACTATATTTACTGAATGCTGAGTCATGTATCCCAGCAGAGATCACAGGAGGAACATCAAACTGAAAGACCCTCCCAGATTGAAATCATATCTTCACAGAAAATGAGAAGAACATTCATGGTGTGTGACCCACCCTGCTATTACAAGAGCCCACAGTGTTCGAAAGCAGCAGAGAACAGAAGCACACAGGTTATAAAGCAGAAAGGACAGATTGATGGCCTTCCTGACAGAGTGAGAGTAGTAAATCTACGGTGAGCACACCAGCAGTGTAACTCTATCTATTTTTAGTGCACTCTAACAAGAGCCCTTTCTTCTGTCAAACCTTTCCAAACCACTGTAAACTCTATTTAAACAACGCTCAGTGAGTTTGCTTTCATCTTTGAAATCTCTATTAATACGTATTAAACACCTATCTATTTAAAATTATTACATAAAATCTATCAATTTTTTCTTAAAAAGTAGTTCTTTCAAAAATTATAAAAAATAAAATTACAATAAGAAAAATAGAAATGATAATAAATCATATAATTTATATGTTAAAAAAAGTTGAAAGGGATCAAAATTACACAAACGTTTACATACATTTAGAGTATATAGTGTTAAATAAATCTTGATAATAAATACATGTTCTTAGAAATATTTAAATTTGAGTTCAAACTGAAAATACTTGTTTATTATTGGTAATTATAAAGAAAAAAGTTCAATAATTTTTTATAAAGAAATGCATTATATATATATATATATATGTGTGTGTGTGTGTGTGTGTGTGTGTTTCATATATTTTAAATTATATTATGTACATTTTTGACAAATCACAGTTTACATCTTTTGATATATTTATGTCACTGTTGATATATTTTACTGGCATTTTTCTCTCGTTTTAAAATCAGCCATGTGACTTACAGTATGCAAAACTCTCCATTTGCTCTTCACTCAGTCTCACCGTCTAAGATTATCAAAGTAACCCAATTAGTGATTTTACTATCCCAGACAGAAGGTGAAGGTGTGACATTTCCACAGTTCATCCTGTATTTATTTAAGCAATCAACAATTAGTCAGAGTCTGTGAATGTGTTTATAACACAATAGCACAATTAACCTCTCAAGTCAGACAATAGAAGTGTGTATTCATCACGCAAAATGACAGACATTAACAAACCCATACCAAAACGTGTGTGCAGGTCTAGTGGTCTTTACGTCTGTGTTTACAGCCTGCTATCACAGCGTCATCAGAGCTTCTCTCAGACGCTAAGGCTCCATACATCAGGGTCTTCAGCTCAGCATTCCTCCTCCAGACGCCCAGGCAATGGCCTCTCATGCTCACTAATACAGTGAGAGGAGGGAAGTCGCCATGGCAACCAGTGAGGACCTCATCTGGCTGAATAGACGTCTGGGTTGTGCCAGTAACTAAATGCCTAGGATATAAGTGAACATGTGGCTGCTCTGTGACCCATGTGTGTGCATATATGTAGGTTAAATGATGCGTGTTAGGGGGGAGTGTATTTAATAGCACTGATGGGATTAATCTGAATAGTGTTTCTTTTGATGGATTCAAATTAAGCATTTATGAGATGCATGTGATATTTAATGCATTTTTTGACTGATTTTACTACAGCACATTTGGACTGCAAGAGATGCTTAAAAGCGAGAGGTTATTTTTAAACCTTACTGACCCCACACTTTTGAACAGTGGCGTATATGTTTGTGTTTAAGAAACATCATGTCTTCATGTAAGAGACCGGAGGGGAACACAGCTGTACTTCAACAGCTGTAATCAACACTTATTTTATTACCATGACTCGGGAACACTGCAGGAACAACAGGTGCACAGGATCTGGAAGAAATGTGAGAGCTACAATGCAGACTTGTGAATTTTTTAGAAAAGGAGAGAGAAAAAAACGCCGTAGTTTACACTGTAAGACTAAATTCATCTCTGCAACAAGCACACACATGCAGCTGCTGTAATGGGAAACTCACACAAAGTCCAAGTGACTGTTGGAAAAGCAGCATCACACAATCAATTCAGCTTCATCTCATAAATCTGCAGTTGGTCATGTTGTTAAGGAAGCTGGCATGACTGATGGTCAGGACGGCTTACTGCAGATCCATGTGTAAATTGCCACAATAAATCCAGGCTGGAGATATAAACACACTGAGAGATAACCACAGGTTATTTTGTTATTTTGCATGGGTAAAAACACATCTAAAAACTATTCCTAAAGGAATAATAATGTATTAATTTATCAATTATCATACAGCAGAAAGCCATGGAATGGGAGACTGTGATTGATTAATAAATAAATAAATAAATAAATAATAAAAAATAATAATTTATTGGATAAATATCATATTTTAGTTCATTTTAGTTATGTTAAAAAATCCAACAAAACTCATCACAGCTCAAATGAATACAAAGGATTTACTTCCATCCCATTCAACATACTTTTATTATTATTTTATTATTAACTTTCATTATTACTTCATAAAATTCTTCAACATCCTTGTCCAGATTATTTAAAAAAAAAAAAAAAAAAAACCCAGCTCAACTGGTGTTATCAGACAGGAAGTGGCAGTGAGCGGCATCCTGTCCCAGTTCCATGCCAAAGGATAATAACGTCAGGAGCAAGAAAGAGACAACTTTTAAAGAAATATTCAAAAGGCCCTAGCTCACCCCAATGCACCTTCAATTTTTCATAAGGCGTAGTGTGCCTGTATACTTTGTCTGTGAGGTTCTGTGTACTTGTGTGCAGATAGTATTTCTTCTTTCAGTTTCAAACATGCACACACAAAAGTCACATTAAACGAGGCTGTATTATATACTGCAGCCTCTTAAGCTGCACTACTTTATGTGAGGGAACTTGCAACATGTAATTTACATTCCCTGAACAGCCACAATCTCCTCTCCAAAACATGTCTGTCTGAATGGGACAGTAACCGGCATGACAGATATGCAGCTGTGACCGGCCGCAAACAACTGAACTGAAACCAGCAGGAGACAGAAACGCTTCCTTATAGTCTGCTGCTAGCTAATCCTTTATGTTTTGACACAAAATCAGTATGTGAGGTAAACTTTGGCGCATGCTTGTACGTTTTCAGAGACACGCACAAACTATAAACTGCATACAAACCAATATAACACGGTTTCGTACTGAACCGTAGTGATTCAGAACAAAACAGGAGCTGACTAAACAATAACACAGTGGCATTACTACAGTTGCACCGTTATTGCATGTGCTGGGAGGCTCAGATAAACTCACAGCATGAGGTGAGGAGTCGGAGGGGGAAGCTTCATTATCAGGGCCCCAGAAACACAGCACCCTCAGTAGGGCAGACGCAGCATGCCGCTCCAAACAGGTCTGATGTAAGGTGATCTGGAGATTAGATCACCTTTACCGGAGCAATCTGCGTCACGGCTCTAAAGGGCTTCAGGTGAGTCAGAGGACAGGTCGGGTCAGCTTGGATTAGACTGGGCAGAGTGTGTGCAGGGTGGGCCGCAAGTGCCTGGGGCGGGTAATAAAAATGACAGCGCATAAAATCAAGAGATGAAAAGAACCTGTGTGATAATAACCTGCGCTATACGCACAAGATGAGTAATGCAACAAGCAAGGACGCATTAGACAACACCAAGTGGTTGGCTCTGGTGAAATTCCACACCTCTGCTCAGTTTCTGCCTCTGGTTACACAGCTCTGTCTCTTGCTCTTTTTTTTTGCATGCTTAACAGCTCTTACGAAAACACTTACACAAATTCAAACATGATTTCATTACTAAGTAGACAAGAGACAGTCTATTTTGAATGAAAACATTGAGTTAACTTCCTCAGCTGATTATAGCAAAAATGGCGGAAGATGGTAACTCAGGGAGAAGAATTGAATAAAAAAAATTATATTTTCCTAGTGCACAAAAAGCTTTTTCGTAACGTCGTAAAATGACAAATGAACGCCTGAAGTCATTGTTTTACCAAAGTCCTTTTAATGTTTCTGTGCATTGATCACGGTTGTATTCTTGCTGTCAATGGAGGGTCAGAGAGCTGTCGAAAATGTTCCCAAGTCTTATGGGTTTGGAACAATATGAGGGTGAGTAATTAATGACAGGATTTCCATTTTTTTTGGCGAACTAACACTTTAATGCCATTTTCTACAGAAGCGGTATAAGACCTCAGAGATCTGACTGTGAGAACTAAATTACAAAAACAAGGAGCAACCCAAACAAAGGATCATCTAAATGATGTGAGCCTCCTCCACTAAAAGAGTCATAAAAAACATTGCTACAGTTGACCTTAAGACACAAACTGCAGACTCAACATGCTGTGTGAGTATACGTCAGCGGCTGAGGCGGTGGGAATAAAGCTGATGACAGATAAATGAAGACCTTAACCCAAACACACACACACACACACACACAGTTAGGTACACGCACAGCTGATAGACAGTGTCTTAACTACACCATGTTATTTCAGACCCTTCCTGTCTCTGCCCACATGACCTCTGACGCACATCTCCACCATTATGATGTAATACCCACAAGAGTCAGAGGAGTGAGGGTGTGTGGTTTCACAAGGATGTAGTCAGGGTTACAAAATTATGCTTTTAAGCAAATTTGGAATAAAAATGATTTTTGACAGTACTGTTCAACTTTATTAGAAACAGCAACATAATACATGGTTTAAAATGATAGTCTGTAGCAGGCTGCAACAAATTATAGACGTTAAAGGGTTACTCCACCCCAAAATGATAATTAATAATAGTTAATAATTAATCACTTACCCCCCATTAGTTCCAAACCCGGAGAAGATTCATTCCTCTTTAAAAAACCCAATTTAAGATATGTCTGATGAAAACTGGGAGGCTTGTGACTGTCCCATTGACTGCCAAACAATTACCTCTGTCAAAGTGCAGAAAAGTATGAAAGACATCCTCTTAATAATCTATCAACTGTAACATTATGTAGCTACAAGAATACTTTTAGTATGGACAAAAACAACAACAACTTTATTCAACAGTTCAGCAGAGTAACATCACTGCAGCGCTATTTTGGAGAGTCAGGCGCAATGGAAGGATATGTCTAGTATGTGTGACATGCATTCAGATGATACTCTCCAAAGTCACTGAATAAAGCTGTTTATTTGTTTTTTCCCATAAAAAAAGTATTCTCGTAGCTTCATTAAATGAATGTTAAACAAAGCATTTAAACAATGTCTTTACTACCTTGTCTTCTCTCAGACACTCTCATTATTGACATTTAAACCAACCCAGTAGACTAATTAAGCAAAGCTATATACATTGGCATTAATCAAAGCGACTCTTTAGCTCATATTAGAGGCTTTTGTTAAATCCATTAGTATATGTCATCCACACTTTTCTAGTACTGTGTTTGTGAGGCTCCTGCACCCCTGACGTTGCTGAGCTGTGGCTCAGTGCACCAAGAGGAGGTTCCCCAGGGCTCTGTGCTAGGGGGTTGTAAGATTAGGTCTAGTTCAGACTTTAAACCACAGGACAACAAACCTAGTCTGATTGACAGGACAAACAGACTACTATAGGGAAGCTGGTTGATTTTCTAATTTCAGGGCTGAATTTAGATTTGATATACATTCTTGTAAAAACCTTGAGAACCACAATGCATTGCGTTGATCTCAGTGCAAAAATAGGAGACGAGGCGAGATAAAATGTTTAAATATTTAATATTAACAAAGGACTAAATAAGTATGGCCTGGAACTTCATTAAAAAAATAAAGTCAATCAAGTAAAGTTTATTGTTTGGTTTCTGCAAAAAACTTCATTTGTTGCTTTTGTCATCCCTGCTACATGCGTGTATCTGTGGGTGGGACTAAACAGGCAGTGATGTAGAAGCAGGCGTTGGTCTGGATGTGTAGCACTATATAGATGACCCCTTTAAAATATTTTGTGCAATGGATTCCAAACGTTAGAGAGTGGTAAGGTAACTCTGCTCATATTCTCTCTTTTAAAAGCAGATGCTCTATTAAATCAAATAAATTAAAAAAGTACGTCCTGTCTAATTTGTTACAGCTTTACCCTGTTGTTGTTTTTTTTTCTGTTTCTTTTTACCTTAGCTTGCTATCGTGTTTCCCTTAGGAAAAGTGTGTCGGTGTGCAATTCTATTTTTGGGTTCAGTACTTTACTTCACATGCACAAACTCACTTTATAGCATGAATCTTGCCCATGTTATGGACTAGTACATTTTTAATGAGTAATGCATGTGAGGGACAGGAGAATTATCAGGGGAACTGCAGTGAGGTGAAACCTTTAAAACAGTAGACTATATTAAATACTCCTGTGCAAGACTTTTTTGAACAAATCCTATACCAATTATATATCACACATACAGTCACACACATGTTAAAAGTATGCCAGCACAGTCTAATATGTCAAACGAGCGAATGCTCTTTATATTATTCTTTCTGGCTGTGTATGATGCGTTTTAAATTAGAACAATACTTAGTAGAAAATTATATACAATTCAATCTGAGCTTAAATAGGGTTTCTTGTTTGACTGCATTGTAAGGAGAGCCCACCTGCAGTTCTCAAGACAAATGAAAACTGTAAGAATACGAAACCGTCTTTCTCTGTGCGCATTGTTCTCAGCCTCAACCACAGATTTCCTCCGAATGCAAGATCTCATGCCTACTCAAACGACCCAGTTTGGAGACATTGCCTTTGAGACATTACTGTTTCTTTTTGAAGACAGCTTGAGCTGCACAGCGTGACATCCCTATTAGAGAGAGAGCGTAGGAGAGAAATCAAAAGAAAATAAAACCATTACCAAAGCATTACCAAAATAATATTACTTGTTACTAAATGAATCAGTCAATAAATAGCAGAAAGGCTCCTGCCCTTCTGCAACCATACAAAATACAAGTGGAGTAGACGGTGAAGTAAAAAAGGTTGGATGCCAGTGTACAAAATAATTTACAAAATAGCATCAGTTTGTTCAGAGAGAACAATAAGATCCATGGAAGTCTTTTCTTCACTTTAGAAACCAATCCATCTTCTGCACATGAAAAATATAAAACGGTAAGATCAAAGAGAGACACTATGTTTAGACAAAAGATATAATATTTAGGTTAAATAAGGTTTAATGAAATGCCAGGCTACAGGATTGCAACGCAGAGCAAATGGTGACAGTTCTCAGTGTGTGCCAGTGTATGAATCTCCACGTATGAATCACTGCCTGCTAACTTGAAAGTCATTTGTATTTTTTATGTTTGAAAATGTTCACCCACACCTCAGGCTCAGGAGTGTGTGAGGGAGAGACACATTACTGAGATCTAAGAGTGAGCGAGAGAGGCGGCATCTGAAAGTTGCAGGCGCATCACAGCTCTCTTTACGCGCATATTAGTGGGAGCCAAAAGTGGGCTAGATTTTGCATTTTTAATTAGAGAAGGGATTTACTATCTGTAAGAATCCTCTGCTGAGTGAATGGAGAGGGATGTGAGAGGACCAAAGAAAGAAGAGGGTTTGATGATGCTGTTGTTTGCATGCCCTCAATACTGTATATCTATCTTCTTTGTAATTTCTTGTTTCTTCCAGCCGGCTCTAGATGGCTTTCTAGATTTTATGAGCTTTGCAGATATATCTTACAGTTATGATCTAGTAGGTCTGTGATTTTGGCTCTGTCCGCAGGTTCCCACGCAGCAGATGAACTAGAAGTACATACTGCATCACGCAGCTGTTGATGTCACTGTCCAGAAATCACATCTGTAGCAGGACACTGATACAACAGAAGGAACATTTATCAGTACAAGTCAGGCTCAGATCGACAGCATTTGTGGCATAATGTTGATTTAAAGGGATAGTTCACCCAAAAATGAAAATTATATACTCACTATGAAGCTATCCTATGTATGTATGACTTTCCTCTTTCAGACTAATACAATCAGAGTTTAGCAAATCACGTGGGTCTCGTTTGACGAACAGTTGTTTCAGTCTGAGGGAAAAAATATCAAATGATGCCTGAAAATGTTTCATTAGGAGAAAAGACTCCTTAATTCTTCCCTTTCCAGGTTGAAAAGTCCATTAACGAAAAACTTGATACAGTTGGCATTAATTAATCGGAGGACAAAGCTACAGCCGTTAAATAAATAGGTTGCATGCTGAATTTGTCCAATCAATAACACTGACACACCACAAATATTCAAATAAGAATGTTAAACTGTGGTTTAGAAATGTATAGTGTTAAATGTAAGTCTACGAGTTGGTAACCCTGGGTAAATTATGAGCAATGTGAAACACGAAGCAAGATAAAAGAGCATCTTCTGGGTTAGAATGGCCTATTTTATAACCACTATTATTGCGTTTAAAAAAAAGAATGATATGGCAATCCATATTATGCTTCAAATACTATTGATTGAGCTTAACTTCAAGCTTTGTTGTGTCCCAATTCTGTGCATCACACTAAGTAAACTAAATCCTGGCCGTATCGTCCCTCAAAGTCAGTGAGGATCGACTACAATAAATAGACAACATTTAATTTGTGCTTTAATTTGTAGTTTACCTTTCATAATCTGTGCCCACAACATAAAACAACAAACATGAAGAGACAAGCAAAACTACTTTCCTTTTGTGATAAAGGAAAGGATTTTGGGCGCGCACATAAACAGACTCAGAGATTCAATCAGGAACCAGACAAACAGCCTTCCTTCTTATCTACTGAAACACCTGCTGTCAGTTGGGACCTAGCGTCATTTCACACAATGATGCAAAGATGAATTGGGCAGAATTGTGTATATCTGCTTTTGAGTGAAGGAATGGGAAAGTAAATTTTAAGGTACAGGGTCGGGTAATGAATATCCGGAGAAAGAGGCAAGAAGAATTGAGCCATGCATGAAATAAAGAGCTAGAGGCAAAGAAGTGAGATAAGCAGGATGAAGAAAGTAAAACAAATTAGTTTTGTTGAGAACTTTTAGTGTTAAAAACTATTGTAATTTACAAAAGAACTGCCCTTTTTCTCAAAATGACATTTTACAGTATTATACTGTAAAAATGCATGAAGGTTTTTACCGTATAATGTTCACAGTATTTAAAATTGCAATTATTATATACAGAGTAACAATGGAAGCACTGCATGGAGAAACTGAACTGAAGGAAGGGTGTCTGAAAGGGAGGAAGTGACATCACATGACCTGGTTTATTAGCCATGCCTAATCAAGTGCCGCTCATCAATCATGGCCATGAGCCATTGATCTGTTGAGTCTGGATGTTAGATGGATGAAGGACACATATCTGACTTTCTAAGAAAGATCAGTTTGGACTGGTTTGAAGTCATCTAGCAAATTTGTATTATTATCATTGATTGTCATCGCAAAATGTTCATGATTATTTACAGACATGGATCTCAGTTTCTCAGCTTGTGAGATGCTAGCATAAATCATGGCTTGTTTAAATAATAGCCATTAAGATGTTGCACAAATATGTGAGAAGGCTGTTGGTTTATCTCACAAAGACTACAGGAACTCACTAATCTCTACTGCTTCGGAAATAATAAATAACCATACAGTCAAGGTCTTTATATTTTAAGGCATGTTTTACAACTTACAGCAAAAAGGAAAAAACAATTAGGTCAAAGTCCAGATAAACATAGCCTGCATCTCATTGGCTACCCTCCTTTATCTCATGGGTTTAAGCCCAAAGCAGACAGACACAAGAATGCACTACGTTTCCTGAAAAACTTCCCAAGTCCCTCTTCCACTATATACCACTTCTCATAAACAATAAAGCCAAAGAAGCTACATTTCCAGCCTGAGGAAAGATCAAGCAATCCTTATCCAAAAAGGGATTTTTAGTTTTGCACTGGTCTTTATAATAAGCTCTCACAGAATATTATCTTTTGAATGAGAAAGACAAATCAGCTGGGTATAGGGTGCAGTTCATGCTTGGTGCATTCTGCTTAGTGTTCTCTTCTGACTGATGAAATATTGAGCAGTGCTCAGTGTGTGTGTGTTCTCTCCAGTAACACAAAAGCGTTCCTTTCAGAATTCAAAGCCATTCTTACATTAAACAAATTAATAAAAATCAATAAAAGGTAATAAATATGACGGCAAATCTCTAGTCAACATTTGAAGTGGTCTATCAAAGTTATCCAAAGACGCGGGTTTTAAGAGTGCATTTAGGTTTTGATACACTTCAAATCTTCAATAGTGTATATTTGTGTGTAAAAAAAATAATAATTTACTTTCATTTTGTTCCAGACATGTATGATATTCATGCTTACATGAAACATGAATGACACTGCTGTAGATGTAACACTGTTTTTTAACAAAAACTAGAAACTGGTTCTTCAAATCTGATTGGTTAATCACAATGTTGTTTCAGAGTCAACAAAGATGCCACACTCAGCAAAATTAGGTTCTGTGGCACCCATTAGCTAAAAAAAAACCATTGAGACATCTCTCAAAATATATTTTGTCTTCCAAATAAGAAAGTCACATAAATGCCACGACACAATGTCTTTTACATGTACATATATTTATCATATGCAATATGGAAAAATAAGTTCTGCCTTACGGTAAAGCCCACAGAAGCAATAACATTAGTGCATGTCCGATTTTTGCTATTTCTTTATTCTAGGAGATAACAGTTCATATAAGGTAACTGGATGTGATGTAAATGCCTGCTAAGTGAACTGACTATTCTTAATAGAGACTTTACAAAAGCATAGATGCTTAATAGGTCAAAGTTCATTCCCACCATCGATAGATTGTGATGCTTAAGACTGGCCAGAACTGACATAGATCTGTACAGCTTATCCCTCTGACTTCAGCTGCTGACAGTCTGCTCTCTAAGCAGATGAGTAGTGAGGGTTAAGTGGCTTTAGCTCAGTGAAGAATGAGGCTGATGAGAGCAGACTAACCAATACTCAAGGCACATCCAGTTAGATGCACGGGGCAGATGGAACTGTGTATGTGTATCTAATCAGCTTACAACCACATATCCACCCGACCGCCTGTGAGGGAGCCCATGGGTCAGGCAGTGACATACATTGGCGGCTGCTGTGCTTTGTGATTTACAACGACACACTACATGCCCTGCATGTGAACATAAAAAAAGGGAATGATTGCGCATTAAGACTGTCTTATTTTTCCTGCTAAGTTCAGCAGATTTGAATTTGTTTGTTCAGAAATCAACCAATAAAATGCTGTGATGATTTCTCATTTGGTCTCCTTTTCATTCTCTCGTATGATTTTTAATGACTTTTATTATGTAATAAAATAAAAATAATGAAAAAACATATTGTGAAGTAGAAGCAGCACACGTAAACTTCACAAATGGTGACAAATCAACAAACTTTAAAAGAAGTGCCAAAAATATCTTGCAAAGATGACAAAAACCACATCATCAGCATAAATACAGCCAGTAAACAGCACAAAATAAGCCTATAAAGCTAACTTTATAATTTATTCATGCTACAGTGAATGCAAGGTACTTCCACATTGCAAATTCAGCAACATTGTTCGCAGTACAATTGGGAGACTATTATTTGCATCACATGCTTTATGTAAAAGCAAAGTAATTCATATTTCTTATTCGCAATTTAAAAAGCCTCTGGATAAAATGTAATTCAGTTTTGCACAGCCTCAGTGGTGCAGTCCCAAAAAAAGTCACTACACACCAGTCTGAGAGAAAGCACTCCAATCTGATTACTTCAGCATAATGCAGTCAGTTATGAAATTGTAACCAAACAAATTATTCTCATTATCCAAAAGTGAAAATTAAAATACATCGCCGGAGGCTCACAGGTGCAGATGTGTTTACTGTACTTTGTGTGTTTCAGAGGAAGGCAGCTGGTGAAACAGTAAACACTGTATGAGCGTACATATCCCTCAGCGTCTATCATCTTTCTACGGGAGCTTACCACATTCACCAAAAAAAAAACACACTTCACCCCAAACCGCCTCACTAGGGAGCATTATCATAAATCGTACTCATCCTTACACCAATTTAATTTAAAATGGGAGGTATATATCGGCCTGTAGAAGATGCTGTTAATCAGATGTTCCTCTTCTTCTAACATGGTCACATCCCCCTCTCTCCCTGGATGTAATTCTCTACTTGTCCGCTCAAGGTTGGTCATAATTCACAGGTGACAGGGGCAACAGGCTGATGGTGTAACAGAGACTCAGACTCATCCTAAGCGGATAATATTTTATATTTTATACAATACTTTCTAAAGTATAATATGTTTGGAAGCAGAGGTCGCATCCTGCCAAGCCGTTCTGTGTCGATTCTCTCTTCTGTAGAACTCAAAGCGAGTGTTTTTTGACCATACAATAAAAGTAGAAGCAGTCTAGTGCTGTTATGAACTCAGATGACTATCACTGTGTAGCCATTGTAACATTTTAATGCAAATAAATTGTTTCAACTTGTTTCTGCAATAAGTTGAGCAAACCCACATTCACAGCTTTGTATAACAACATCTGTCGAGTTCAGGTTTGGATTTTGCCTAAATATTAGGCAGTATCTGCTGGCTTTATATTCAACGCTCTCTGTCTCAAGGGACAAAAAAAATTGTAATCATATTCAGAACGACATCTGTTCTGGTTCTTCATGTAAAGTGGCTTTGAAACATGTCGCACCCTGGATTAAATTGTCTTTTCCCAGTAATCTAGGTCAAGTTTTAAACTACTCAAATCATACAGAGAATAAAGAACTCACAACTGGTTTTCAAAAACATCATATCTTTATTGACATCTTCAAAGGACCGATTTTGCATTCGACTCTTTCCGAGTCAATGGTAAACTTCAGAGAACAAGCAGAACCACCATATCACTCTCCTATTTCAATAACTACTGCACTGAACTGTTTGAGGGTTTGTACCTTTGTGTGTATTCTTTCTGAATGTGCTGGCAGAGCAATGTACTTCAGTCAATAAATGTTTTGCGTTTAGCTCTTCATGCATTTATGGCTATATTTAGATTGCACAGTCAAGGGAAAAATAATATTTTGATTATTGTGCTTTTTTTAATAAAGCAAACCTTTCTTTCATCAACACCAACAGTGAACATTTGCGTGGCCTCATGACTTGTCTATGTGCACTTATTCAACCAGCTTCCATCAAAATAGCATTTTTTATACAACAAGTATACTACAAGTGCGAAAACTCTGCAGTAAACCGATTTAACGGCTTTGATTCCCCTGAGAGCATCGAGCCAAACACTCTTTCTCTCTCAGCTCTCAAACCTTACCTTTCTTACAAGACTGTTTGAAACATAACCTATCTGAAACACAAAAACAGGCAGAAGGAACAGTCACAAACAAACAAAACCCACACAAATCATACATAAACATAAAGCTGAATGGAATGTACGTCCATATGTTTTGGAATGCATGTTTGAGAAGTGCACATCGTGCAACTGTGCCTTGCCACGTAATACAGCTGTACATCCACGTGTGCATGCTGACAAAAGGCTCTCACATGCTTATGTTTTGTACTCATAACTTATATTCAACATAACAGTCGGCCAGCCAGGTTTACGGAGGAGCAGCACCTCTGTGGAAGCTCTGAATTCTTCACAGTATCATAGTCTCGCCTTCAAAAAAAACCCAAAAAAGTCTACACTGAACATCTGACGCACTTGTGAATTTGACACCTATGGAGTAAATGTGTGTGCACAGTGAGCAAGGGGTTCAAATGTGTCTCGATTTCTACATGTGTGCAATTTAGGACTTTGCAGGTTGTGTCTCTGTTCTAGGTGTGCCTTTATTAAACACGTCCCTGAGGTCTTACTACCACCGACACCAAATGATGACCTCATAAACACAAGCGTCCAAAAATAGGTTCATTCATTCTCCAAAGATTTCTAAAACTAGAAAAGTACCTGCTTCGTCTCCAATACTATGATGAACACAACGGTTCCTATAAGAATTAGCTTAGGCCACGGGTCCGACAGCACTGCTGTTATACAGACTTTGTACCTGAACAGCACCAACACAACAGATCGACTGTTGCTTTCATCACTCTCATCATCATCATCATCATCATCCACTCTTTAGTGCCTTTAGCATTAATCTTATTGCTTAAAATCAAAATGTATCAAAGTCACAGTGCTGTGTCTGTAGTATTCCGCATCTAGAGGTGCGTTATACTTGCAGATAATCAGATACTCGAAAAACAACAGGATGTCCATTAAAATTCAAAGTAGCAAACATCATGAACATTACCTGTATAGTAAGGCAAATACAAACGAAACAAATATTTGTCAGAGCCTTTAAACATCTTCAAACAAGAACATAATAAATATTAGGTGTGTGATAGACATCAACAGAATACTACAGCAAGTCTCGGTCTTATTTATATTGTCTCTGTCTGAGTAGACAACCAGCGAGAAGCTTCTAGACATTGGAGATGTTTTGCGAGGCATCCCGTGCTTGTCGGATACCGTAGAGCCACTTAATGACGCGTGCGTTCCTCTCGATGACCGAGATGCCGTAAGGAACACGCTCACTGGGCTTTATAGGCCCGTCATCATCTTCGTTATCACCCTCCTCTCCTCGCCGTCCATCCCCACCGTCCCCGCACTCTGAGCTAGGAGTACTGACGCTCCGTAGTTTGGAAACCGAAACTATGTCCGAATTTGCCCGGGCAAATCGCTCCACGCCACCCATTCCTTCAACCTCATCTGGGTCCAGTCCACAGTAATTAAAGAAGCGCTCCAGGTCAGCTGTGGCCCGAGAGTAGCGGTCGCTCAAGTCCGACTTGGAACGGTGGAGGGAGGGATGCTTCCGAGATGAACCGGGACGTGACCCCCGAGAGCTTGCTGAGGAAATACGGGTGAAAGCGGGGGAAGCCGGGGGCAAAATGCCAGCACGTAGAAGCAGCGGGCTGGAGGGGATGCAGGGGGGTGCAGGGTGAGTTCCTGAAGGTTGCTGCTTTGTGGGAGGTGCCTGTGGCTGGGCTATCTGTGGTTGAGCTACTTGAGCTTGTCTAGGTTTGGGTTGAAGAGGCAATCTCTGAGCTTTCCTGATCTCTGCATGCGGGCGCACATCCACCCGTCGTACAGTTACGGAGTTGGGGGTCCCGTAACTACCTTGTGGTACCAGCCGGGGAGCCCTGGCTGGGACCGGAGGCGGCCTTCGGCTGGGCTCAGCAGGTGAGGGCTGATTGTTGAGAGGAGAGGAGGTGCGAGAGGAGTTGGGCGTTGAGCCAAGGTGTGCTTTAAAGTTTATGCAGTGCTGAGGTCCTGCAGATTGTCCACTACCAACACTCTGACTTCCGGAGGAGGGTGAGGAGGCTGAGGGAGAAGGAGAGGATGGGGTAGGCGAGGATGCAAGTGGTCCGTCACAGACGTTGATTAGATTATTAAGTACTTCAAGGTTGAGTTGTGGTCCTCTGCTAATACCATGGTCCGGACCTCCGTTCTCCGTCTCAAGTATGCGCCGGGTAATCTTCCTCGCTGGTGGAGTGTTTATTCTGCACTGCATCATCATGCTTGGTGATAACAGTGGTTTGCGAATGATTGGGGGCTTCACAGGTTCTTGTTTATTGAGTGCTACTTGCTGGCTCTTTACGTACTTGGCCTTGTCAGCTTCCAGGCGCTCAACTGCACTCAGCTTTCTCGTTCCTGGCTCGGGTGCTCTGCGGAAGTAGTCCGGGCCTTTGTTGAGGATTCGGAAAGGCATGGCAGAGGTGAATGGACCCCCAGTAAGACGGCCATCTGTGGGACGAAGGGTCTCCACCGGCATGATTGTAAGCAGTGGGATTAATTTTAGAGGTGAAATGAAGGCTAGGGGTCAGTGTTTCTGTTGCTTTCAAGAATGTCTTGCAGGCCCAAGAAAGACTTTTGTAGTCACAGGTCGTTTTATTCCTTTTCCTTTGTGTATTTTCCCCACCTTCAAGGGCCCCTTTAACTTTCTTACCAGTCTGAACACTCCTGCTGCTGTTACTTCACTCTTTTTTGTGTGCCGGCCTCTTGCCTCTATTATCTGTTCTCTCCCGAGTCCGGCTCATTGAATAGAGGCCCGTGGGATGGGGTCATAAAGGGTCGCATTCCACATCAGTCCGGCTGAGTGACCCACCAGGACGGGGCAGATCCTAAAATGAGCTCCTTGCAGCTGAAATGTTAGCAGAAAAGTTCTGGTGAAGCACGGTGACTCGGGTCCTTCCTCTCAAACTCCAGATGTTCCAGACTTGTAAAATGCTCCTTAAAAACCTGATCCTCTTTTTCTTGTAATCCCGGACTCTTTTCCTGGAGGAAGGAGAGAGAGAGAAAGATGCTGTCAGACATGGGTAGGCAAAGAGAGGAGCTCCTCTCGCTCCCTCTGCTCCACACATATAACTAGAGTACTCTAGGGCAAATGGGGGCAGACGTTTGGTTTTAATGCACTGTCTGGCCCCTCCTACTACACTCTTAAAGCCTCCAGATGCTGCATGTGGGAGCAGCCAATCAGGGAAGAGAATAGAGTTCCAAGCACAAGAGGAGGAGAAAGAAGTAAGCCAGCAGCCAATCTCTGATTGGTTTAAGCTGGGAACGCTGACCAATTGTACCCTTCCCCCACTCACAACAAACACTCCTACTGAATTTTCATTCAAATGTGATTCTTTGAAAAGAAACAAAAAAAGAAAAAAGACAGAGCTAAAGAACAGCTGCAATCTTTTATATTCGGTTGCATCAAATAGTGGCGTTTTATGAAAATATTTAAAAGTCCTCCTCCACTCAGTGTTCATAAGTACACTTTTGTGTAGTATCTTTACAAAGTACATTATAGGCAGATTATCATCTTTTATATTCTGGTCTCTAGATCTAGATCTAAGCCAAGGCTCAAAATCTGTCTGAAACACTCGTGAGCATAAATACAGCTCGTCTCAGAAAAGCTAGTTTTATAGTAAAGCCCTCTTACTTTAAGAATTTAAACAGAGCGCTGGTCTCAAATCTGTGCTGGCTTAAAATTAGACATTTTCCCCTCACTCTCTTTCTCTTCATCACAACTTCTGATGCTTTCATATTCCTCTTGATCCTTATTGTCAAGAGACATGGTACTTTTCCCTTCCCTATTCTCCTTTTTGTTACTGCATTAAAGGTTTGGATTACATCATCAAGAGAGCTGATAGGCTTGTTCCTTGCTGTTCATCTTCACCATCATCATCACCATTATACTCAAATACACATTTTTAATTAATCTTTTTATAGCATGACTTCTAGTCTGGGCCCTCATCCCCGTTACGCTCCCCCTCCCCTTTTCACTAAGAAGATAGAAAAGACTTAACACAATGGAAAAAATCCTCCAACCAAGAAACAGTTCATTTGAAATCATAAATATAGTCTTAAACTCTAATTGCAGCGAATTGCCTTTAGAGAAACCTACTAACAATCTTGCTGGCATCTGCCAGAAAGAGTGAAATATATGCAGCCTAAATTGCTTACAGACACTAAAATACTTTGGTTATATAGCAATTCTTAAATTTTAGTAGCTTGCTTTTCCTTTAAAGTTTCAGGGTTCAATGTTTCATTTTAACTTCCCTGTTAAGCTGATTACCATTTAAATATGTAAAAGAGTTTAGGGTTATTTGCCGTTTACTGTTGCTAATACTTCTACTCTTATTTATGAATCACTCATATATGTTAATCTTCACTTACATGACTATGAGATTGAAACAGCAGAGAGACAGACAAGTTAAAAGTAGGTTACCACTAGAGAAATGTCTTGTGTTATAATGTTTCCATTATTGTGAAAATAGATTTAATTAAACATGTTTGGCATGTTTCGATCCATTAATGTGTATTATAAGAGGCTTATGGACAGAGTAATGCAATAAATGCTTATCCAGGTCAAATTCTGTGATGGATTTAGATGATGCACACACCTACAGCTGTCTCTCAATGGCCAGTCTTTTAATAGAAGGTGCAGTTGCTCAGGACCCTGCTATGCTGTAAGGGGTGAGGCAGCTCTAGTGTCAAAAAGCCAAAACGGATCATCATTCCTTCCCCTTCACATCTCTGTATTCCCCTGGCCTTTACCAAACACCAATATAGAAGAAAACTCTTCCACAGGAACCATAGACCACAAGCATGAAGGCTTGTACATATATGGATAACAATGAAAGCTATAGCAGAAATTCTAGGCTTGTTAAGTCATTAGAGCACCTTCTCGAAACTATTTAACTACCTCATGCATCAGTGAGATAAGCGGCACACAGATAAACAGGCTATGCAACATCCAAATGTGGTTCCAACTTGAACAATTATACTAAAGAAGTGATTTTAGGTCCATTATTAAAGGGATTAATAATTAATTACCGATCCTCATGTTGTTAGAAACCACTTTCATCTTCAGAACACAAATTAAGATATTTCTGATGAAATCCGAGAGCTTTCTGACCCTGCATAAACAGCAAAACAACTACTAGTTCAAGACCCAAAAAGGTTGTAAAGACATCATTTAAATAGCCCATGTGACACTGGTTCAACCTTAATTTTATGAAGCCACGAGAACACATTTTGCGCGCATAGTGAGTATTTTGAGGTCCTCAGAAAGCTTTCACATTTCATCAAAAATATCTTAATTTGTGCTATGCAATGAAATATCCAAACTAACAAATGTGTACAATTGGTTTCTAATATTGCCAGATAATATGCATAACAAAATATTGTAAATTTCCAGTCCGTACAAACTTAATCTGAACTTAAGCAAAGAGAAAATAAAAATAAAGTTCCCCCATGCAGACTGTAATAAGCAGGGTGTAGTTCTCAATTTTGGGTTGCAACCCACCAGCTGGGAACCACTGTTTAGAGCAATGATATACTCAGTCCAACAGAAGTTAAAATCGTACTCATCTTACAGCACAAACCATTAAAGTGTTTAGGTCTCATGTAAAGTAAGATCCCCAAACAGAAGCGAACACACGGTGGAATGTGATGGTGGCACGAACGGCCCACAGCTATGGGCACAAACGTGGTGTGAACTGATTGAGATAACAGAAGCATTTCAGCACTGAGCCAACTGGACCCAGAACACCGAAGACATGGGGAGAGCCAGGAATACACGCACTTAGAGACACACACCCCCACATCAGACTTCCACAACCACAGAAACACACAGGCATCTCCAAAGCAAACCTTGCTGGGCACAAAATAAAGATCTGCTCTTAATTCCTAAGAGCTGATGTCATTTTCCCCTCAGTGTTTAGTGGTGGACTGGACTGTTGAGCCAAAAACGTGAACGGAAAATGTTTGCTAACTGCTTGAGCATGGCATCTAACAGTGATGTTTATGTGGGTGTTTTTAAACCTGAATGGATGTGTAATGTTCATTTTCATAGCATGTAACGATTTGAGGTACACTAGATGAAGGAAAATGTGATGCAAATAAGCTCACGGTGAAATCCATGGACAAAAGCACTGGGAGACGGCGGGTCGAGCACGGCGGTCTACAGCTGCAGGGAGAAAGTAAAAAAAATGACCTCACTAATTTTGGCTGAAAAAAACTCTGCAATGTAATTAGAGGGGAACTCAGCATGAGAGGACGAGTTGTGCTGTTTTAAAGATATCTTTCAATTACTGCTGCGACAACAGAGAGATACACGTGAGTAGGGAATATAAAAAAAGAGCAAGGAAGGGGGTGGAAAAAAATGAAAGCTAGAGAAAGTGAAGGAGAGAGAGAAGTGGGTCAGATATCTGAAAAACAGAGATAAAGAGTTAGAGACAGAAAGTTGGTTAGCAGCAATTTGAAACAGTACAAGAATGAGCAAGACTTTACCTTTCTAAAAGAAAATGCAAGTAGTGCTTGCCGAATCAAATCACATCACGCTCTTGCTGAAACGCTTGTGAGATGTGTTCATCAGGATTGCTAGGGGCTTGCTGACTCAAAATCAAAAAGCCCAGATTTGATGGTCCTCAGGTATGCTTGGATTCTCCTTTTAATGTCTATGTTTATCAATTCAGCATGATGCCTTTCCTCAACAAACTTTACAATTTGAGGCATCATTTCATGTTCTTACCATGCAAGCTGGCATTACTTTTAAGAGACCGGATTTCAGTAATAAAAACCCTAAATGAGTCACAATTTGGATGACTTGGGAGAAGAATAGTAATGGTGAAGCTTGCCCTAGTTGTCGGGCTTGGAGAGCTGATGAGAAGCTCCTGGATGTCAAACTGTCTATGTAGAGGCATGTTCAACTTTGTGACAGGAGACTGACAGTTCAAAAATAGATCAAAACCTACATTTCCTGCTCCTAGCAGCCTGGAAGGATTCACTCTGAGTCACCTGTGCAATGTTTCAGCTACGCTACTGTTGCCCAGTCTACATACTTTCCATCCTTTAGCGTGTCAATACTGCAGGAAGCTTGTGTGAATGCCTTCAGGTATTCGGCAAGGACTGAGCGTAGGAGACCTGACGTCACAATATGAGTAACGAGGGAATTCAAGAATCTCTCCCAACTGGAAACATGAGGCATCCTGCTGATTCAGCGGATGTTATGTAAGGAAAAAGGAGAAGGAATGTGTAAATCGAACTCAGTGAGAGACCATCACCACCTGTGCAGAAAAAACAAACACAGTGAGGTAAATTTTACCTTTGCAGGGTTATTTTTATCTGCATGCCCCCAAAAGAGGTAGTAGAGCCAGATCAGAAGAATTCTACACAAGTACTATTTAGCAACAAGTAGCGATATATTCCCAGTTTTTTTGTGTGACGGTTATCAATTGATTTATTGATAACAGCTTGTTTAGGATTGAAACGGAGTGACTGTGCCCTACAGATGAACCTCACTTAAAGATTTGACCTCTTGTGCCACACTGTGTAGGTGTTATGTGTAAGTACAAACTAACTAGCATCATTCCCAAGGGTTGTCCCTAACGGCTTTTACTGCATTGACAGAGTCACACCTCTCACTCATCTCACCTCAGCGAGCACGATAAAGATGCCCCAAAGGACTCAAGGCTTTAGCCTGATAACCTTTCACATCGACTCCATCCGTAACTACCACAAAGCTCCATCGGTAAGAGACAGCTGGTTATAAAGGGTTTTAAACAGCCTTCTCTTCTCAATGTGTGGCAACGCACACCACAGCTGTTTCCCCTCCATCCACAGCAGGCCAGGATGACCTCTCAACACAACATCATTAGACAGAGCTGGTATTGTACTAAACGGCCCACGGTAAGGACAGGATATAGCTAACATTAACTGTCTGAATGAGCCCTGAGGATATTATCATCATCATTCATCTACCATATATAATGTCAGCCAATATGGATCCCTAATGATGTAAATACATTTGCCCTCATTTGCATTTTTCACATAAAATAAATTAATAAATTAGGGCATAATATAGATTTCCAGTGATTTTAATAAAACCAAATTGTAAATATATTAAATAAAAATATATATTAAATAAATGTATAATTACTACAGAGTAACTCAGATCATAAATGGTCTTATTTTAAATTATTTATAATAAATAAATAAATAAATAAAAATAAATAACTATGGGCTGTACTTCATTTTTATTTTGGTAATAAGTTATTTTTTAATCTGTAAAGAATTCTTTTCTTTTTTATCTTTGTCATTTTTTTGTGTTTCTTGCATATTTTTCTTTTTTTTTCTCTATCATATTGGGGATATTCATTTTATGCCTACAAAAGGTATTTTACATTAGTTGACCTGCCTGTAATATCAATTTAGTTGTAGAAACGTAATGTAAGCTAATTACATTTTTTCTTTTTCGTGTCACACAAGCACGTTAAAAAGGACACAGATAACAGCATCGGTCTGTTCTTCCATCTCTCATGTTGACTGTAATAAGATAATCAGTTGAGAGCAAAAAGTCCATCTGTGCTTCATGGACCAACCACAATGAGACCATAAATTCCCCACATTTCCCTCCATCCATCACCTCAAAACTTCCAACCAGAGAAACCAGATTAGATTAAACCAGTTCCCTGGAGTTTTCAGATCAGGGTTGAACGTCAAAGCAGATCAGGACGCTCATACGGCACAGCGCCGCTCAGATAAATGTATCTGACCCCAAAGACTTAGGTGATCTGTCACTTACATGACTATTAGTGATTTACCGTTTCCCATCGTTTAAAGCTCTGCAGTACCAGCTGCACATTTAAGGGAAGAACACAGGGTGGCAGAGGTCACTTTAAACTCTCAACCCAGTACTGTTCAACATCCTCACACCGCTGTCAGCTGTAAAAGAGCGATGCACCTCGCAGTCATATTGATCAAGCGAAATGGCCTGATCATCCCTTAATTACAACCACGGCAACCTTGTCTCCGTCAGACTCATCTCAGGAATCCATGACCCCGGGGACCCTGACCCTGTGGCCCGCCTCAGGCCTGACAAAGTAAAGCTGAGAGATGTCACTCACACATTTTCAACACAAAAGACACAAGCATGCTAACAGACACACATTTGTGTGTGGACACAGTGTGTAATCACAGAGATGAGCTGGTTCAAGCGTCAGGCCCAGAGTGTTGTTTTTACCTTCTTCCACAGCAGCTACCAATTCTGCTTTCCCACAGTCACACACACACACACACACACACACACACACACACACACCAAAACAAAGGAACAACAAACAACTGGCAACTACGTTTACAAGAACTAGAGCACAACACAAACACAGACAGGTCACCTATTAACCCAGTTTGACCAATAACTAAGCTAGGAATGTCAGCGAGTTAACGGATCACACAGAGGGAAGATAGAGAGAGATAGACATCTTTTCCTGCACGAATATGCAGAAAACATGACACAGAAAACAACTCACAGTTGTTATTACACACACAGACTGACTCAGTTCCTCATTTCTCAATCACTAGTGTTTTGAATAACGTTTGACATTCATTTCCGGGATGTACGATGTATCAATTTTTGTAAATCACCATTTTTTGATATTGCATATTTAATGGTCATTTGCCCTATATGCTTAAATTCAAATAACCTTAGGTGTCATCTAATGCTAATTTAAAGTTAATCTTCAAAACAGTTATAAATTCAGAAGACAGACAGAAATACCAATATACCTGCCTAGTTTTATGTACATATGCATCTATATTAATGCCCAAGTTCAATTGTATATACAATTGAACATATATTTTTTTTTTATTTTGACAAACAAGTACCAATTATAGATAAACACACTTAACTTTTTATATTGATGCATCTCTAATAACAATGGCACAAATTGATATTCAGCACACAAAATCCAACAAATGAGCACAAGATGCAAACACGCAGACATAACGTTTTTAAGCATATAATAAAAGTCCTGATGGAGTTTATCTGTATTTAACTGAACTCAATCAGCCTACACTCACACAATTTTTTTTCACTGATCCCGTATAAACAACCATTATATCCTACTAGGTAATCAGTCCAGTCCCAGCACGCTCAAATTAGACTCACTAGACACTCACATCCTTCATAAATGATGAAATGAGAGGACATGAGTTATACATGAGCCTCACTGTTACTGCCATTACAGTTAAACATAAAATAACATAAAAGACAAATGAGGGAGATCAACACAGTCAACACAAACTAGCTGCAGAAAGCACAAGACTAATCCACTAGTTTCCAGATTAATGGATGTCTGTTACAGGTTCCTTAACTTACCAGGATAAGTGTTTTCCAAGAGCAGGATGAAGCGCTCAAGCTGTCGAGCCTTTTGAAGAACGGAGCTCAGCAGAGAGTCGGCGCTCCAGTGAACGTGTGTGAGAGTCCGTGTGTGTGTGTGTGTGTGTGCGCGCACAGAACGGCAACTCAAATACTTCTCCTCCTCCCTCTTTCCCACATAGCTCCTCCCAGCCGACTCTTTCAGGAAGAGCTAGACTGGAGAAACACAAGCAGGAAGCGCAACTCTTTCCTACAGACACATGACCAAACGAATATGTGTTTGTCTTATTTACTCCACAAATCCTTTGCCTATTCTTGGTCTCGAGAGGTTTCCGATTGAAGTTGTCGCTTCCGATTGGTGTTCACCTCCTGGATATTTGTGGCGGTCATTTCCCAAAACAGCTCTAAATAATCTTTTCCCACATTGCACCTACTGTAGACTACAGGAGGAAGTGATATAAGTCGGCTTCATAAAAGTAAAAGGAGCGCTGCAGTGGAAGCCATAAGGAAATCCAGTCATTCCTGCTAACAATTTCAGGAAGATCCCCAAGGAATTACCTGAGAATCAAGAGAATTGTCTCGTGTGACCGGCCCTGTTCTGGGAAGCAGACCGATACAAAGACATTTAGTGGTTTCTCGCATCTCAAAATGTGAGTCTTGGTTGAGCATAGCCCTCAAAACACAAGGAAAATCCTCTAAGAGCAGGGAGTGGACTGGATTCAGCTCAAAGTGATGGAAATGAATAAAAGTTACGAAACAGACACCACGACTCAGAGTCGCTTTGAAGACTCCACCTCTCCATTAACTAAGATTAGTAAGTAAATGGATTACGTAAGATTAACGGGATCATTTAAGGAGTGGTTTTGGTTTGGCAGACCACCTTTTTGGGAAGGTGAATGTTCTGCTGAGAACAACATCTGCCATCCAGATGCACAACAAATAAACCAGTCTGACCCAAACAGCTCCTCCTTTTTAGATCTATTCATTCAGTCAGGTGCAGGTGTAGACTCTTAGCCCATTTCTCTCCATCTGACTGCCTTTGAAACCCACACCCTCATGCCAAGGGGGCATACCTTAGTCCCACCATAATCACAATACCCACAGAATGTCTGCCTGGGGCTGTGGTAACAGATCTCTATGGGAATGGCAACAGCTCTAAGTCGAGTAAAAAGTGAACCTGGCAGACACTACCGAAGGTCAGAGATAGGGGTGTTAACAACTGATTGACGATTAATTGTGCATAATTTAACTGTGCATAATTTAATTGGCAAAATAAAGCTGATAATTAATCAACTAAGCAGTGTGAAAAACCTGTTTATACAAGGATCGAAACTGAAATTGCCCAATGAGTTGCATGTAATATTTGCAACTTAAATGGGCACCCCTGAATTGTGAAAACAATCCAACAACAAAAAGTGTTGCAACATTTTACTGTCTATAAACAATGATTAAATAGTGATGGAGACCATAACAACAAGCACTATTAGTACTTGGCTTTAAGGATTTTTTTTCTGCTTGCCCTGTTTATATTTTAATTGCACACCACCTGCATCCCCTCAATATAACACTTATAGTTTATAAAGGCTACTTAATAATCATAAAATTTATACAAAATATACATTTGATTAATATATATTTTTGTAATATATTTAAATGCACACACACACACACACACACACACACACATATATATATATATATATATTTGTTTATATATATATATATATATATATATATATATGTGTGTGTGTGTGTGTGTATGTGCGTATATATATATATGTGTGTGTGTGTGTGTCGCAAAATTTGAAGTGGACCAAAACATTTTATCAAAGCTGTCCTAAGACAAAGGCACATTTGGTTTTATGATTTAGGCCAACTTTGATTAATGATTTTGAACCACTTCAAATGTTGGCTACTGTATGTATGCATGCATGTATAAATATATATACATTTAAAGTGGATCCAAAGAAAAAAAAAAATTATATTTTAATCAGAAAACTATATAAAACTATAATTATTCTCAATCTAAAATACATAAATAGACAAAATTAAGAGTAAAAAATTAAAACTGAAAAGTTTTAATCAACACTTCAATACTCACATTTCTTAAGCATATTCATTCTCAATAGTGATCTAATTATCATTTGAATGCACTACTTTCATAACCATCATCAAGAGGTGATGACCACTGAGTTCTATCTATCATTGGATTTACTTTTCTATTTCTATTCTCTGCAGCGATGAAGACCTCTGATCTTTCACCTTAATATCATATCTTCATCTCTGCCAAAGTTCCCAAAATGTTTACGCTGCAGGATCAACACTAATGTTATAGAGGCTGGCTGCCCTGTGTGCAGTGCCACCTTGGTAATGCTGTCAGCACTGATCTGTCCGGGTGCTCATCTGAGCTGCTGAAGAACGGCAGCGTCTTTGAAAGAGAGGATTATGTAGCAGTGCAGGATTACTACTGCTGCCCATCTTTCATTCTGAAGACCACGCTGTAGGCTCTGAGCGAGAGACACACTCACAGGGTCAGACTCACACACGGACATCTCCTTTTACAACTCGTATTACACACGGACATGTCCAAACAGGCTTTCACACCGCTAAATCATCACAAATACACGCATGTACACGATCGACTGATTAGTCAAGCAGAGATGAGACTGTTTGCCACAATGAGGTCAACTATCACAACAAGCTGTTTACATACTTAACACTTGAATTCAAATAAACAGTTCAAATTTCCATGTGGGCTACACTGGAAAAGGACAGGAGACACGAATGCCTATCCAATTCCCTCTAAATGCAAAAGTGGCATTATAAAAACAAATCTTCTGTTTTTTGGCATGAAATTCTACATTATGGGTTTACCCAGCAAACAACAATTTGGTAACATTCTCATTAACCCAATTAAATAATCTCAAAAACATTATATTTTTAAAAATGCTTTAGTAAATTATTTTTATGGGAACGTTACTTTTGCTTTGAATGTTCTGAAACTGGTAACATTAAAAAATATATATATATACAATAATAAATAGTTAAGATAAACATCCAACTAAAACATTTTAGAAAATTGAATTGTCTTAACATTACTGGAGGGTTCTGAGGATGTACCCTGTGGTCTCATAAACCACATTAATAGATCTTTACATTCCACAGAAATCTATAGTTTTCAGGAGAATTATGTGCTTGATTCAAGTGAGTGGCACTGAAAGGACTGTCTGAAGTGGAGCCTGCTTTAACACATGCACATACACAGTTAGTCTGGCGACTCGGCGCCACAGATTTGGAGACGTTACACAAAAACAAGAGCACCTGAGCCAATCAATGCATGAAGCAATAGGGAGATCAGGGGTGAGTGCACTCTCAGTTACAGTGCCATACTGGGAGGAGGCCACATCCACTCTCTCACGTGCTGGAGGGAAACACAGCCCTCTGGGAAGGGTGGAGGGCTTTCTGGACTAGTGCTGTTTATCTTGGGAGGGCAGTTTCTAGGGAGAGGCTTGAAAGAGCCAACTCACATTCCTCAGGAAGAAAAAAATGGAGATTTAGAAGAGTGTACGAGGAAAAGAGAAAGGCTCGGTCACGTTTTGAAGTCCAAATGTGGAGAAACTGTATTTAGTAAATGCATGTGGGCGGTTGATGTGGCAAACTTCTCATGGGTCAAAAGCATCATCCAGAGATAAAAATAAGACTAGATTTATTAGTTGAGTGTGCCAGAACTGTATTTTACTGGATTTTCATTCCCTTAGTAAGATAAAATATTTATTAATTTAGCAAAAGCTTTTATCCATGTTGATTTACAAATGAGGAACATCACAAGAACTCTATTATAAAAGTCAACAATATTACAAAATACAAACATTGGTTGATTAGCAACCATTTCTGATGTCCATAATAAAGTTAATTCAGGGGTTGTGGTTAAATCGACTCTGCCAGAGAAATGATTCACGCAGTGTGTCACTATACTAAAAGACTTAAACTCTCTTAGAAATGTTTGTGGTAAAACTCTTTTGCTCATTGGAGAGGAAAAAAATATTAAAATCTGCTCTATAGAAAGCATCTGCTTTAAAGCTAAAAAGAAAAAACTCCTATCTTTCAGAAGTATTATTCATGAAAACATCACGTCTAAGACAATTCTAGGCTATTTTAATTAAGCCACACATTGAGGAAACTGCATGAAACATTATGTGGGTCAAAGAGAACACAGTCAACATCATATTCTGCAATGGCTTGCTTGTGTGTGTGTGTGTGTGTGTGTGTGTGTGTGTGTGTGTGTGTGTGTGTGTGTATGGCCCATTATCAATCCATCAGCTACTTAGAAATGACAACATAAACTAGATCTCTTGTTAATACATTGATGCCTCTTCAACCACTTCACTGACTCAATATTAATTTCTAAATAAATCATCATCAATGAAGTTTAGGAAGGTTTTAGGAAAGTCTGAGATCACTCTGGGAACCCCAAATGTCTCAGATTCTCTCTAATCTTCTCAACTCTGCTGAGCATAGGATAATTTTACCCACTGGAGCCCTGAGGCTGTCAAATATCACAGAAAGAAACTATGGCGCTTCACATGGTTTGCAAACTAACTCGCTTAGGACCTAGTGGCTAGTCTGTGGTTGAGAGTGCGTGTGTGTGTGTATGAGGAGGAGACAGACTACAGATTAATCTTTACTAAACTGTAGCAATCCCCCCATTCTCCATCTCTGCTGTTAGACCTTTACTCACCGCTGACAGTCCTAAATTGGAATTTGACTTGCAGCACTGTCTGGAAATCCACAAAGCACTAGCAGAGGAGACAGAGGAGGCCAGTGAAGTCATGGACTCGGGCTGTGTTATGACATTCAGACAGATCCCACATTTCACAACACTGTGGAGAATGATTTCCACAAAACTGACATCAGCACTAATACTCACTATCTTTTAACACACGTGTGATGCTGTGGGACTTTTCTCTGTCCAATCACATATTACGCCTGATAAGTCTAGTCCGATTAGTCTCTTTAAAGTATGTGCATGCAACAGAACAAAGAAAAATAACATTTATTTACACTATAGGGCTGTGCAATTAATCAGAATCGCAAAAAAATTGCATGCAATTTCTAAATTCGCATAAGCTTGCAATTTTATCTATTAATTTATTTAGATTTTTATTCAGAATTTTTTTATTCAGAAACGGCACAAAGAAATTACCGACGCAATTACCTAGCATATGTGCACAGATATGATGCATGCGCACATCGTCAGTAAATGTTATTTCATTATTATTATGTTATTCATTGTGAAATGTTTTGTTATGCACTTCTTATGCACTGAATACATTTAGAATGTATATATGAAGCTTGTTTGAAAAAGCAAAAACAGTTGCCAAAAATCGCAAATAAAAATCGCAATATTAGTTAAAATAAAAAACGGCAATAAGATTATTTTGTCCATATTGCACAGCCCTAATTTACAATATAAATTGTTACAGATTTTCAGTGCTTTGCTACAATCTGTATTGTTAAAAGCGCTTTATAAATAAAAGTGACTTGACTTGTTTCATGCCTATATTTAATTCCCATATATATTTGGTAGAAATTAAAACAGACATGAAGAATTTACCTATACTTGTCTATATAATTTACTATAAATATATTATTATTGCAGCATTACATAGGCCTAATTATTGTAAAATGTTTTTATAAATTATGTTACATTTTTATTAATTCAATTTATTATGAAATGTAATTAAACCATTAAAATGGGAAACACAGATGTGTTTTATCTAACTACGTAACTTGATGTAAATGTAAAAAAATAAATAAATTTAGGAAAACAATAATATGCACTTTGCTGGCAACGAAGATTACATCACAACTGTCCACAAGCCAAACAAAAACATATAGCTTTCAATAGTCTATCAACAAATGAATGAGAAAAAAAACATTAAAATACACTAAAATAAAAAAGGTCTCATCCAATGTGCTTGTAATTTTAACGTCTAAAATAAATACTCATAATAACACAAAGAAAAGGGCCACAAGTGCCAGAATACATAGACATTACTGTTTGTTTGAATAGGCTGCTTTAGGTCTTATCATGTACAAAAAGGTCAACGTGATGCATTTCCCCATTTAGGCAGACATTGACTGAATGATAATGCTCAGGGTATCAACTAACAGGGAATAACAAAAACATACTCTAATCTAATCCCTTATCAGTTTCCTTTGCAGTGGAATCAGGTCAGAACAACATGAAGAGTAGCAGCCTATATGTGTACAGTAAAACACAACCGCCAAGCTCTCTTGTCTTGTTATATGATCCGTTTCACTCGGGTTGGTGACTGAAGATATCCTATATCCTATTTGTGCAGAGATTTAAACACACAGGTCTATCTTAGCAACATATGCAATGTAATTTAGCAGTCACACAACCAGACTATTAGTTAACTTTTCCTGGATTGCATCAAAAGAAATCTCCTACAGACAGCTGGGATTCTGTAACACGGGAAACTGTCTCAAAGGTTAAAGGAAAAAACAAAACATGTTAATAAGTTTCTGTGGCCTCGGGCCCAGTTTCCTTAATAGCAAAATATGCTCTATCTATTCACTTAAATATAAAAATAGTCCAAAAGACACAGTACCATGAAAAAGAGACGCAGCTGTCACTTCATACTTGTGTGCTGCTATTTTGTTACATGAGAAGTGTAACAGTCAAGGACAAAACACCCACAGTGCCCACAGTAAACCTTCAACCCACGACTTGCCCTTGGGCAAGACTGCACATTTATTAAAGAGACATTAAATTAAGAGACATTCATTTAAGCTCATCACCCAAAACTGATTAGGAATGGGAAGGTTGACTCGCTGCCGCGAATCGATTCTTTCGAACAGATTCAAATGATTCAGGGAATTGCGTCACCAAGCACTGCCTGACATCATCACATTATACTATCTATACAACATTCAACTCAGAAGAACATAATTTTTAAGAAAACTTATATAATCTGCGTTTGCATTAAACAATTTAAAAGTCAATTGTGAACCGATTCAAAAGATTCGCTGTTTTTTTTAAATACATATCGTACACTGATAAGCTTTACAAATTATATTTGCCATAACGTTAACTAAACACGCTCAGAAAACAAAAACTATCAATATTTTCAATTATTGTGAATTATCGTCTATTTTAATACTTACATAAGAATCAAACTTTAGAATGTCTTTTCAGCATTTAACGTTAGACGTTCTGATGCTCATTGGATTCATAAACTCACCTCAGCAGCAACACCGCAGCGTTTTCAAGGTGGACTTCGGCTAGGAAAGATTTGACTGGGTTCTGACTAGGTTGTACCGTATGAATTAACAGTTAAAACGTCTTTGATAGAAACCGTGAGAGTACCTACATTGTCATGAACCCTGATCGCCGATTGAATTTCTGCGGGGAATGTACCACTATCAGTCCATAACATATGAGGGTACAGTATTCTTGTGCTATAAAAAAAAATAGGATGACGACGGTAACAAATGGTTTAAACTATCAACATAAAAATATGCCAATAGTTTTTTAATATGTTCTCACATTAAAACAAAAACACTGTTTATGATCAGAAAGCGGGTTAGAGTGTCCCCACATTGTTTGAACACCCCTACTGGTGCAAATAATAGTATGAGCCGAATCCCGCCATTGGTCGCTTCCCAGTTTGGAAAACGCAGGAAAGTTTCCAAGGTAACCGCCCCTCTTTGTGTTACGTATTACGTAATTGTTTTGCCTGCCTAAAAACTCATCTTCTAATAAAATAAAGCTGGGGGGATTCATTTTTATTCTGGCATCTGCTTTGGAGCATTCGCATTAATTCTTCTATTCTGTCAAGGCCTGAGTCTTTTAGCCAACATTTTAAACTTGACATTTGATGGTGATATGTCAGCAATGTTAAAAGCACGGTGAATTGTAAGGAGAGAAGGCTTTGCAACTTTGCAAGCATAATATACAGAGATAAAGGTACTTTAGACATTTAAATCATTTAAATTCTGGACTAAATAATAATAATAATTATTATTATTATTATTACTACAGCCAAGTAAGACAAGAGAAAACTTATGTAATGGTTCATAACTACAACAATATTAATTATGCATTAGTTAGTGAAGTTTTTTTTTTTTTTGAGTTAGCAGTTGTGCTACATGGACTTCATCATGTGCTGAGGCTCAGCCAAACCAGACGGGTGTTAATGGGGGATGGGGGTTAATTCATTAACTGGCACAGATTGTCTATAGCGGTGTTTGTTCTTGTCTGTGTATACAATAGGGCTGCTGTTAAACTAAAGTAGGGTAAATTGAAAGTGATTTAATTAACTTAAGGTAGACTTTCACTTTTTGACTTGTTTATGTGCTATTGAGAAGCAATTGTGAAGACAGAATGCAATAATGTAAGTAATTGAAGTAATCTCAGGTATATCTACAGATTTTATTTTTATTTATTTTTTAAGAGTATATATATATAAGTGTGTGTGTGCATTGTATTTTAAATGTGATCAAACAAAATCAAACAAAACAAAAAACACCCCAAAACAAAACAATGCAAGAATTTAATATATAAATATAATTTAACATATTAAGTTCATATATTATTTTTCAAATGATTTATAGGGGAATTTTAGGGGAATAAAATGCATAAAAAAATAGTTTCACTATACACTGCTGCTAATCTGTGTAGAATAGATGTAATTAATGAGGAGCAGCAGAAAATAAGAAAGATGCTGCTTTTTTTAAAAAAAAAAAGCAGCAGCCAGATCTTCAAACCCCCATTACTCACTCCCACTCAGGCTCTGAGAGGCCAAATGGCGTTTGCATCCATTGTTCAGCACTCTGTTAAGTGTTAGCCATGACAGAGGAAAACAGAGAACTCTGCGACACAAAGACATCGTCCCCTGGGCCATGAACCTCAACCGTCAATCCTCTCTCATTACAAGCATGTCTCATTAAACACAAGCTACTGCTGATCCTTCTCTCTACTGAAAATAAAAAGTGAAGTATAACAGTTCCACTTCCATCTGCATCAGAAGCATGAGATTTTACATGCTGCCGTAAACAAAACAAAACGGTCATATGTAAGCTTATTGCTTTATCGTTTAATTCTTATCTAAGACTGTGAAGAGAAGTGAAAACTTTCCTTCCCGAAAAATCAGATAAAATATGAGCATATAATAACACCATCTGTTTATCTCTTTTACTTCTATTTTGAGTTCTCTCTCTCTCTCTGAAAATTGTTTCCACTTTATTCATAACCCTTGGACATGAAACAATGCCGATTATGTCAGCAGTCTGCGGTAGTCCACTTTCCGAATAAATGTTCCTGAGAAGCTTCTGAGAAAACCTGCCTAATGATGCTCTGGAGCTTAATATATAAGCTTGTTGAGAGCCAAGTTATTGTCTGTTTTACAATGACTTCCAGTTAACTGAGCCAGGAATTCATGTTCTGCTTAATCTAGATCCAACTATAATAATCATAGGAGAGGAAAAGCACACCTTGACACACTCTAAAAGCTTTATCTGATGTTTAAATTTAGCCTCTTGCCACAGAGGATGACTAGCGAGTTGTTAAACGTTCTCTTACGCAGGTCTTGTTTGTCAGGCTGAAATCATACTTATCCATTATCTCCAAGGTTTCCTTACATCGTACTGTAAATCTGTGGCTCACACATAATATGCTCATAATTCAGTTATATTAACGTACATGATCAAGCGTGTCATCATTTACTCTTCCTCATGTAATTCCAATGGATTTTTCTTCTACAGAACAGACCATCAGAAGTTTTGGTGCACACTGACTTCCATTATATTCTTTAATTATCCACAGAAGACAGAAAGTCAAGCAGGTTTGGAACAACATGAGAACTGTCACTTTAATATATTAGCATCTTAATAATAATAGACAAACAACTGTGTAACTTTTTTGTGCTGTATTTTTAAATATGAATACACATCATATTCCCAAAGCCCATCTAACAACCGCATCTTGCCTTGCGTTGAGGCAGAGGCTGGCAGAAAGCCAGCAGGATGCTGCTATTCAATCACCAATGACAGACTCTCTCTCTCTCTCTCTCTCACACACACACACACACATTTTCATTCTCATATAAACAAAAACTGTCTTTCCCTTTCCCTGTCTTTCAGCTATTCATAGCACCCTGGCTCATTCCCATTGGATGAAGGACCCATGGGAAAGGATCCATGCTGCTGGCGATGGGGAAGGATCTCTTATCTCCTACCTTTCATTATCCCACTGGTGAAAACAGAAAGAGAGTGGCAAAATGAAACAGGAAAGATAAGGCCAACAGCTTTGGATAACAGAAAACCAGTGCAGAGGCAGAGCATGAGAAAACACCAGATGACAACCGTGATCAGTGTGTGAGATCCATAAACTAGATCACAGCCACTCAGAATGCAACACAATTTCAAATCTTTTTAAAAGAATGAAATTGTTTTGACTAAGCATAAGGTCACAGTCTACTGACTTTCCATTACACTTACAAGAGAAAGAGCAGTGCATTGTCTTATCAGCACACAAACACTCCCTTCACGATCACTGGATTTTAAGCAATAGTTCACCCAAAAATGAAAATGCTGTCATTCTTTAGTAACGCTTAAGCTTTATTTCTTCCATGCACGATGTTAAACAGAATGCTCCAGCTTGTCTTTTCTATAACGAATGTGAATGGTGACCGTGCATGCACAGAAAAATACTCTTAGCAACAATGTTTAAGTTATTACAGGCTGTCATATTGGTGCCTGTATATTCTACAACTTATAACTGCATATTCAATCAAGTAACATAATGTTAATATATCTACTCGAAAATCAGCTACGCAGAACACCATCAGGCTAACACGCAGCACTAAAATAATGCCATAAGCAAAAAATGCACCTCAAAACTCTCTATTGCACATTAATGATAATAATGATTTAAATAAAACTGAATATGTTTCATGCCTTTTACTGTTTTCACCACTAACTATATGGCAAACTCCATCATTTGAGGACATATAATATAAAGCTAAACCATTCGCAGTTTTTAACTTTATATGGTAAGGTAACATGCAGGTAATACTATTCAAAAGTGATTTTTAAAGGTTTATTCTGTTAAAACAGCATGTGTATTTTAAGGTGTCATTTAACATTTACGTTATTTCTCCTCCGTCAAATAAGTTGCATGGCTTTAGAAGACTATTCATTCTGTGCATGTGTTCTTTTTCTTTTTTTATTGTGAACATTCCTTGGGATGTCTTCAGAGAAGAAACACGACATGAGGCTGTGAGTAAATGATTACAGTAGTATTGTAATTGATGGGTGTACTGTCTCTTTAACTACAGTATCTGACTTATGTTGTCTCTCAATATACTGCTTTTCCATGCTCTCTGGTGATCCCCATGTTCCCAGTGGAGTGAGTGCGTGAGCAGCAGGACCATGACAGAGGGATCAGCAGATGCCAGGCAGCAGAGACTCACACTGAATTAAACAGGTTCAGCCAACCCCCTCCGCCAAAAAAGAAACTCTCTTGCACACACATGCACCACCTACTCTCTGTCAGTCTTTATCAGGAAATAGACACAATGTAAACAATGGTTCTTTCAAAGTCAAGGCTGCTTCATGCTCATTAGTATTGGGTGTGTTTTTGTCTATTTTTATACACTAGCTTGCACATGTGTATACAAATCCAAGCCACTATTGTGCAAGGCGTATTGTTGTTTAGGCATGCTTGAATTACACGTGTCTCAGAATGTGAGTACTTGAGAGTGTATTAAACCCCACTGCCTCTTGACAGGATCATTCATGTTAACTGTATTAGAAAAAGTGCATGTGGAAGTAGAAAGAGGAAGAGGGGCAAGTTAAAGGTTCATGTTTTGAAGCACTTGGAAGGTCAAAGATAACAACTTTTTATACAGGATAAACATAATATGCAAAAGTGTGGTGAGAAAGACAATAACAAAGAAAAAAAACATGGATGATGATGATGACATAAGGTGAAAAAAAAACGTAAACCCTTAAACCTAAACCTTAAACTATAAAGCAGGATTGTCTACATGCCATTTTTTACTTTTGTCATGTTTCCTTCCTTTCATCTTTTCCCAAATACTGCGTCCCAGCAAATCCAAATCCTCTTTCCTTTTCTTCATCTAGACAAGCAGCTGCTGTCCTTCTCGTTGTGAATGGTAAGCCCCAGGAGAGATGGAGGATGAGTGTGACTAGACGCTACAGTTCAAAGGTCGAGACTGCATGTGCACACCTACTAATCATCATATATATGCACACACTGCACTACAAATCTTCAATAGGTTCATTCTGTACTTTTATAGATGGTCATCAGTTTGTATATTTTTTATTATTTTAACATCAGACACATATTGTTTAATGTGTTTAGCAACTTTAAATGGCATTGTGCTATTTCAAGATAAATGAATAAATTCTATTATATATTTGGATTAAATTATGCTTTCAGAAAGATAAAAACAAACATAAACATAACTTAATTTATAATTTATTTTATTATACAGTTTTATATATTGAATACATGTATGTATGTCATGTGTATATAAATATATACAGTGAATACCGAAAGTATTCAGACTCCCTTTCGTTTTTCACTTGGTTATATTGCAGCCGTTTGCTAAAATCATCTAAGCTCAATGTTCCTCATTAATGTACACACAGCCCCCCATATTGACAAAAAAAACACAGAACTGTTGACATTTTTGCAGATTTATTAAAAAAGAAAACACATGGCCCTAAGTATTCAAACCCTTTGCTCGGTATTTAGTAGAAGTTTTTTTGGGAAGGTTTCAACAAGTTTTTCACACCTGGATTTGGGGATCCTCTGCCATTCCTCCTTACAGGTCTTCTCCAGTTCTGTCAGGTTGGATGGTAAACGTTGGTGGACAGCCATTTTTTATATCTTTCCCTCGATTGCAACCAGTTGTCCTGTCCTTTCAGCTGAAAAACACAATATATATATATACATACATACATGAAAACACAATAGGTTTTCTTATAAACAGTACAACAACTGAAATAAATAAAAAATATATAGAAACGTATATTTCCATAAGTTTTTCCATCAAAATACAATAATATAGCAAGGATAATACAGAAACAGATGTTATTTTAGTATTATTAAACTACTATAGCTTTTCTTTAAGCTTTAATTTTTATGTTTTCAGTCAAAATTTGTACTTGCTTTTGTATTAACTTTTTTTATGTTTGAATTGTTTTCTTTATTTTAGTTAGAAACCAGAACATTTTTTTCTTTAGTTTATCTTTATTTTTTGACATTTTCAAGTTTAGAATTTTCATTTATTTATGTTATTAACAAGTAATTAATAAAAACTTTTTTTAATAGTTTGTCAGTGTGTTCAAAAAAATGTTTAAAGTGGTACAATTTATTCATATATATATATATATATATATATATACACACACACATACAAGAAAAATTCACTGCGTTCTTATGTCAAGGCTATACTAAAGGCAAATTGACTGTGAAATTGAACATAAAATGTCAGACACACAGTTATTCATATTATGCAGCAGCACATTAAACAAAGACACACAAAATCAACTTTTTCTGTCCCTAAAATGCACAGCCACACACACAGACTCGTTATTCGCACATTGCTGTGTCAAAGATCAAAGCCCATGGGAGCTGACCTCAGAGCTCCTGAGGAGGAGGTGTTATCCCTGCCATCCCAGATACACTTCCTTCCCTCGTTCCCTTCTCACTCTTTCCATCATCCAAACTCCACTGATCCTTCTGCAATTAAGTGACAAAATGACACGAGGCACATGTTCCAGCTCAGTGACTGCATCCCTGTGCAGAAGCACTCAGCTGAATTATGAATATGAATATCATAATGAATTATAAATGCAGGATAATGTTTTTGTCCTGAAGCTGTGCAAAACGGAAGAGACTCAAAAGCTTGCAGATGTAGGACAAGGGTTTTGATTCTACACTGCACTGTGGTCAAACCTGCCTTGCTTCTCTCTTTTGGATAATCTTTAAGACCATTTGCAGTGGTTATGCAGCATATTTTTATATGCTTTTAATTGATGTTTTTCATGTGAGGATTAATTACATTAATTCGGTAATAATAAAGATTTGTATATGTGTAAAATTGTTCCAGTAAGTAATTTAGATGCTCTCAATTTTTAGTTTATTATGTGTGTGGTCAAATTACAAAATTTATACAGCTAATATACATCATAGATTAATTAGGACTAATTAGGGCATTTTCCCCAGTCATCTCAATGCCGAACAGTGTCAAAACTTCACTGAATGTTAATAAATTACCATCCTGTTGTGGAAAACCACAGTCATCACATTGGCCAGTTAGATGTTTTTGTCTTTATCTGCACACAAGCATGTATGTTTTTCTGATGTCACACCTGGCCGTTTCTGTTGAGCCGTGTGCGTGTGTATGAAGTGTAGGCGTTTGCACAAGTGCTTCACAGTTTTGGCTTGCATGTAAATTTGGGACAGCAGGGTCTGTTCTATAGTTTCCCCACATACACACAAATCCCTTTGGTTTCCTTAGAGCTTTACATGTAAATACACTTCTAAAGAAAAGAAAAATGATTTCCTTCTCCACCCAAAAGCAACAGCAAGGATTATTATAAAGCAAATGCACGAGCAATACTTGCTCCACTTGTTTCAGATATCCATTCCACAGAAGCTCCTCATAGAATTAAACACTGACTCAAAATGACTTCTATTCCTTCCCTAGAACTCAGATAACATTTAATTCAATACGCACAAATAACACGTCATATCTTAACCGTAATCTTATTGTCAGCCGCTCAAATAGTAGCAGTGTGCTAGCAACATCTACATCAATCACTGCTGTTGCCAAATGTATAAATGTAGGTTCATTAACAAAGAATGAAAACATTATTTTAAAACCAATTCTGTTTTCACAAATAGCACACACTGAGAAATCTGAAATAACCTCTTTCGCTGATTATGTAATTTAGACTAATCATCTTTTGATTCATGCATGCACTAAAACATCAGCATCAGATGTAAGGAGAGGTAAAAGTGCAACAGACTTTTATGTGGACCTACTTCTTTTAGAGTAAATGTACAAAAGTACTTACTTTTTAAATGTACTTAGAGTCAAACTCACTCTATACATACAACATAAGAGTACTAATGTCACACAGGAGATTAGTTTAGAGCTGTATGACATTATTATGGATTGTGAACTAGCACACTCGATCTCTGAGAATGATCTTACATGTAATTCTTGGCTAGATGATTCAGTTATTAGTTTACTTGAGATTAGCTGGATTGCTGGTGAGCTGATAACTGATGCATTTAGGGATGCGTTTCAAAAATAGCATTGAAAGCCTAAATTGATCGTAGAACCAACTTTCATCAAGTGAAGCTACGATCAATTTAAGATTATAATGTTTTGGGAAAAAACAGCCTAGATCACTTAAATTTAGAGATAGCATGGAAAAATCATGAAACCAGCAAACATGAAAATTCACCACTAACCCTGGCTTAAACAGCGTCACTGAAGCATAAAGAGATCGTAAACATACTAACAAGACTTAGATTAAATGGAAATTTGACAAAATGTAAAATAGTTCTTGCCTTGAAACTCCTGCAATAAACTCGAAAAAAGAATCGAATGATTTGCTCCCGAATCTAACATAGCTGTATGAGGAGAGGCATGTTTTTTTTCTGTAACGTAGCAAAAAAAAAAAGATATTAGACAGATATAATGCTTATATATTATGCGTTATGCGAAGTAAAAGTAAAGTTACTTATCATGTTTGGCGGAGAAACTTGTTGGCACAGCAAATGGTGCATAAAACCTAAAGATGAGATATATATTGTGTTAATGGAATGTTTTAGCGCACAGTACGTCGGGATTTTCAGATGATGTGGAAATAATTTGAATAAATGTGCATGAAGGAAATCTTGGGTATAATGTTGAACTTGTTGCCTATGTTCACAGTGGTTGTTTAGAGGGGGAAGGGCACTGATGTTACACCCTGAAGCCAAATGCTTAACCTCATTTGCCTCATTAAATATCCTGCCAGCACTGCAGATAATATGGAAAACTCAAAGCAAGTAGGTAGCTCAGCCTGATAATCCTGTCACGAAGATAACACTGAATGCTATTATTATTGCCAAACGTTTGGCAGTGCCACTTTGAATAGAGAAAAACAAACAGTGAGAAGCTCTAATTGGTGTAATGCAGGTCAGTGTCCCATCATCCATCAGGACCATCGTGGAGTGCATCATCTGACATCCCGTTCACTCCTCGCAAGCATAACCTCATTGAGCGAGAGCCAGCAGAGGAGGAGAGGGTCCAGATCAAACCTAAAACCACACAACAAAAAGAGCAGCCACGTTTCCAATGAAAGGCAGTGTGAGGGTGACCCATTTACCCAGCATGCCCTGGGGGGCTGAAAGAAAAAGACTGTCTTATGGTGCCAGTATGCAAAGTAGGTTGGATGTGAATGGAGGAAGGAAAGGAAGAGTGAGAGAGGTGGCAAAATAAACCAGGACACTGGCAGAAGAAGGTTTAGGTCAAAGCTGGCATCTGCCCTTGGCCATATTTTTGAAGGCTGGGTTAGGTTTTAAGCTCGCCCTCATATTTAGGGACTTACAAGGGTTAGTGTAAAGAGAATGAATGTTATATTATGACTAAAGTAGTGCTCTTTCCAGATTTTGGTATTAGAAGGCTGGATGAACCGCACAAGATAGTAATGAAACATCTTTTTAAATTTCACTTCTGTGACAGAAATCTCTCAATGTCTGGTCTATCTTTCAGCATGCTGGAGTCTGGTTATCTTGCAGTTATAATAAGGGATAGTAGAGTAACACTTTTGGCTTTAACATACTGTACATAACTTAAATATGATATTTTTTTCTTTCTGTGATTTGTGGGGATTTTCCATAGAGCTCTATTCCTTTTATACTGACTAAACAATATTTTCTATCCCCTAACCCTTACAGAAAACTCTTGCACTTTTACACTTTCAGATAAATGTCATTCACTATTTTTCTTTCCATTCATGGGGACTGCAGGCCGCAATGTAGTATAAACAAACACACACACACACACATACCCACACACGTATGTATTTATGCATTTAAAAAAAACAATATTCTGACATTTTTTTCTTGCAACTTATTTCAAAAAGTAAAACTTTTATTTATTTTTGATTCGTTACATGTTTGATAAGGGGGGGGGGGGCGTGCACGAAGAAACAAGATTATATAATTATA
>JAUCNO010000070.1:342786-416946 GCA_032353835.1 Enteromius viviparus
CCCCCCCCCCCCCCCCCCCCCCCCCCCCCCCCCCCCCCCCCCCCCCCCCCCCCGTTCACGAAGAAACAAGATTATATCATTATACAGAATTTTTTTCTGACAATCAAAAATAGTTTCATGTGCAAGGTTGGTTTAGGGGTGTTAGGAGTTACACCTATAAATATCCCCAAAAAACATTGAAACCCGTGTGTGTGTGTGTGTGTGTGTGTGTGTGCTTGTGTTAGTTTCCTGAATACTCATCAGATTTATGAAATATGCATGCATATGTGATTGCAGTGAAGTGGGCGTCTCATCATTTGCAGATAAACTATTATGGAGTTGGGGACCAGACTGACTTCAAGCTAACGGTCAAGAGTCTTCATCTCTGGCTTTTTGTGGCTTTGTGAAGGGACAAAACAAAGCAAGAAGCCTGGGGTGGGGAGGGCGAAGACAAATGGCATATGAGTTTCCTCTAGAGAGCAAAAAATGCAAAATGTAAGCATATAATAGGACTAAGCTGGAGGAAGGGGTCTAGGAGATAACAATGGGTGTAACGACAGAAGCAGGGGGTTGTGTACGCTCAGTTTAAGCTGTGTTTAGTTGGGGGTGGGCAGGGACACGTGCCACTCTTGGTGGGAGGGGACAGGATGGAATTGAGGGAGCACAGCCAGTGGTGCCCGATCCGGCCCTCTGCTTTGTTCTGCCAGCTGTTGGTGTCACGGTCAACACCCGAGCGTCAGTGGGACACACACCACATTAATACTCACTGTTCTCTGATACAGAGGGGTGGATTTGTGTTGAAATAGTGAGGCTTTCAACTGAAAAAAAGATCAGACATAAATGTTTTATTAAACCTGCAGATGCTTCGGGCAAAAAAAAAATATGAATGAATAAAACTCTGAAAAGGATCATGTGACACTGAACACTGGAGTAATGAAGTCAAAAATTCAGCTTTACGTTTACAAGAATAAATGACATTTAAAAATATACAGATAGAAAACAGGTATTTTAAATTTTATTAATAATAATAGCAATAATATTTCAAAATAGTAATGCATTTTCGCAGCCTTGGTGAGAATAACCCTCCAAAAAAACAAAAACATCAACAACAAAAGAAGCCCAATAGAAACCTTCATAGAAATTCTAATGGTTTCCATTAAAAAGCATTATGATCCTTAAACTTAATCCAGTAATATCATTAAAAAAATACCGTTTTGGTGTGTTTTTCCAATAGGATTTAATGTCTCACCAACAGAATCCATCACATATCAGTAGACACCATTATAGTTTTCTATTGTGTTTTGGGCAGGGTTCTAGCATACACTTTTAATCACTTAATTCACTTAATTTTTCGAAATCTTTATTGCTAGTGTACAAACAAATGTAACTGGCAATTTTATATGTCAAAGACAGATGGCGATATTAATGCCAAAGATTTGTGGTGCTGCTTTAATACTGATTATCCACCTAGCGTGAAAATACGTTTATATTCTAAAGTTCAGACCAAAGTTTACATGATATGCACTTTGTTAGCAAATAGTTGTGCAAGACAGGATCCATTTTTTCCTCGGTCAAACAATGATTACAATGTAACAGAAAATGAGCATCAACTGTTAAATGGAAAGTAAAAGAGAAATGTACTCGGTAAGTGTCAGTTGCACAAACACAGAGAAAACTTTCCATGAATATAGAGCTGTTCAGTTTGCAGTCATAAAACCATGAAGATTGTTAGCATTTTTCAGCCATGAATTTCCCTCAGGAATTTGGGGGGTTTTAGAAGAGCAGCGAGTGAAATAAGGTCTGTCGCTATCATTGCGTAGAGACTTTTTACCGTAACAAACAAGTGTGGACTCTACAATTATTAATAAAGTAAGCATCTACCACATCAGTGACCGCATATGCTAGCTTGACATATCACACAACCAGTTTAGTCATTTCCTAGTGACTTAACACTAACAGCAGCACACCAGACAGTTAAAGTCACATTTGATTGTATTATGGACTGTTTTAGAATGTCTCTTCAAGTAGTTCACCACAGACTTTATTTTCCTCTGAAGTAGCTATTCTAAACCGCATTGTGAATTCCAGAGGACACTGGGTCAATTATAGGCTTATGTCCAGTCTGGTCTATAAAGGTACGATTTGTGATGCTGTCCTTTATTCCCGTATTCACATCACCAGCAAAAGCCTGTCTTGTAAGCCTACGTAAAGCTCGAGCTTGCGAAATGCTCTTTATCCTGTTCGGTCAGACTGCTGCCCCCTGGATAAACTAATAGCGATTGAAGATGGTTTTTTTGGCACCGTGTGAGGCTTGCTGCTGCCACCTTGAGGTTCCTGAAGGTCTGTACATGTTGCTGTTGCTTCCCAAAGACCTTTATGCCCTGTTTCTTTTCATTTATTCATTGATAGACAACCACTGAGAGTATGTTTAGATCAGTTAATCCACTTGTTTACAGCTGCTGTGACAGCTTTAGTTTGAGTTGCATGCAAAGAAATCTGTCCCAACTTGTCCTGCACTTTTCGTTGTTAGTTTAAGTAAAAAGTGACAGTGATAACCAAAGGTGTTGTCATCAACGCTCACATGTAGCCCAGTTTCAGCACGATTGATGCTGACAACGTTTTATTTAGTTTAAATGATCAAATTTAAAATTGCACTTTCATCATGTTTACTGACTTCAAATGATAATGATTTGATGGTTTAATCTTGCGCTGCAAACAAATGCTAAGATTTTTGTCTTGTTTTCAGTCACAGTATCTAGTAATATTTTAATAAAGAAGGTATAAAGTATTTTGCTTGTAATCAGCAGCATGGTGTTGATAGAGATTTCTTAGAGGCTTGTTTTTAACATTCCTTCAAGGCACTGAGATATCATTAAAATGCGTGGCAACATATATGTTGTTCATAAAGAAGATACGCAGGAAACCTGCAGTTATTGTTGAGAAATACTTACTTGTCTATAACATTTACACTTACAGTAAATCAGAGAGATCTGAGAGTTCAAAGAAATTACAATTAAAGCCAATTTAATTTAACAATGATTGTCTGATCTCTGTTTAGATATATGCACTCACTGCCAGACTTCAGTTCAAGTTGCATCGGGCTAAACCCAGATCAGGACTGGACATGAGCTACATAAACTCCTCGCCTCTCTCCCCCTCCCCTTGTTTTCTTTATGATTGCTTCCATTTCCTCTGAAATTCTGCTTCCAAAAACTGTAATCAAATACAATTCAAAAACAATTTTTTAATGGTTTCAAAACCCAATATGGAAAAGAAGGGGGAAAACTGTCAAACAGATAAACCAGCACTGAGCCTTTGACATGTGAAGAGTTAAACGTCAGCACAGACGTCCCGGTGAAGAATGAAGTCACATGGTTATCTCAGATGTTTACTTGCACAGTCTCTCACAGTTTAAAATCCCTACTAAAGCCAATACCTCCCTCTCGCTCTCTCTCTCTCTTTCGCTCTCTTTCCTTTCTCCACCCACCCCTGTTTTCATGGTCAGTTTGTGCAAACAGCCCAAGTCAGGACATACGCATAAAACAAAGCTGTTTTTTCTTTTCTCTTTTCCAGTATTTTCTTATTTTGATTTTTTTTTTCATCGTCTTGTCTCTCAGGAAAGCTGTGAGTACGATGAGAGAACTTTCTAGAAGTAGCAGGGGAGAAGGATAGCAAGCAAGGACTGAAAAACAGGAGAAAATGCATCTGTGCACATTTGAAAAAAAAAATACTTTAAGTAGATCAAAAATGGAATGCAGCAAAAGAGATGGATGAATTGGTCGCAAAATTGAGTATAATGCATTTACATAATGACTTCTTTGGTTTTACTTACTGTTGTATAAGTAAGTATAGCAGTAGAATAGCACTGTATAGAGCTAGCCATGTGGAAAGGATGACTTTTATATAAAATATTTGCTGATTTGTTGGAGAGTGTATGGGATCACTGAACTCTTGATTTGGGCTTTTGCCAGTTTCATCCATTTTAATTACAGTATTTTTGGCTCTTGCTGGACATGGAGGGTGCAGAAAGTGCTTTACACAGTAAAGTTAAGAATATTTTCTGACAGCAAAAGTCTGTTTTGTAATGTAGACATAACCTGTGAATGGTGGAGATTTACTGTAATTAACAGAAAAGGTTGATTATATACCTTTATGTATAAATGTATAGTAAAATTGCAGTAAAAGTGCTTATGTCAAGGTTTTTCCCTTTTTACCAAGTAATCATTTAGTAAACAACAGTAGTTCAACTGGAACTGAATGCACAATACACAAGCATATGGAGGTGCTTACATTAATGAAGATAGCAGTTAAAGTGACTTTAAGAGCATAGCAGTTTCATACAAAGTGCAGATTATACAAAAGCTAAAAATGAAGTTTTTAATATTTGGATATTTTTTTACTAGTAGGTGCACTATAGTTAATAGCAAATTGTGACACATTATACCCCAACATTCTTCATACAGTGGATAAGCAAAAATCAAACAATATTCTGACACTTTCACCTAGCCATGTTTTGTTTAATTTCCTATGCAAACTAAACAGAATTAAAACTTGCTTGGTAATTGGTTGACCTAAATTGGTATTATCTAACTGTGTTAACAGCTAACAGCTATTCATCCTGATTCATTGCATACCTTTCTATCAGTGTTATCTGACATGATCAAAGTTAACTTATTCTGATGCAGTTTAACGCTGACTTCTTGTCAAATTTAATAACCATTTTCAAATTTAGCAAATAGATAATGTGTTGAGATGTGATGAGTTTTTTTTAAGTTTGACTGTATTTCACCTTAGTCAGCCATGTATTGTATTCTTTCTGAGAGGTTGTGAGTGTGCTTTTATTTTCTCTTGTGGATCAGATGCTGCACTTGACAGCCGGACGTGTAGCGGGGCTTTTGTCCAGACGGGGAGTAGCTGCTTTCAGTTCCAGCGCTGTCAAGATGGACAGTCATGGCCATGGTAATGTTAAATGTTATTTTAGAGAACAACATTAGTATTATGTTTAAAAAAACATATATATATATATATATATATACACACACAAGTTATCCCTTGTGTTCCTGCATTTTCTATTCCATGTTTGTATTTTGTCAATAGATCATTTGCTCTTGTTCACACAGGTGGGGTGACCGAACAGACGGACATGTCTGTACCCCTGTACTGGGACCGTCTGGACACCCCTCTGCCTGACAGACCATATAAAGACACCCTCAGTGCAGAAGACAAGAGCCTGAAGCAGAAGGAGAAAGGCCCCTGGAACAGCCTTTCCAAAGAGGAGAAACTTGCTTGTTAGTACTGCTAATGCTCCTGCGTCACTCTTATTTATATTAACACAATACAGAGTTCAAATAGGTTTTAGAAGCAACATAATCCAGTTAAAGAGTTTTGATGTTCAAGTATTAGTGCTCACCCTATTATGCCCTTTATAAAGCTTCCGTTGTTTTATTATGAGTCTCCTACAAAAAGCGAAAGCGGGATTCGATTTACCTAAGACTCGTTTAGGTTGTTTAGAGTCGATTTTTTTTAAATATATTTTATTTCTTTAGATCTGAACCTTTATCTGCTGTGATTCTTTATGGCAGTGTACAGGATTATGTTTAACGAGACGTTCGCTGAGATGAAGAAGCCAACTGGTGAGTGGAAGACTGTGTTGGGCGGCATCTTTTTCTTCATTGGGTTTACTGGCCTGGTTGTTCTCTGGCAAAGGTGCTTTGGTAAGGGATCGTCTTCCATTTTTTTTGGTTTTGAATTCAGTGATTTGTTTCTGAATGAATATAGGTGAATCTTCTGTGCTCTTTCAGTGTATCCCCCTCATCCTCATACCCTTGATGATGAATGGCAGGCTATGCAGGTGAAGCGGATGCTGGACATGCGGGTGAACCCTGTGGAGGGGTTTTCAGCCAAATGGGACTATGAGAAGGGCCATTGGAAATAGATGAAAGAACTGTGAGCAGCCATTCTCCTTTGGCAGTCTTTATGCATTACGATGCGGTCTTCTATGTAAACATTTGAATAATATCCAGTGGGCAACTAATGTTAAAATTTGAAGAAGTGTCCAAAACACTGAATGAATCACAAGTGTTCCTCTTCATTGGTGGAAGTAAAACATGAAAGAAGTTTGGTCTCGTGTATCGCTGTATTCATTCAACACATAATAATCACAAGAGAGGTGTTGTGAATTCAAATGGGTTTTTATTTAATTTAAATGATATCAGACATTAAAAAAGATCTAAGACATAAAACAATTATTCAGGGGTGAAGCTGTTTAAATAAACCCAAAACCTTAAAAAAATAGTTTTCTTTTTTGTCCTCTTGTCAGGTTAAATTGGCTAAATATGAACACAATAAACAAATACACGTCAAAAGAAATTATAATGGAGTTTAAGGCCATAGGAAGGAACAATATGCGTTTACACCAAATATCATAAATAATATTTTCAAATCATCAAATGCCTTAAATATCTTCACTAAGCTATGATGAGCTAGTCTAATTGTCTGTTAAGTTAGCTAGTTTACATAGTGTCGTGCCAATGCTGGTACATTTCACTCTTAAGCATACTGTCAGACTCTAACCACGCAGCATCTCTCTCAAACACACACACACACACACTCTCTGCAACATGACAAACAGACACGGACTAAGCATGCAAGCAGCAAATCTTATAACACGGAATGTATTTTGTGAAATCAGTGTCTACAGAGCAGCAAAAAGTGTAAATGTCGGCAATTTTATTCTGATGAGACTCGCCAACTATATTATTGAACACTTCAGTCTGAACTTCGAAGTTTAAAAGGAGGGCTATTAGATTAAATGTCAAAATGTTCAAATTTCTTCATTTCAAAATTAAAGTCAACATTAAACTAAATTTGCAACCCGTTTTACTTGTGCCTATCCTGTTGAAAAAACATATGCTGCTTAGGTATGTTTTGAAGCTGGGATGCTTTGCTTAAATCAGCTTAAACTAGCATCAGGATTCATAACATACCCCTACAGCATATGCCGCTCTTTCAGCCTCTGAATGGAACTTGAGATCGTGAAAGATTAACGCGTTACCTTCCGAATTAATGGATTTTCATATTACTATTAATACGGTATTCTTCATTGCCGTGTGTATAAAACGCAGGAGGTAAATGGGTGCATTTTGATTCAGTGTTGACATTAAGACACTCAAGCTCTGGGAATTTTATTTAATAGTTCTTCCAGGAGTAGGCTAGAAATCTTTATTCCAGACCTGCTTAACGATCCGCGGAACACTATAGACGCCTCTTTTCTGGGTTAGGTCTCAAAGGACGCTACGCTTATGATTGGTATGTTTTGACTGACACACCAAAGGATCTCAGCTTCCCCACGAGATCTCCAACCGGGGTTGAAGGCCCGAAACACACCTGTACCGCCATAGCTTTCATCGGGTCTGTTTGAATTAACCCGCTCGTCAATCATTACAACTCAAAAAAGACAAGGAATATTCAACTTGACGTCCTATTTGAATTAATGATGGTTTGAAGCCTAAAGATCACTTCTCCACAGCTCCGAGCGCTTTGACACGAGCCAAGCATAAAGCAGCAGGTGCGCGAGAACTGACACTCGCGCTTAACCGCTCTGACAGCAAAGCATTTTAAATGAAATTTGGCGGCAATCAGCTGCGAGGAGACGTATGTTTGCTTTCAAAAACAAGAATGCTAAGGTTAAAATTTAAGTGATACAAAAAATAAGTTCAGTCAAAAACGAAAGATGTGTGTTTGTTTTTTTAAATGAAGTTAGCCAGGATTCAACACATTGGGGACCATTACACAGTAAGGGTCAACTCAACAAATCCAACAATTTGTGTTGAAGTAACATTTACACTTGGAAATGTGAATGCTACAGGATTAAAACTCTCTGCTCTGTAAAGCTTGGCTCTGTAAAGTTAAGTGTCTTCACCTTCTGCTTACCAACAAAACAACTGTAAATGACATTTCATAAGTGAAACAAAAACTCAAAGATTATTAGCTTGTCACAACTGCTAGACCTGTATTCTAGTTACATCCTCATTCCCAAGACCATACCATCTTGTGGCAATACGGTTTAATCTAATGTCTTTATCTGCGTATCCACACATACATCCTTACTCCTCGTGTATCGGTGTCTCCTCTATCTCTAGTTACATCAATCTCAAAGGTATAAAGAGATTCATCTGAAGCTGAAGTTAGGTTTAATAAATCAAACATCAAGCTGCAATGAACATACAGAACTTTCTTTCACAACAAAACAAACTTCTTATAACTGTTGGTCCTTTAATTTAAATGTTTCATAGGATCTCACACCTGTCGGTGAAGGTTATCAAACATTTAGTCCTCATCAAATATACATGGGGAAAAAAAAAAAAAGAACAGAACAATATTTAGGGGAAAACACACACACAAACACACCAACATGTTCTTCACACTGTCCTCTAATGATAGAGAGATAACAGAGGATACAGGCCCTCAAATGTAGTGCTTGGGGCCCTCTCTGTTCTCCAGCTGAGATCTGGCACAACTTTCCTTAGAAACGTCAGTGCTGATTTAATGACTGAATGCTGCCGATTCAGTTTGGATTCAACTGCTTCTCTCTCATTGGGTCATTAACTAAAAAACAAGCTTAAATTAGATTCAAAGATAAAATGTTTGTATCCTTGTCAGTTTCGCCAATCTCTTTGAAAACGAGAGAATAATGAGGATACTTAAAAAGATTGATAATAAAGCTGAAAATAATTATTTAGAACAACAATTACAGACACAAAGAATGAAGATTTGGTCAGACATTCTTATTTTTTAGTCATTTTTCTCATTTTGTTAAACTGGGTTTAAGGAGAGGTGGGTTAGCTTGATCCTAGTCAGCTAAAAAGCAATGCAGTCTGGATCATGTGACGTTACATCACAGATGCGCTCCACTCAGTCAACAGTACACAGTGGGATGTAAACATGAAATTTCTTGGCAATAAAAGGGAAACACAAAATAAATCCGAAACAAAAGTATTTTTTAAGTTCCTTCATGTTAGCAGGAGGTCTAAATGAAGCAGTGGGTGTATTTGGATCTTCAGTTATCCTCATCCTCACAGGCGTTTCTGTGCTATGAGTGACCCCACCACGACACCCGTGAACAAGGTCATTCCCACCAGCAACCACTTCTTGAAGCTTTCTTGTGATTTTCTGCTCTCTGCTGCTGCATCTTTCCCAAAAATCTCTGCGAAGCGTTCCTGCAAACACACACAAAAAACAGCTTAGAATGGGATTTACTTCTATAGGAGCAGACTCATAAACCAGTGAACACAGGAACACAGGTACTTGAAATAAACATTACCACAGCCCCATTAGTAGTACAATGAAGGTAACATTCAAATACTGTAACAAATATATTCATAGAGGAAAAGATTACCCGGCTCAACCATCCAATAACTGACAAGCACATTTCAGCCAACCATCCAACTCCTTTAGTGCTCTTCCCCCTCAGGCCTTCCAATAATCCCGCCCTTCCTGTAGGAAGTTTGTGTGCACAGTATGTGCCACCAGGGGGCGAGATTTCCCATGTCTGTTTCTAAGACTACACCGACCACATTTCTCAGCAGGATTCTGTAGCAAGCCCAATTTTATCTGAAAAGCTAAAAGGGGATTTCAGGCTTTATAACGTAACCTGTTTCCTCAGGGAACACACACAGAAGTAGAGCACACCAACTCCAGACGGAGGATGAAATAACCAAACCGAAGCACTGCAGCAAAAATCTAATATGACTCATAAGCATGTATGCGTTCATAACCCAGACATTTTCTCAGAGGCATTTTTACCTTCAACGTTTTCTCAGCGGGGTCTTAGGATTCAGGGACAATACAATCTGTTAAACTGGTATCGCCTTTTTGTCATCGGTATTACAGCAATGCAGTGATCAAGCTGAAAGTATTCTGTGCATGTAGCCGATTACAACACACACACACACACACACACACAACCCTCAAACACCCACCCCTGTTTTCCACTCAAGAAGACTGATGTCATCCTCCAGTCTTTCCCTTTGCCCTAGTTATCTACACAAGCTTGAAAATATGGGAAGAAGAATGTGGAGGACTTAAATGAAACCATCCGATGCATTCAAAAAGCGCACTATTGCAACACTTGTCAGTCATTTACCAGCCTTTTTCAGTACAAAGAAACAAAACTGGAGGAAGCAGGAAGAACATTCTGACCGTTTATTAATTGAGATTTTTCTGAATAAATGGGAGCAGGTGGCTGATGGCTGGTATAATACTGATATATTTTTAGTCTGTGATACTATTATCCAAAGTTACAATTTGAAAAGATATTATAAAACACTGAGGACAAACTTTGGTATATGGCCAAACAGACCAAATTAACCAATTATCAGCTGTCACTAATTAAAAAAAGAGCATGCAACAATGCAAATGTTCTCAGGCCCAGTAACTTCGTAAGGACATCTGTAACAGTTCATATTATCAGTGGTTCAACCACAGTTCTACAAAGCAGTGAGAATATTTATTGTTACGGTTAAATTACAGTTGAACCACTCATGTGACATCATTAAAACAGTCAGATGGACGTTTCTGGGTCTGGGAACATTTTACATGAATTGCTGTCTATGTATTTTCTGTTCGGAAACCTCTTACGGGTTTGGACTGACATGAGGGTGAGTAATTAATGACACAATTTTGATTTTGGGGTAAACTATTCCTTTAACCATTAGGCAACGGCTCTAGTGCTTTGTCGCCATATTTCTGCAAATTAATACTCATCATAAGCTATTCTAGAAAATACACTAAACTCATGGATTGAGAATTCTTAAACGTTGCAAATATCTTTACATCATCATTGAACTAAAAATAGTATAAGGAGCAGCTAGGAGATGTCATATGGGTGTCTGAAGGGAGGACAATGGACAATCTAAATACAATTGATAAGCCTTGGTTATATAATCTGGGGTGGAGCTGTCAAATTTATTGACAGGTACTTTGTTTTAACCGACAATGAGATGAATGAGAAGAAGGAAGTAAGAAATGGTCAAGTAGGTGGAGAGTGTTTGGATATGAAATGCGTGACAGGTGTAGTCAAGGAGATGTCCGTTGCATAGATGTGTGCAATGAAGTAAAAAAAGAAGAAGAACAGGAAGAAAAAAAAGAGTGATTTACATGGGAACATGATACATTTCATAGGAATTGATTTCGTAAGCGAGAGGGAGGGGTGATGGGAGTGGCGGAGGCTGATAACAGACCAGCAGTTCCAGAGCAGAGGGGTTATCACAAACAGTGACGCAGCACATGACATCACAAGTCCAGACCTCAACTCACTATAACTGAAGGTTGACACAGATACCCAAAGACACCCACAAAAACACCTCATATAAGCACAAATCTATGATAATCATGCAACCCTATTATTGATGATGTTTATGACAAAAATCATAATTGTTGATAATTCCCTTAAATTGTAATTGCAATTATTAATTATGATCATCACAATTTACACTGAATGATGTTTATACCATTGTTTGAAGCAATTGCATGCCACATTTTGACATGAACATAAACAAGCTGAAAAACCTAATTGCTTTTCAGTAGTATTAAGTTTAAAATGTCCAGTACAGATCGGATTGGTTTATTTTTTAATAAAAAAAGCTAACTTAGCAGAAAGAATAACATAAGTGGACTTTAACATAAGTGATTATTTGCCACTTTGAACGACTACATAAAATCGATTAATTGTGCAGCCCTAATCATTCATAATAATAAATGACGATGATTAAAAATGTTCTAATAGTTATATTGCTGTATTATTAACTATAGAACTAACAACTAGACTTTTACAATTATGTAAAAAAAAGATAAAAAAAAAAAGGTTAAAAAAACATTCTTGCTTAGAAAAATACCTGCATACCAACCACACAAATTGATGTTTGATTCATATCTGTAACAAACAATAACCCACAACACTGTACAGTACATTCCACAGAACGTTTACTGACCTATGAGATCAATCTAATATAAAAGTGAACCACTGTGTCAATGCACAGAGAAGAGTAAATATTATTTTGCTCCTGCACTTCCTCAGGCACGCCTTTGTCAACCTTAGGTAGTTTAAACATGACCCTTGCTGACCTCATCATGAACAGAGAGGGCGTGCTATAGTCAATGCAGTCAGATGGCATGAATTTGCATCCCTTTGTACATGAGTATCCCCCTGCAGGAATGCTAACAGCAGAACCAAACCCAACGCACACACACATTAATGAGTATCAGTCTGCGCAACCGTGAGAAGAAGGTGAGAACAATATAGATTGGTATGACAAGAATTTGACTCTTTGATTACAGTCCAAGTCATAAATCCAAGACATGTTAAGGCACGCTTGTTGGCAGTAAGATTATGCTGCAACACACAGAAACACAGATTTTTTTCAGTGTTTTATGTGTAATGTATGCAATCAAGTCCATGTGATAGGTGGATACAGGAGGGGCAGATAAGTAGGTGTGGCTTTACCTTTTGAGCTGGCATCTTTCATGCTGACGCCAGTAAGCAAAATATCTCTGTTGTGAATAATACGCTTTAATGAATTAATTATTAGTTCAAACATAACAGGGCTTTGTTTTAATCGCCAAGTAATGCGATAGTAATGCTTACCTTAGTAAACACTGTTGATGTTAATTTTCATTTTATAATTAAATATAATTTCAGTTTGGTTCTTGATGTGCAATTCATATGGATTTCTTTTACAATGTTTTTCTAGAAATGTTCAGCTGTCAATGGAGCAACATGAAAAATTCTTAACTTCTAAAAAATGTCAGACTGGTTAGGAATGACACGAGGATGAGTAACTAATGACAGACCTTTCATTTTTAGTCAACTTATCTTTTAACAAAAGAGGGGGGGGCCTTAACAATCCCAAGCCCACCAAGCCAGGTACAGCACATGCCCTGACATGTCTCTAACAAACAAAGTGTACGCCTGACCATCATGACTTAATTTGTCACTCGCTTTTTAAACAGATCACTAACCAACGTGACTCCTTGTATATCTTGTAGCAACACCTTAAAAGATCCACTCCCAAACTCCCACTGATCCACTGTAGGTGTGACTGAGTAAGAAAGCATTTGTACACAAACACAATCTGTCAAGAAAGCCTGATTTTTTTTTACTGGCTCCAGCACAGCACTGAGGTTGTGTGAACGCTCCCAAGAGATACTGGCTGCTAGGCAGCGGTGACTGCCAGGCTTGTTCCATAGCCCTATCTGAACAAAGAGCACATACAAACCAGGCCCTACAGGAGAGAGTGAAACCAGGTGTAAGGTGCCTGCGTTTTGTTAGTTAGCATAGGCTAATATTGTCGTGGCCCAGAGAGGTTGACACCGGTTTTTAATCTCCGTTGGTTCAGACAACCAAGCTCAAACAGCAAAGTTTCAGATGAAGAAGAAAATTAAGACTTTATTAAAGTAACAAAGCCGAGAAGAACCGCCGCCACATCAGACTGCCTCTGGTCTCTGGTGTTGTGTACAAAACATATTACACCCTCAGAAATGAAACCCCATCATTGTTTTGGCCCGTTTGTTTATAATTTCTTATTGGTTGACCATTTCATCTTTGCCCGTCTGTATTCTATTTCTTATACTTCATTGGCTGACCGTCACTATCTTATCGTCTTCCCTATATATCCCTATAGTATAAACACATTATTCAATATTGATTGCTTCCATAATTTACATTCTGTTGTTAGTATGACAATATAAGTTCTATATTTTACTGCTAAAATTTTAAATAATATCCAGATAGATGCCAAGAAAGGGGCCGATTCTGTTTCTGAAAGGAACAGAGTGAAGGAGAGGTACTAGAGGGGTATATAAGCTGGCACAGATGAGGAGCACAGAAACACAAAGTCATCCTCACCACTATATTGCCAGAGTTACAATACCGCTACTGATCTACTCTGTTGACATCAGTGTATTACATCAAGACCAGCCTCATCCTGTTAAAAGAGGAGCAATTTGTTCATGAAAGAAAAAGAGTGCGTGTATGTGTGTGTGTGAGATTATGAGAGTGTTGTACGGTTTGGTTCGGTTGAGTCAGAGGACTGGGTTTCTCCGCTGTTACACCATCCTGAACCTTTAACCCTTGCTATGGCCAGGGTTGAAGCCAGTCACTTGCTTTCCAGAACAGCTTGTTCTGTTTTCAGCCAGATGATTGATGATGCAAACACTTTTCACAGAAACACAGCATGGCTGCTCTTCTGTAGTGATTAGGGAACACTGGTGTGTCTGTACAGAAGCTGGTGAGGAATGGGTGTTATGGTTCATCACCTTTCTTATCAATACTTCCCTTCCAGTCTTTTCTCGCTGTACACATCCTCAAGAAAATTCCCATGCATGCCTCCATGCTTGGGTGTTCTGTATGGTTGCTTATTGCCCATTTTGGAAAAGTTCCCAGACAGCTGTACATTTTGGGTTGCAGGAGCTTTACTTTTAATATATTTGAATAGAACAGTGATGAAAATCAGTCAAAACTACACTTAAATTCTGTGTTTCTAGCTTGCCTTATAAATGCATCTTTAGCTCAAAACACACTTAAAAAAAAAAATTGAAATTGAAATTTTCAGGAAGGTATTTAGAACTACCTTAGACATACTATTCTTTCACATAATATTTTTATATTGCAGGAAGTATGCATATTCAGACGGAGACCTGGTCTCATCCAAAGTCAAAAGACCCCACAACCAATTCCCTATATACTGATTCCTCAATATGATCTCTTGGTCAACGTTAAACATTGACAATTCAAATTGAATTTTTAAAAATTGTCTAATCTCTTTAGACATAATTAGCATGTCTTAACAAGCCATGTATCATTGATGTCCAAAGCATTAAAAAATGCAGGTGGAGTTACGGAGTTTAATCCCTAGGATTATGGGTTTGTTTAAATCCCTAAACCTAAGCAATAGTAATAACGATTCCTTAGCACCATCACTGAAATAGCTCATCCTGGATATCTACAGCCCAAGGCTGGCAACCAAACAAAGCAGCCAAGTTCCCAGAAGATGAGACAACAATCTGGAACGTTAAAGAGGTTTCCTAGCAAAAAAATAAATAAATAAAAGGATCTCGCTCTGAGATACCGTCTGGCTTGTTTAAAATGCAATGCAATGAGTGGTTAGACAAGAGAAAACCAGTGGGATTCTTTTCTGCTGTGAAGCCCGCACACCAGCACAGAGCAGAACAATTACAAAGAAGCCGGAAGGGCAGGATTTCCTCACGATCGCTCAGGAATGCTGAACACCCTCATTCCTGTGTGAAAATCAGCTGATAGGAAACATGCTTTGAGGGAGGAAAAAAATTCAATTCCAACTGTGCGGCACCAACAACCGGCCTTGTGCTTTCTCACTCAATCTCTGCTGAGTCACTCAGACTTCAAGCTGAAACCGGAAATTTCCAGTCCATGACTGTAGATATGGTGGAGAAAGTTAGAAAAATAAAGGATGAAGCAAAACAAACCCACTTGAACCATCACAAGGCAGGATATGTGACAGCCATGGCCATTTGAGAATTACACGAATGTTGCAAAACAAACAGGATGTCAGTTTTTTAAGAAGGTGAAATTGCATTGCAACATTTTTGGGGTCAAAATAAACAACAGCAAGGCCAAAGACGGTTACTTAATTATTTTTGATCAAACTGATCGTCATCTCTTAAGTCAACAATGTGATCTCACTTACTCTAAGAGGCTGATGCTGTGAAGGTGTTTTACAGCAAATGGGCTTTCTGATGTCAGCCTGGTATTTACCTTTTAGCTGTCAATGATGTCAGCACACACCCACAGGCCAAGCAAACATTCATATCATAGAAGGTCTCTCACTTTTTATAGAGGGGAAGAATCTCGGTCTTGTTTATGGCCTGGTGGTTTAGTGGTTCACATTTAGAGTAGCTCACTCGGAGTCACAGACACAATGGTACGGCCAGAATATGTACCTTAAATCTGATTAAAATGATATATTATTTATCCCTGGGATTGAGATAAATTTTTGTATTGTCTGATGTATGATGTACAATGTTATTAACAGACAATCAATCTTAAACAGCATAATTATTTTGTACAAATGACCCAAACCTAAACTTTTTTTAAGCCCAGACAAATTTTGAACGCAACAATTTTTTGAAGATTTCAGCTGATATGACAAGGCAATTATTTTTATGTTATGACTGATATTACAGTTATATAGTATTTTGAGTGAATGACTGAAAAATAGATCACTATAATCTAAAATCTGTGAATATAGGTGTCATATTATAATGTCCAGTTAGAGAAGATTACACATTTTCAAAATGGTGATAATATATATATATATATAATAATAATAATAATGACACTTATGTAAGCCACTTCTATTGTAAAACAGACCAACAGAAAGATTCTCTAATTGTTTAACGTTTCAGTAATCCAAATACAGGAAGCAGTGCCCTTGATGAAAACCAAACATCAGTTTCTCAAGCACAGAAAGTACAGTCACCTTGAAACCACAGCAACACTGGCCTGGATAAAAGATTTTTCCAGCGACTCTGTTGTCTCATTCACAGCAACTGTTCTCAGTTTATTAACTATTCTCCTGCATCCAAATTTCCCAATTACATCAGTCTTTGCCCTGAAACATCATTAGTGTTTCATTATGTAACGGTTTAGTGAGAGGTGATGACACCTGAAACAAAACACGGGTCTGAGCCCACGCCTCAAATTTAGTTGACAATTAGAGCAACAAAACAGACTACACTAAACCCACGACCCAAATGAAATTTAGACCACAAGCATCCAATCGGTTCACAGCATGTAAAATAATCCGAGCGGCACACCTCCCCATTTTATTTTAGGTTGTATATCTAGAGTATCTATCTGTGGGAGGTGTCCTTTGTGCTTGCCTGGCAATGTGGCCATGTTTGTGCGTACCGTAAATGAATTAAAGAGAAGATTAATGAGTCAGGAGAGTGGGGCTCAGACTCCAATCTGTTCTGCATCTCACCGGGGAGACATCACCATCAGCTCCCATTCTGTCAGCTAAATCCCAAAGAGCCAGGACACATGCAGACTACATACGTCCATATACATACAGATATTTAGACACACATAGCCAGATTTACCATCCTCTGACCTAAACCTGCTCTTACAGGCAGACACAGCCTCTGGGGATATCTGTCAAGAAACAAACTGTTAGACTTATGCATATTGGATGATGCTGAAACAGAGCATGTATACAAGTATGTGTGTGATGCCATGATATGTAGTCATGCTTTTTAAAAGCACAAATGCTCCACTATTTCTCCAAAAAAAACTATGCGTCGGTGGAAACCTAACCAATCCAAAAGAATCAAAGTCTTTATTAATTCCATTTGGTAATGTTACTGGAGCAGAAAAGATATTTCTAAGGATGAGAACAAGGTGGAAGCTAGAAAGAGACTCTTAACAATATGACTGATGACACACAGATGATATCAACACACTTTATCAGTCACAGCGACTCCATTTATTCATGGCTGATTCTAATCCTACAGATGGAGCCTCTGATTTTTCTCCATAATCTGATTTTAACTAGAAGCTATACGGGAATGAGGGAAAGCTAGACACAAAAAAGGGGCTTTACTGAAAGGGACGGACAGAATATAAAACATACAGGATGAATAATGAGTGAGAAAGGGAAAGAGAAAGAAAGAGAGGGGAAATTGCTCATGACCTGATTTTCCAGCATAAGCCAGTTCTGTTGAAGCAGAGCAACAGTCATGTTATGTCCAGGGTGGCCGCTCTGATCTCTACCCCCGTTTCCTAATCTGGTATCAGTCAGGCATCACACACTCAGACTGAGCTTACATTCTGAGTCAGCCCACTTTCTCAGTCTCACCTGAGACAGTCATCTCAAGAAAAACCTGTTGAGCTATGGTCTCGAATGACACTAAGATGCTTAAAAACCATGCCTGATTTGCATGTGAAAAATTAAGCATAGCAATGTAACAAAAAAATCCCCCTGCACTGTTCGTAGCTGGAGTCTGTTCAGCACCGCATATAAAAGGCAGAAGTGAAGCGCAGACGAACCTTTATGAAAACAAAGCACATTTGCTTTTTAAGTCGTAATTCTGTCAGATGGACAAGGAGCTTAATGTGGTCCACTGCTCTGTGAAACAGCGACAGAGCCACTAAAAGGTTAGCAGGTCCTTTCAGTGGGCCGTTATTTGTGTTATTAGGGGCTAATTGCAGTGCGGTTCGATGATGCTGGATAATCTTGGCTAAAGTGCATTAAGAGAGCTGGGCTTAAAGGTGCAGGCTGCTCTTCCACACCATTGACCAACACACAGAGAAGAGTGTGTGGAAAGTTTTAATTAGCAAAGAGGAGCTAAATCCACTAGAGTTGAACCTCACGCACATGTACAAAAACCACACACACCGGTAGAATGTGTGGGGGAAAGTATTCACAAACACTTCAGGTGGGAGAAACTAGTAACAGACAGAAATGTGCTTTAGTTGTGCATACAAGCATGCATTTAAAAGATGTTCCAGAAACAACAATTTAAGAATATCCTGTCATTTTAAACTCAGACTTTTCTCCTTAGAGGAAAAGAGAAGTACTTGAGGAAGGTTAATGCTGCCCTTGATTGGTGAAAGTCATTTTCAACCTTTTCAAAATATGTAATAAAACTACATTTCCAGCCTCTACGGCTCTTGCTACATGGACCCCAAACAAGTCTTTCAGTATTTGTGACACTCCGTTTCCCCCTGTGACCCTGACAGAATGGATCAGCCCAACCTTCCTTGAAGGTGAGGCCAGAACCCTGTCCCCCCCCCCGCCTGTGACATAAGAGGAGTACACTAGCATAGCGTTAGTCGTTTTCTCCATCTCTCTTCCCCCTCTCTCACTTGCTGGTGACAAAGCTGCTGGAACAGACTGAATCACACCATCTGTTTACTGCCATTTTCACTCAGTCAGCCACACACAAACCAAGCACACACATAAAGCATGTGCATTATATAGTTCATCAGTGAAATCACCATGTGAAAAACTAAAATAGTACATTTCAATGTCGAAATGTCAGGGCTGAACTATGACCTTGAGAATAGCAATGTTCAGCGCCACTGCCAACAGCAACATAAAAAAAAAAACATTTGCTGAAGCATGAAATGACAATGAGATTGATTCTGGCGTCTATGGAGGACATCGTCACATCTGGATCAGCATCTCCACTGCTGCTGTCACTGTGTTCACAGCCAAGCTCTTCACCTGGACGCTGCAGGCGTGCACCCACAGCTTCTTTGTTTAAGGTAATCACATGCTCAGCATGTGCTATACCTTGAAATAATTGTGCAAATGAGAGGTACGTGTGCGCAAACAGGCATGAAATGGAACGATAATGCACATATTGCATTTAAAATGCGACACGCGTGATCCAGACCCAGACACAATTGACCAGGAGCACAAAAGCAGACGTATAGTCTGTCATGCGACACACAGGCGCAGAGTGGGCGGTGCTGATGTATCAGTGCTTGACGAATGATTGCGGGAGGCGGGCCGCAAACACGCATGGCCATCGCGCCAGCCAAATCGATAGAGATGACCAGTAAGGTGGAGGGATGATGGATGGATGGAGGAACGTAGAACGAACAAGACAGAATGAAAGGATGAACGGGGACACTGACGGCGGTGACGCGGGCGTGTTGTTGCATGTCTGATCTGCAACACGTCCACCCACGTGAGAGCCAGGGAAAGGCGGGGGAGACCGACCAAAAGAAAGAAACTGAGAATCGAAAGAAAGGAAGGAAGGACACGAGATAGAGGCGGGAGTAAAAGTAAAAGTGATGGAGGATGGGGAGTAGGGGGTGGTCCCATGGGTGTTCCTTGTGCAAACATGATAGACAATGGGACTAGGGCATGTGTGTGTGTGTGTGTGTATATATACGGTATGTGTGGTGTATACGTTTGATGAAACTCTCGGTAACAGCCATACGTCACACAAAGACTCCTGTTGTGGTGACAGTGATTAAAACGTGCTAAAGGCGGGCCTTTGTTTATCAGCGTGCAGGAGCGCATCACTGCTAGGTGTGTGTGTTTGTGTGTGTGTGGCATATAATTAATGATTGGTTGTGTTTGGAAGTCACTGTTCTAGTTAGGAGCAGAGTGATAGTGAAGGAACCTCGCTGGACGCTAATGAGGGTTTCAGAGGGACTACTACAACACACACACACACACCCTAAAATGGGAGTAATGAACAAAGCAGGTGTAATAAGAGTAAAAAAGTATGGATCCCCCCTCCCACTGTATTGTTATTTTGCCCTCCAACTCTCATCGACTGCAAATAATTTATCTTGTACTAGCCTATCCGAACAAAGGCAGTTACCCTCAGTACATACACATATAATTCAAGCCTAATTGGTAATATCCCCACCCCCTAAGGCACAGGACTCTTTAGTGGGGACTCATTCACATCAGTCAGTTCCTTTCCCCGTCCCACTATTAAATAGGAAACAACATTTCTTTAAAAATACTAAAACTGAATGACTTGCTTATGCATTCTTCTATAGACGCAAACATTTAAAAATGGATTTTTAACCCATATCTTCATGGTGATCATGCACAAGGAAAAAGACCTGATGTGACTGCACCTCAGGGCATTATTACTGTATCACTGCAGATCTCCCCAGAGCAAGAGAGAGAGAATAACACAGTCTGACAGGCAGGTAACTGCAATACACCTGCATCACACTACAGCTGCCAACTGCGTAGGCATACAAAATGATACAAAAAGGTAGTTGAAATTGTGGCTGTGTGGGAGGGGAAAACAAGCATGCACAAAATATCTTTTATATGAGAAGGATGTGAGTGAGAGTGAAACCTGACATGGGCATTCCCAGCTTTTCCCCTAGCGAGGGAACATCCCAGTGCATAGATAAACCACTGGCGCCCTTTGGTATTTGCATTATCTGCTTTTAAACCTTACTTCAAAGCAGAAACAGAAATGAATAAATAGCATGAGGAATCACCCCCCCCACCACCACCAAAATGTGTCGATGTGTGGAAAATACTCAACCGTTCAATCGTGAAATCGAGCGTGCATGTGTGCTTCCTGCTGCCACACTACTGGCCTAAATGAGCCAGAGCATCCAATACACAACTGCTGCATAAGTTCAGACTGAAATTGAAGAACTGAAGAGGGTTGAGTGGGAGTCTGCAGAAAGGCGGCCTACATTCATGTAACACATGCATGTCTCTCTTTAGTGTGTCAGACACACAGACCTCATTTTCCTTCCTCATTGAGGAAGTGACATGAAGTGCACACTCCCACAATTTCTGCTCAAGGTGAACCAAAGCTGCAGCTGGGTGCCTCGGGATGTGAAATCGCAACAATTCATTCATTAACCTATTGTAGTGCCATTCAAGTCCTCAAACGCAGCAATAAATAAACCGCTTCCATCGTCCCAGATGCTGCTAAGATTTTCCCATTGCACCTTTAATTTGAACATTTTAAATTTAAAAGGTTTTTGTAGACAAAAACTAGATGCAATATTAGTCTTTAAACTGGATTCAATGAAATGAAATATTGACTGAATAAAAAAAAATGTGGCCGGGATTCAATAAAATTTTTTTTTTAATCTAATTAATTAGAGGCTTTGTAATTAATTAATCAAAATTAATTGCATTTTAATCGCATTTGACCTGAGAACAGTGAGAAGTAAGGTTTTTTTTCATATGGATTTTTAGTATACCATTGAATAATGACTGAATACATATTGTTTATTTTTGTTCAACCAAGTCCAGCAGACCAATATAGTGCCGTGCGTGATTTCACATTGAGCCGTATATACTACACACAGCTGTTGTTCGCTGACGAGCTGCACAGAACATGTTCATTATCAGCGTGGATCTGCGCAGCTCGTCAGTGAACGGCTGTGTGTAGTATATATGGCTCAATGTGAAATCACGCACCTGATGGCATTTACCGCTGATTACAGGACTGGGTTTACTGACAAAACGCGCAAACATATCGGCTATCCGGATCGGTGCATCCCTACTTTCAAGAACATTCAGAACATTAGAAACGCTAGTTGGTGCTCCAGTATAATCGGTCCGCCGAAACTCATCCAGTGATAAACGTTCCGCGGGGCAAAAAAAAGTGTGCTTAAAATGCGTTAAAAAAAAAAGGAATGCGTTATTTTTGTGTAATTAATTAATCTAAAGTAACGCGTTAAAGTCCCGGCCCTAAAAAATTCTCTTCATTTTTATTTATTTATTTATTTTTTTTAAATAATCCGTAGGCTCTTTCTGTTTATCCAAACAATGAAGACTTTTCAGAAAGCCACTTGACAGTTGTTGTTTTTTTTTTATTACACATTTAAGATGTGTTGTGACTTGTGTGCCTAAAAGTTCTCATTCCTAAGGTCACATGCTTAGAGATTCAAGATCCAAATTTACAGATAAAATGACGTGTTGATTTTACGGTCTAGAGTTCCGGATTCTTTGTGCAATCAAGACATCACAAGATAGAAAAAAGCAACGTCAAGGGGAGATACAAAAATGCACGCTCTAGAACAAAACAAAACAAGATTTTGTAAATGACACACTGACAAATGAAAATAAGCATCTACACTACAAAATAACAACACTAACAAAAAACAGTTTCCCAACCCCTTACTTGTTCTCTGCACTAGCCAATAAACCAGCCTTGTTAAAAATGACCTTTACAATCCACTTCCATATCTCACCCTCACCCAATCAGATTGCAGCTCTGATCACAAAGAGAAAAAGCTGACTAGACCAGGACCCCTTCATTACCTGCCAACCTACATAAAGGAGAGAACCAGTACAAAGGGTTTTCACATGACTTTACTCATGCCAGCCTTTCATCACTGGACAGCTGACCGAAAGGAAATAACACAAGAGAAAAAAGTGAAAACAGTTAAAAGAGAAAAGATGAAAGGAAAAACAATGAACAGTCAGTGCATTCCCCTCCACTCTCAACCATATGTGCTCATGTCCCACACACTCATAAATAGCTTCGTTCTGTGGAGTTTTGATTGGAAATAGAAATCAATAATCAGCTGACCAGTAGCTGTGGTTCTGCCATCTTATCTCCCATTCCTTTCCCCTCCACAGAGTTGCAGCATCCCCACCCAGGCCCAAGAGAGGGCAGGTACTAAAAACAGCCCTATCTGGACCCAAGGGAGCCAGCAGATTTGGCCATGCAAAACACTCTCTTTCATCAGTAGCATCCACTTTTCCTGGACTATTACAGTCTGTCAAAAGCTTCATAAAGTATTTGAATCTCAAATGGCAACAGAATTCTTAACAGGATAGACTACCCAAAAATTTACATTTTTGTCATGTGCTAACCCTCATGTTGTTCCAAACCTATAAAATAAAAACAAGATATTTTCAGAGACCTGAGAGTTGTCAGTAGCTCAACTGATCGTACAAGCAACAAAAACTTCCCTAAGATGCTTATTCTTCAGGATTCTGGTGGATTCAATTTATAACAGCTTTATGACCTTTTTGGATGTCTCGATTTTGGTTATCTGGACTTTCAATGAAGGCACAGAAACCTCTCTTTTTTTACTGGCCAAGGTTGATTTAAATACAATGAACCGACATCTGAACAAACAGGACAATTTGAGATGGAAATAATTTAAAACGTACACTAAACAGGTTACATACATAGAGGCTGCTTGCAATCAAACTGAAGAAAGCTAACATGGGAGAAAAAAAGTACAAGCCACAAATCCACTCACCCATCCTCCTTGGCTCTGGATCCAGGGCTGAATTTTGTTGTCTAGGTAGACGGTCATCCAATCTGCGATGCTTCCCACTAGTGGGCTCATCTCTTTCTCCACGCACTCAACACAGAGAGCCCCTCCGAAGGCAAACAGTCCCACGATGCGCCCCCAGTTGACACCGTCACGGAACACCTCATCCATCACGCTCTCGAAGCTCTGGTACGCCGTGGCAGGTGTGATGTGGAGTTGCGAGGACAGGTCGTTGAATGCTTGGGAATAACGGAGCTCAAACTCGTTGGCAGAATCGTGAAGCGCCTCCTTTACCGCATCCAGACCCCCAGTTCCGTTTGTCTGACGCTGGGGGGTTGAAGCGGGGGACCTTGGTGGGGTCCCAGTACTTGTTCCGTTCAGGGAGCCATTAACGAGGGTCGTTGTTCCTGCTGCCTCCTCCTCGTCATTCCCTTCCGCCGCATCAGTCCGATGCGTGTCTTCTGTAAATTCAATGTGATTGTAGGGGTAGTTCCTCTGTGAGAGTTTATATTTAATAAAAAATACCACCAGTGCTCTGTTAAGTTCTCGGTAAGACATAATTCACGTCGTTTCTTGTCGTTCTCCGATGTCTGGATATCCACTCCCTCGTTCTTAGAACACTGTGCACACCCTTGCGTCCTTCTCAGGCTTCTGCCGACGCTCAGGGATGGTGCAATGGCTCATACCCTGTGGTAAGACAACAGTGCAATAAATTGATCCGTAAATACGCAATCATTTTCACAAACAGGGAGAGGAGGGGGTCAGGGTGAAACTTTGGAAGAGGTTAAGGGGCAATGAAGATAAACAGGTTTTTTTTCACCCTCTAAAGCCCTCTTACTTAATGGAGAGGCTTGATCAAAGGAACAGATGGTAGCCTCTCATCACCTGCCTCCTATGAAAAACATGGACAATGTCCTCTCTCCCCCTGTCCAAGACATGGCTAAATGTACACTGACCTTGACATGAGTGAATTTTAAGCAGCAGGGGGCAAGAACAGCCAGCGTGGCTAGAATTAAGATTCCCTCATTTCAACAAATCTATAACGGACCTCAACAGAAGATCCAGCCAAGAGTCACAGACAAAAGATACCCAAGTGCTCCGTGGCACTGTTTTGTCAACTCAAGCACAATCTTAATGTATTTGTATAATCTTTGCTAAACAGAATTGTCTGATATTTATGAATTTATGGATTCATTTATTATTAAATACGTGTTATTACAGATTAAATCTATACAATGTTTTGGAATTATACCGTCTGAATCAGAGAACAGACAATCTGGATAGACACATCTAGGAAAGAGAATTTAAATAACTTTATTATTAAACTTTTTTTTGCTGATTTCGTCTTTTAGACGACATCAAGAGCGCGGGGGTGTTCGCGCGGTGATCGCTCCTAGAAAAAGCGAGAGAGTTCTCAGGAAACACGGGATCAGCCAAACACGTGCTGACAACAACGAGGCTCGGAGCACAACACATGGCCATTTCAGAGGCTACTCTTGTTGTCGCGGAAAAACTACGACAACTACGAAAACTAATTTTGTTAGTTAAGAATTGACTAATTCCATGTCCGAATACATATTGTTATCCTCTAAAATACGAGTACCATCCTTTATTCTACATGTAATAATAAATAACATTTACATATATAGCACATGATGTGGTTGCACTTATCGACTCCCTGTATTGATCAGCGGACACGCTCAATGAGTGAATTATTTAAGTTTCTAATAAGGAGACACTCGGTGTGTTTACAAACAAAACAGCGCGTGTGAATACCTCCCAGACAAAGCTATTCAGTCTTTTATGTTATACATTTTCCTTCAAGAAAAGTCTACATACTGTATTGTTTAAAATACATATTTAGATTTAGACCAAAGGTTTTATCGACCAACTTGTTAGAAATGGCCCAAGACAAAGTCTAACGTCAACATTTTTATCTAAGCTTATTGACAACAATTGAGATAATGACAGACAACACGGAGAGTTAAAGAGCATTTGGCTTACCATAACACAGTCAGCTCACTCGTAGATTAAATCAACCAAGCAAACAGCTCCAGTTTATGTGAATGCTAGTTACAGATTAGGCGACAATATCAAACAGAAACTGCGGCAGATCAAAGTTATAATACTGCGTGTGAGAGAGAGGAAAAACGAGCAAGCTCTAGATATTTCTCTTTAAAGCAGACCTCCCCTCTCTGTGATAGGATGTGATCACCTATATGACGCTCACTCTGCCTACCCAACCATTACGTAATAAAGGCTCCGTTCTAGGGCCCACGACAGAGGCCGAGCGGAAACAAGCAGTCAGATCTGTCGGGCAAGACGTATCGCTTTCACAGAAGCGACCGCACAGAATAACTTCATTCCGAGAAAACCAACACACAAGGACCAAATTCATAATTATCAGTCATATATTTCCGCTGAGCACAAGCAGAGGGCGAGAGCTCTCCAAACGTCGCCCTGTCTAATGCTGAGGAGAAAAACTGTCTGAAATTATTATAGCATTTTTTAATCTTTTCACGGGTCAACTAGCATACATGAATTACGCATGTAAGTAAGCAGCAAACACCTCTTTATGTTTTATTCACTGATACATTTTAATGCATTTCTGCACGCAAGCAGGAGAGCAAATTAATAAAAAAGCCCGATAATAATGGATGGTTCCCGCTGGCCAAGAATGCATTTCCTGTAAAATCCAAGCCAACTACGTCAATCTTTCCCCCTTCGGCTAGTTAGCCGTGCTAGCTAGCGTCATGGAAGAGGTCTGTCTGTACAGGGAAACGAGAAATCTTTTGGACGCGGGTGGAAAAGATAAAGCTCCCGTTTCAAAACGCATCGCAGAGCTTTGGTACTTACTCGGATATTTGGAAAGGAAAATTTATGATCTCCCGCATGATCGACGTCGGCGTGTTTCTCCTCGACCAGAGCGCAGTCGGTGTAGAGCCGCTGTCAGCAGAGCCTCGGTGCTCTGAGCATTCAGCGGCGCTGGCTCAGTTCCGCCCCTTCAGAGCTCCTCTTCAACTAAGGGCCTATTCATATATTACTGCACATACACATCAGATGTGGACTGAGTATGCTGGCTTATGGTGTAGCTACTTTACTCAGTAGTACTTTACTACTTTAAAGTCGCTTATTGAAGCGTATTATCTTATAAAAAGCAGTATTCTGTTATGTTTTAAAACGCCGAGACCCGTCACTCAGTGTAACTTAACTGCTAACGTTACTACGACAAAATCTTAACGAACTCGCAACTTTTAAATATTATGTGCCTTTAAATGACTTAAGTTAGTAGTTTTGTTCGTGTAACTACATATATTTGGAAATGTATACTTAACTGACGTTATGAATGTACATTTTAAATAACCGTAAACGGTTAGAGCTCACTAAACAAAGAGTGTCAGAATTACTATGGTAACCTTTGTTACCCCAAAACGCGCGTGATGCGTCTACTGTGACAGCGACACCCTGTGGCGCATGTAAACACGCGACTACAAATCTGCGCTTTATTATTAAAATCTAAATGATTTTATATGCTGGTGTGTGATAAAGCATTTTTAAGCTCCATCCAATATTCTGTCAAACTAGAGTCCCCCGAGAACAAACATTACTACATTTTATGACAAAGTTAGAAAATCGGTAAAGGGAAATGTCATACAGATTGACTTGGTTCCCCTCATTAAAACATTACCGAAGAAACAACATGTACAGGTAGGAGAAAATTCAATGGTTTAGAATCCAAACTTTATTGATTACTTCACCAAATGCTTGTAGGATTACATCACAATATGTATAGTCGACCATTATTCTGTGTATTTTACATGAAAACTTTACACATTGTATTTCTTCATATACTATATATATTTATATTTCCCCGTCTCAAGGGAGGCAAAGTAGACATCCATAGTTGCAAGGGAAGGAATGCTTTTCAGAAAAGATTTAAATGCACTTCAAGAATGAAATACATACTTAATGAAAATGAACTGGGAGTTGAATCTGCACTGGTAATACACTATTAAGTCATATGCTGCAGGGGTTTAATGAAGACATACCTGGATTATACGGTACATTTGTATTCCTGCATTTCCCCCACTTCAATTGTTTTATGATAATGCGACTGGCATCCAGGACGTAAACTAGCTGATTCAGTCTAACTCCAAATCAAGAGTGAACAGCACTTGCAAAAAAAATAAAAAATAATAATTATATATATATATATATATATATATATATCTTAAGAAAACTTTACTGCACTAAAATTAAATATTCATTGGATGTCTTAAGATTTCAATGATAAATATATTTAAAAAAAAAAAAAAAAATTAACAAAAACCTTCAAAAAACAGTATTGATAAATTTGAATCTGATGGAAACCAAATGAGCATGATCTGTGACGTGTATGGAATTGTAGTGTGGGCCTGGTCTTGATTAGCAAGTGTAAGTATTGACACATGTAAAATAAACACCCAATGCTTTGAAAGCAGCCGTTACATTCTTAAGACAAATTGGAGTTTAGTGTGAACACGTCGAAACAAAATTTAAGTCCTTTAACCCAAACTAAAAGCATTGAAATGCAAAAACCTCTGTGGGTTGCTTGAATGAATTTATATCAGAGATGATTGTTTAATTGGACGATGAATCAATAAAGGACAATGATAATGGGCCATTGTTGAACCTTAAATCATGAACAAAACCATTATTCACTGGCACAAACTCATTGCACATTGGGTGTCTTTTACAAGCTCTTAATAACGGGGATGATCTCATTTCTGTATCTTTCTTTAGCCTTTAAAATGGACAACAATTTACAGATAGGATGAAACCCAAAACAATGAAATCAACAGACGATCAGAAACCAGATATACAGAAGTACTGGTAATAAATTATTTTCAGAGCCATCCTGAAGAAAGTCAAAATAAAATTAAACAAATATGACTCATGACTAACAACACAGACGAATGACACAGCAGAAGCGTCACCCTGCTGGGTCACAGTGCTGTTCTCTCATAGGGGAGCGACTGACGGCGCTGAGTCAGAACTGGCAGGCGAAAGTATGGGACAGTCACACACAGTCATTCTGCGTTCCTCTACAGTCCTTCAAATCACAGCAGAGGCCTATACACGAAGACCATCCATTCACTTTACAGCCCCGCTTTCTCCCCAGTTCATCTCTGAGCTGTGTTCCCAGTTCTGATCCGCGTTATGATGAGGGTGAAGGCTGCGCTCTGCCCAATTCAGGAGCAGCAATGTGGAAGACTGAACCGATGCGAAGGAAAAATCGCCGCAAAGCAGCACGAAGCTCCGGAATGAGGTCGAACTGCATCATCTCACACAGATGGTGGTAGTAGCAGGAGGCATGAGGCTTGAACTGAGAAAGAGATGACAATGTTAGACATTCTTGTCTGACATTGTGTTTTATTCGAAATGTAATTACATTTAATTTAAAAATGTTAAGAGAGTTCACCCAAATTTTAAATCACCCCATGATTTACTCACCCTCGAGCCACCCTAGGTTTATTAGATTTTCTTCTTTCAGATGAATATAATCAGAGTTACAGTAAAAAATGTCCTGGCTCTTCCAAGCTTTATAATAGCAGTTGAGATGTTGAAGTCCAAAATAACGCACCCATCCATCATAAAACATGCTGCAGGGGGTTTATACAAGTGAATCGATGCATGTGTGTATTTGAACCTTTCGAAGTTATGCATAGCCAGACCTTCAGACTGACAGCAGAAGGGAAGCTTGGCTGCTTTGAATAGAAAGTGTCATGTTTATGTATGTGGAAATGTCTCCACAGTAACAGACCACCGCGTAAAGCTTTCTATTCCATGGATTTTAGATATTTCAACTACTATTCACGAGCTCTTCCTTATGATCATAATTTAGTGTGCTGTCTGGGGAGGGAGCCGGGATGCCGGCAAACGCCAAGGCCTAGAAGATGGAGCCCTTGGGGGTAAAACCCGAACCAGGGCTGAGCTCGATGTCCGGCTCGACTCCGGCTCGAATAGATTCCTCATTAGCAAGAATTTCTATGGGCAGCTATACATGAGCTGTCCAACCATGTAAAGGTCAACATGACATCATTAACCGTAATAACACTGAATATATGAAAGATGCAAAACACCTGCACAGAGTGTCTCAAAGGCTCTGTGCGAAACTACAATATGGTGAATGACATCAAGTTGACCATTCCAAGGTATTTTAATTTCAAAATGTTTTCAATTTTGTGTGCAATATGCATCAGAGGTTCAGCCAAGCATCCGTGGACATGACTTCTGGGTCTAAGACCATACATTTTTATTCTCTTGACTTATATTTAAATGCTCATTGTATTTCTAATTTATTGCCAGTGTTTTGATTTGCTCTTTCCGCTACACTTCTCCTGCATCATCTGCTGTAACACCTCTCTCTCCTGAACATGAGTGTAACAGTAAGCTAAAACTACGATTTATGAAGTTTTGAATATGGATATAAACACATCGATTTGCTTCAGAAGGCCATTATTAACCGCCAGGAATGGTTGTGATGCATGTTTTATGATGGATGCAATTTTTTGGGATTTTTTTGGACCACGATTCACTGTCACCATTAAGCTTGGAAGAGCCACATTTTTTACAAATATAACTAAATAAAACAATTGTTTTTCATTTAAGTCTTTTTGCTTGGGGCTTTCTCAAGAGGAGCTTTTAGCAGAGTGTCAATCTGGAGTGGAATGCCCCTGGGAAAACCTGATATTATCAGAACATTGATGAATGGAAACGTGTATTTTAGTTATGAACAAGGAAAATCCCCAGGGCTGCCAGTAGATTGTCTGCGTAATAGCGTAGGTTTATTTTACATATAAAGGTCATCACACTGACAAGCTGGTGTTTCAGCGTGGAGCTTCCTGTAATAAAAGCCTTTACTCAGACCTCTAAAGGATAAGAGAGATATCCAAAACAAGTCTCTCCTACAGGAAATAACACCCATTTGCTAATTATCAGACTCACCTGTAAGGACACTATTTTTGCTTTGTTTTTCTTGCTCTTAATGTTGAACTAGTGGCTGAACCCAGCTGCATGTCTTACAGACTCAAAGGGTTAGTTCAAAAATAATAAGTCATTATTTACTGTATTTCTGGATCTGGGATCGTTTCGGGTTATATTTCTGTCTATGGAGGGTCAGATGGCTCTCTGATATCATTAAAATTATCTTCATTTGTGTTCTGAAAAACAAAGGTCTTATGGGTTTGGAATGACATGCGGGTAATTAATGACAGGATTGTCTGTATCAACATGTAAAGTTGACCACTGTCTGATCAAGATGTTATGACTCTTGCTTATTTAACATCATACATAGACTCCATGATGCCAAATATATTGAAACAAAAAAATAAACATACATAAAACCAAAAGAAAAACATTTCATGGCTGATAAAAAATATGTCTTGGCTGTTGAGGCAGAAAGTTAATTTTGGGCGCTGCATCATGTTCTGGTTCAGTGAGAGGGTGTGTTTGTTTGTGCATGTAATTACTTTGTCATCAGGCAGTCTGAGTGTCCGAGTGAGGAGCAGCAGGAGGAGACTCGTCCAGGCTTCCCGATGGCTCTCTGAGGTAAGACTGATGAAGTAAGCCAGGGCTTCACTACACACCCTAAATCAAACACACAAACATATAGTTTCCGTCCCAATACCTTTCCATACAGCATGTGTAAATCAGAACTTGATTATATGACTCATCCCTTAATGTTTCACATAAACCACTTCTTAATGCTTTGTTTTTAAGAGTCATACAACCGATCTGATTATTACACATCCAGAAATAAGTGCAGCGCCTATATTTTTGTTCTTAACGTCAAAAATAATACAAAATAATAATGAATCAGAAATCGAGTGCAATTTCCTCCTACAATAGGTGCATCTGAACACCTAGCACAGATGGTATTGTATAAATGCAGCCGTCTTTGTGTTAAGCTTGGTGAGCGAGCATGATTAATGAATGAGGCAGATGACTGCACTCACTGCAGCAGGCGTGTCTGGATGTCTGGCCAGGAGTCTTGCAGCTGCGTGTCGGAGTACATGCGAAAGAGGATCCTCAGACTGCAGGCCAGACTGCTGGTCTCTTGCTTCAGAAGATTCGGTTTTGACTTCCCCTTAAAGCCTACATGCAAGATTAATAAAAGACACGCACAATAAAAAAGACAGTCTCCTATAAAAGACAGCATAACCACAACCCAGACGAGGAAATAAGAGTGTCGACCTGCTCTCCAGAGAGCTGTCCTCTGCTCATTGTTGGAGTTGAAGTCCTTGGCAAAGCTGTGAGACTGAAGCAGGCAGTCAAGCAGTTTGAAGAGGTGCTGTGATGACAGGTGTCTGTACATGCCCTGATCGGCCTCGGTCTCTCCTTCTTCTGCTTGCTCAAGTGCATCTCGCTAATGGGAAGCAGACCAGAACTAAAGACACTTAAATTTAGCACACTACAAATACAACGCTACAATGGTATTAACACTATAAAAGGTTGCATTCTTAATGTTATTAGTTGTAATACATGTTTTATTTTTAAAGTTTTTTTGCGTGAACACACCTGAGCAGCCGCCATGTTTTCAGCATCCTCCCTCTTGCTTGTAGCTGGGTAAAATACAATGTTGTCTATGGTCTGAATCAACTCAAGCTGTACGACGCACTTTATAAGCAGCCCGGCAAACAGCCTGTGGTCTGAGACCCCTACAACAGAGTAAGAGAGTGACATGTTAAAAGAAAGGTGAGGTGTAAAGTTGTACGAGGATTGGGCAACAAGGTTGTCCAGTGTTGTTTTATTTCAGAGCAGCCTCCCATTCAATCTGCAATTTCTTTGTTCCAGTACGCTTTAAATGGACAAAGTCACATTCATATTATTTTCCCTTATTCAATGAGCAGTTTCACGTGGATAAATGTCAACAATAGGGAACAAAAGTCAGCCAAGTTTTCCATTTCATGCCAACTTTAAAAGAGGAAGAGGTCATATTGTTCAAACGGAATGTAGCTGTTGGTGGAAACTCTAAACTGTTACGTGGCTACAGCAGCTTACAGACTTCTTTATATTTTGGACAAATAAATCGAGCTGTGTAGGATGAGGTTAGGTTTGAAACTCCCAGTAAATGAGTCAATCCTATTGAAACATCAAAGGGATTTTTTTTTTGCATTGTGGTAATGGAATCAAATTTTACTTTTTACAATGTTTTTGAGCAATTATTATGTATTTTATGCTCACCAAAGATGCATTAATTTGGTTAAACAGTAAATGCAGTAACATTGTGTAATGTTTATATTTTAAAAGAACCAATTTATATTTGCGTACATTTTAAAATAGAACTTATTCTTTCTGCATCAGCATGAATTTTAATTTCTCCAGTCAAAAACATTTCAACATTAAGTGCCCCATTATGCCAAATCCAATATTGCTTTTAATTGCAGCGTGTATTGTAGCTGTATGTGAATTATCTGCAAAGCTGTAAATCCAAAATTCCACAATAAATAAAGTTAAATAAAGAATCGATTCTATACAACCTTAACAAGTCATTATCTAAATCCCACTTTTGTGACACGTAACACATTCGCATAATGCCCACCTATGTACTATGTTGGCTGACCGTGAACAATTTGACCCCGCCCACAAGAACGTCATTTTACTGGCAACTGCGATATACGGTAGACTAATCACAACAGACTGAGCCACCTGACCAATCAGAGCAGAGTATGCTTACAGAAAGGAGGAGTTTAGAGACTGAATCTTAGAACTGCTTTGAACGAATGATGAAGTAGAAAACTGTTGTCACAAAGTCTTCTGCATTGCAGCTATACGTACTGGTTTGGGATTTTCCTTTCCATGTTTCATCACTGGCATTTGACATCTGACTATGTCCTCTCTCTGAAAGAGTCCTTTCAAAGCTGCTCTGTGACTGAGAATCAACCTCAACGTCCTAAAACACAGACAAACACACACACATGCATATGAAAATCAGAGCCTAATATGAAAATGTCCACTATAAATAGCAAGCAAAGCATGGTGGGTGTGTTGTAGTGTTAGCAGAGCATAGGACACAACGCATGAGAGAAAGAAGGCTTATAGCTGCTTGATTGTGGCATATTATTTGTGTGTGTTTGTTTGCAATATTTATTTATGTTATTGTGATCTCACCATGTGTTTCCCTTCTCCCACCTCCTCTTCCTGTCCAGCTGGTCGCCATGTCAGCAAGCTGTTAAGAGCAAAATCACAACCAAACTGAGAGAGCATTTCATAAGCAGAGCCTGAACAGCCTGTTCAAACACTCACAAACACAAATATTAGCAGAAATACATAATATGTGACCCTGGACCACATAAGTGTCACTGTAAGCTGAATAAATAAGGTTTTCATTGATGTATGGTTTGTTGAGATACAACTGAGGGTGCAAATAAATCTAAATAGTAAGAAAAAAAGTATTTAAAGTTAAGTTAAGTCTAAATTAAGTTCTCAGCCATGCATATTACTGATGCAAAAAATTAAGTTTTGATATCTTTATGGAAAATTATCTTTATTTAATATCCCAATGAATGTTCTCATAAAAGAAAACCGGATCATTTTGACCCATACATTGATTGACAAATATCCCCCAGCGACTAAAGACTGGTTTTGTGGTCTAGGGTCACATAAATGATATAAAGGATGTGCGATTTTAATTTAAGTTAATTAGCATATTAAGTCATTTATTTAATTGTTTTTGTTTATTTGATTTTTTTATTTAGAGATCGATTGACAGCTCATCAAAACACATCCAGAAGGACGGCCGTTAAGTGTCATTGAAACAGATGGTGGTGTGCAAGAGTGTCATACGCATGAGGGCTGGTGGTCTGGAAGATATCCAGCATGCAGGCACATGTGACGCCCCACACGTCCGGACTGAACTTCTCCCCGTTCAGGATCACCAGGTTCTCCAGACAGTTTGTGCCTGAGCGCGCCAGCTGCTCATTATCTGAGAACAGAGGCGGAGCTGTGAGTGTAACACACTAACACTTTCCCTGTATTACCACACCCTGCTGATTTAAAACACTACCACCCACAGGGCCAACATGTTTCTCCAAATGTGACATGTGTGGGCGTCACATTTGAAATGTCCATCTGGAATGAAGGCCAGTGAGTAGCAGGGCAGCGTCTTAAAATTCCTAAACTCTCTCTCATGATTAGTGCAACAGATGAGCAAAATCCTCACCTTGCTTCACACACCACTGCAGCTGTGCAAAAACATCGGCCAGCAGGACCTCGCTGAGAGGCTCGTAGAATTGCGTGAACACGTCACAGATAGCGTAGAGGGCGTGGTTACAAGTCGTGGTCATCCACTCTGTTTTCTACGTACACACACATGCATGTATACATTTAGAAAATATATACTAAATATATATCCATCTACATTTATTATTATATATGTATATATTATATATGTTAGTGAAGCCAAAGGTTGCATGGACAATATCAGTGATGTAAAACTATGTCCTACTAATAGGAAAAAGTGGGCTGATATTGGAAGTTTTTTTAAATACATTTTGGCTACTGTCACATTCATAAAATTAGCAGGGTTGCTAAAGTTTGTAGTATTACTTTAAAAGTTGTGATTGATACTCACTTCAGTTTGCTGCTCAGGGAGCTTCATGTTGTCAAATATTCGGAAGATGATCCGAAATAGGTCATGCCACCAGTGCTTCTCAAAGGTGTGTCCGTAACTCTTCATGATCTCAAACATGACAGTCAGACCCCTGCATGACACAAACCCTCTCAGAATAAACTCCAGACATCCACTTAGTTTCTATGTATGGAAATGAAGATGGGGACCCACCTGGTCCTGACGTCTAGTTTGCAGCGGTTGATGATGCAGGACAGCTCAAACAGGATGGGGAACCAGCCTCGCACCCAAACGCGGTCACCAGGGGCCACATTCATGTCATCACTAGTATATTCCCTCAGTGCCTAGAAAGGAGAAGAGTAACTTAAATGTAAGTTTTGAAGCTCTGTCATCATTGACAACAAAGGCTGAGGTGACAGCACTCACCTGAGGCCTGTCAGACACGTATTTAGCGCAGTGGCGGATGAGCCGAATGGCTTCCATACTGGTGTCAGGAAATGCAGCGTTACACACAAACTCTGACAAACACTTCACCGCGTCCTGGAAAGAGTCGATGGCTGCGGCAAAATGCTGCTGAAATGTATTCACTGTGAGGAAACAATAGATAGACATGAGAATGATGTTCTGTTTTTAAATGCTCAAAAATTTTCTGTTTTTAAAAGAAAAAGTTTTTAAAACTTGTGTTATTTTTAAGGTACTTACTAACAATGTGTCCTGTGGTTTGAAATGCGAGGTCTACAATGTTCTCATCGTGGTCTGATGCTGCTTGATGGAACACAGAGAAGATGTTCTTCCAGCCAGAGCGAATATTAGCAGCCTGGGAGTTGACCATCTGGGCCACACACCGTATCACCATGTCCCGGATAGTGGGCGACCTTTAAAATACATGAAGTTGTTTAAGAAGTGAACTGAAATGCATGGCTTCACATAAAAAAATAAAATAATGACCTCTGATAGGTTTCCTGAAAACTTCACCCATCAGACAAACTGATAGTTCTGCCCCAAACGTGCTTTTGAATGAGCTAATGTTTAATCAAATGATCAATGATTAATCAAAATAAAACTGAAATTATAAAATGTATTTATTTATATTTATTTGAAAGGCGTAGGCTATGATATAATTATAAATATTAATTAAAAGATGGATGGTTTAACATTTGAAAATGAATTTTATTAATTTAAAAAAAAAAAGTGCGTTTTTTTAAGTGTTTTAAAAAGAACATCAAATAATAATTTTATATTGGTATTAATGTGAATCTAATATTGTAATATAATTCTATTTTTTTATATTCATGTTTTCATTTATAGTTAAATATTAAGCTAAAATATTTTTGGTGTAATTTATATATTTCTAATTATTAATTACAATTATTATTATTATTATTATTGTTATTATTACACAGAAATATTGATACTGCAAAATCTGAACAAATCTGTTATTATTATTATTATCATCATTATTAGACAGCTGAATTGATATATAACAACAACATTTTTGCCAAACATTCACAATCTACAACAGCAAACGTAATTTTTCTTTGTAATTTTTAAATCATAAACTCAACTTTTATCAGGAAATAGTCGAAAAATTCGTAATAATTGCGCCCCCCCAAATCATGCAGCTCCAGTCATTTTTTGGGAAAAAACTACCTGTAAAAGGCCTACTTATGGTTCTTGTTGCATAGTAAGCGGAGATAACAAAATATTTTACCACTGAATATTACACGATTTACCTTAAGTGTTTAAAGTTGTTTCATGTTTCATCAGATTGCATCATTTCTGTATCTCTCTAACCATTTACATTTGTAGCTCCCCTCTACTCACCGGTTCTTCTTCATGATGTGTTCAAATGGCCTTAAAAAGTCTTTCTGGAAGCGGAAATTGGCCAGTTCTCCTTTCTCCAGAAACTTCATTGAGAGTTGTCTCAGGGAGTCCACAGCAAAGATGGCCACATCCTCATTAGGATTACAACCGACCTGCCAAATCAGAAATTATACAATTAGACAACTGTTTTCCAGATTTGTTAAGTCCGTAAAACACATTTCACTAGCAGCTTGAAGGTGCGGTCACATTAGCAAAGTTTGACTCCACCTTTAGATAAAGGCTACAGACCTTGTTGAAGTGATCTCCGATGACCTGCCAAATGCGTGACCACTGCAAACGGATGCGGTTCATGTTGTAATATGAGATCTCCACTATCTTCTGCAGACTGAACATGCGTGGCTGGTGAGCAGAAGCCAGCTCGTCCATGGACACCGCACAGAGCCAACGCACAAAGTCCACTGGAGATGGAGCAGAGTTTACAATGAACACAAATCTCAGACAGATATTGCCCCAAATACATTATCTACACATGTACTGTCTACTGGCAGAACACATCTGTTGAGAACAGAACAGAATATCTAAATGTATATAAATCAAGAATATATAAAATCAGCGTGGATTTGGAAGAGCGAGTCAGTCCAGAGAGCCGTTTTGTGTGTAAGTCGCCTATTGTTTAGAACACATAAAACAACCGAATAAAATGTGTCCACCCAAACTGTCTGACACAGATCATTTTCAGCCATTCATACAACCAAAACATGTAGCAATTTTTATAGAATTTTTGTTGCCAACATTGCGAGTTGTAGTCTCTTTGCATATTCTTACATCAATTCTAAAACAAAAAGACCAATTGTCTTCCATTAAAAAGAAGCTCCAACATGAAACCATGAGTTAAAAGCCACTTGAAGCCAGTTGAATCAGAAGACATTTGACAATTTCAGTTTCCAGGTGATTTGAACCTTCCGGGAAAGCTTATCAGCTTGGTTGCCAGGTTTGCGTAAAAAAACAAAAAAAAACAAAAACAAAACAAAACTAGCCCTGGCTAATCAAAACAATCATAATAAATTCACATATACAAATCATATAAAAACTTAAAATATGCCACTGCCATACCTAAAATACACATTTTATAGTAACTATTACAGTGCATTACAATCATTAAACAATTATGTTTTACATCAAAAGTCACTATAAAGAGGTCATCAAACACGCATCTGTTTTCAGTAAGGTTTTCAAAAACACCTAATATAGCATAGTTTTATGATTAGTTGAATGTAAAATAAATACAACCATTTCTGTCAAATAAAAAAAAAATAACCGTGGCCTGTTTAACATAAATCCAGAAGAAATACAGACAGAACAACCCACACTTTCTTATGATGTAATCTCAGACCATAAGAAAAAACCTAAGCTTTCGTGAGAAGACTAACAGCATGGACGCCCATTCAAAACCATAACTGACTTTCCAATTTTCATGAAGCTAACGAGATATTAAGAAGGCAGCCATTCCTGTTAATTTCTTGCTAAATACAAAAAAACTGAAGCCACTGACTCAAGTTTACCAGAGTAATATTAAATGCATCTATTTCCACATAATCAAACCACACAGATATGCTCTCAGTGTTGGGGACTAACTTAAAACATGAATAACCTAGCTGCGTTACTTTCCCTGTAAAAAATTTTTTTTTCCACAGTGAGTTATAGTGTAGTGTGATGTAAGCTCACAACCACATAGTAGCAGTAGTCTTTATTTAGCAATTTGCTGCATTCTCAAAATTCTGGCCATTTGATAATACCTAGAATATCCAAATCTACTGCGGGTGGCAGATTCTTCTGCTATTTATCAGCCAAACTGGAACAATCTACCTAACACTGTTCAGGAGGCAGGCACACTCTGTCAGTTTAAATCTAGATTAAAGACACATCTCTTTAACCTGGTTTACACATAGCACGCTTCTATTAATCAAATCCGTTAAAGGTTGGTTAGGCTGAGATTAGATCAGTCAGAACCGGGAAGACTCCCCTTAACTTACTCATTACATCGCACAAATAAATGGCAGTAAAAATAATGGCATCTATGCCAATATTACATAAGGCAGGTTTCTCCCAAGGTTTTTTTTTTCTTTATTTTGTCACAGATGGAGTTCTGGCAGCTTGTTGTTGCCGGCTCTAGGTTGTTTAATTGGGAACACTTCATTTTTAGTGATTATCTTTGACTTGATTACAAAGACCCTATTTAAACTGAGCTGATCTAGACAACAAAGTCTTTGCATTAAATAGTGAAATGCTTTTAAATGAAAATTGAGTGTTTAACTTTGTCATTACTGGCACTCTATTCTCCAATTTGATAATGTTCAGTGCTTTGACACAATACGTATTGTTAAAAGTGACATAAATAAAGCTGACTGATTGATTGATTTTCAAATGAAATTACAGCATTCAAATAAATGCCAATTTACTTATTTAAATTTGTGCGGTCACATCCAGACCCTCATTGATTTTGCCAAATAAACAGTGCTGTTGTAATAAATTAAATTCTATAATTTCAGTTACTCCATCGATTAGTTTGGTGTCTAAACAAACTAATACTTTTATCTAGAAAGACTGCATTACATTGACCAAAAGAGACAGTAAAGGCATTATACATGTCTGTTTAAAAAAAAGCGGTTCTTTTTTTTTTTTTTTTTTAAACAAATATCCTACCGATTGCATTTCCATCAAGCCTGGTGGATCCAGTGAAGATTCTGGCACAAAAAAGAGAGACGGAAGGTCATAAAAGGAAGCATAAAAGTAAGAGCAGCACTGTATGTTTGTATTGTCCTGTGACTTCAATGCACCTGTCCACAGCCACCACAACACTCTGAGAGCTGGTCTCCCCCACTGACTCCTGGATATGAGCCATCTGACGCTTGTCTGGACCTCCAACCAGAGTACCTGCAGGACACCAATAAATTGTTTTGCTCCATAAGGAACATCGTCCACACACATACACCAGTAAACAAACAATAAACAGACTGAATACGCCAGCTGTATCCATGAGCTATTAACTGCAGTCATACAATAGCTTACCTAAGCCGAGGGGCATGAATTCCTCTCCCCCTGATGGGAAGCCCTTTATGCTGCCTCCCTGGTCCCGGACCACACCGGAGATATAACACGTCTTCACTCCAGTCCCAATCAACTGGGCCAACTCCAGCTGACTGATACACCTCAGAATCTAAAAAAAAAAAACAGGCAGATGTGTAGAGTCTGGAAAGAAACTTTAGCAAATCAATAGTTTTGGAGGAGAGCAAGGGGTTTATGCCCACCAGTGGAGTTGAGTTGCATGACTTTGCAGGGCTTAATAAAATGACCTGGATAACCTGCTGGTCTGGGATGAGTGTGGAAGTGTTTTCTTTTTTGTATTTTATATTGCTTTAAAAGGATTAGATCACTCCAGAATTCCTGATAATTTACTCACACGTCATTGAAGACGTTCATGCATTTATACCTTCAGTCGAAAAAGGTTTTTGAGGAAAATGTTACAGCATTTTTCTCCCTAGTAGACTTTAGTGGGACCAATTGGTTCGAGGTCCAAACTGTGGTTTTAATGCAGCTTTAAAGGGCTCTACCCAATCCAAAACTGAGATTTTGGTATCTACCAAAACGTCTGGTAATTAACAAAAATAAATAAATAAAAATATATACACATTTTAACCACAAATCTTCAACTTGCATTAGCTCGACATCACACCTTATTCAATGGACCTTTTTCACGCGCTGCGCTTGAAAACCGTAAACTTTAAATAGTTGTGTAAAATAACTTCCTCTGTAGCCTGAATGAATGGCAATACCTGTACCACGGGTTTATTTGTTGTGATTAATAAACAATTCATCATAGATGTTTCATTAAAACACATTAACCACATGATGATGAAATTAGGAAAAACGTGTTTATGATAACAGTACATTAAGCAATAATTAAAACAATAAAAAGAGCACTATGAAAAAATAACATTAAAACACTGTATTCCGAGTATTTCTTCAGCAGTAACATAAGCAGCCTTGGGCAGATTCTCAGTTAAAATAATTTAAGATTAGATGATACCATATTATATGTGTAATATTCCATTTTGCCATGAAACATTACGCAAGTGAGCCATTTGTAAGCGTTGTCAGTTTTGCGACAGTCATGAGATAATGAGTAATCTTCCTGCAACTGCTCACATTAAAGAAATACTCGGAATATACAGTGTTTTCATTTTATTTTTAGTGTTATTATGTTGGAAATTTGTGACATAGGTGGACATACGTGTTTAAAAAGCTAACAAAAAAATGGTAATACAATGTTGTCGGACAATTTAGAAATTTGAGGAGAAAATGTCATTTATATGCTTACTTTTTAACCTTTTAGATGCTGCTCCATCTGAAAGCACATGATTTAAAATCACAGAATTGGTTTACTGATGAGATGCACATGATCATCGCATTTGATTAATTTAAACCGCCCTAAACGAAGCAATGTGGACCTTCAATTTGTTGATTCATGTTCACTATATTGGAGAAAATTTGATTTTTACCTGAAACGTTTTCTTCAAAAAACACTTAACTCCTTTTCAACCAAAGAAAAAGACATGGGGGTGAGTAATTGTTCAGGAAATTTTAATTCAGGAGTGAACTAATCCTTTAATAGAAATGTAGGAATTGATTTGAGGTAATTACAGCACGCACTGTAAGGACATTGCTGACACTATGCTAAACTCCATTACCATGTTCTAATGCCCACCTCATGCCAGGAGTTTCCCAAGTAGTTTCCATCAGTGTGGGCGACCATGATGAGAGTCTTTATGGTGTCGATGTTCTTCTGCTTCATCTCTGTGATACTTGAGCTTGCGGTGAGTAGCGTAAACCGGGCCAAGGCCTGGATGTAGGCATCTCTCTCCAACTGTGAACCAGAAAAATAAGAAGTAAATAAAAAAAAAAAGTTTGAGTGTGATTTGTCATGAAATGTGTAAAAACACAAACCTGCATGTTGAAGATGCAGGCGATCCTGATTGCACATCGGATGCCCTCCAGGCAAAGAGACGCCACATCCTGATCATCACAATCCTGGAGTCCTACGCTGAACGCCGCCAACAGGGGAGTCCAGGCCAGCTGTTTTACATACATCAAAACACAGAGACATACATACAGAGAAATGAACTCAAAGATAACATACTATTAAAGTTGAACTTCCTTTCAACCTTTACAGACTGATGTGTGAAACCACAACATCCTGGAATGGTATCAGATCATGTCTCCTCTGTGACCTGCTCATGACCCTTTTGACCTAACAATGACTTTCTGTTCCAGTACTGGGCTAGCACTGAACTGTGGTTCATTGGACATTACCTTGAACATGGGCCGGACGTGCTCTAGGTGAGTAGCACTGAAGAAGGGAGCCTGAGCGTGACTTACAGCCTCCATCAGAGCTTTAGCTGTTTTGGCCATTTGCTCCATTTCCATGTTATACAGCAGCCTTCTCTGCTTCTCATTGGCTACATCTAACAGGAAGACAAACAGCTTGTGTCAGCATTCAATTCCATCCAAAGAAATTACAGGCATTATGTTGAGAGGCTCTTACTCTGTTTGCTGGATTTGGGAGTAATGGAGTATTCTTTGCTCTCCTTCAAAGCAATCTTCTTTCCTGCAATTTCGTCGTAGATGGAGGAGAGATATTCCTCGGGCAGGTCCTTACTGTCGTTAATACCACGGTTCATTTTTATGTACTGCTCCTTCGTCATTTTGTTCTTCACCTGAAGTGAAAACAAGAGCAAAACTAGATTTTTACATTCCATGGAAATAAAATCATGCTTGCTTCCTTGCTGGTTGGTTACAAGACTGTAAGTTACCAAGGCTCTGGTTAATTGCCAAGGTCTCTTAGCAAAGAAAATCTAGAGAAAGGAGATAGGTGAGCTACAAAATAAGCAGTCTTACCTGTGGACTGTGCAGGTCGGTGGTTAACATGATGATAGAGTAGGCCAGAACGTAAGCGGTGTCTGCGCTGGCAAACAGAGTCTGCCTACAGAACAACAGACAGAGTCAGCACAAACACAAACCTTAGCAAGCCTTACAAATATACAACTCTTTCTCAGACCACAGAACTTACCCCTGATTGCACTCCAGGTACCTGGCTGCGAACTTCTCCATGAGTCTATCGATTTTCTGGGCTTCACCTGGAAGCCTGAAGCCTTCCAGGAAGGCACGGAGCGCTGACACAAAGTCTTTGCCACAAAAGTCCAGTCGGTCTACATAGCAGTACATCACTTCTTTATTAAACTTCACGTTCTCTCCCAGGAACTCGCCCACCTGAGTCTGATCACACGACACAGCAGAGCCTAAGTCTCGGTGCACTCATTTATCCATGTCTGAAAACAAGCATGAACCTACCGTGTCCAGTCGCTCCTCCTGTTGCAGGAACTGTGCAATGTCCTCTGGTGTGGTTCCCAGCATGCCTTGTTCCTGCAGGTACTGCAATCCCCGTTTTGGTTTCTTGTTAAACCTTTAAAATACATAGAAACATAGAAAAATATGGGAGAAAAAATAAAAGACACTTAAAAAAAAAAATAAATAAAGCCAGCTTACAGCTCAATGCCATGCTCGATGATCTCTTTCTGCTGCTTGATGACCTCATACTGCTCGGGGTGATCCGGCTGGGACTGCTGAACTCCAGAGGACACAGTGGAGTCCAGAGAGCTCACACTATCTCTGCGAGAGGAAAGATTCTCATGGAGCTTTCCATCTGCACTGTCGCCCTCTGCTGGACGTTCCTGACCTGCAGAGCAACACAGTCAAGACTCGGACCATTCTGATGATACAGATGTTTAGAACAGATCGCAGCGTCGCCTTACCAAGGTTGGCCTGCAGGTTGGGGTTGACGTACATGTCTCTGCTCCATTCCACCATGCACTTCAAAATGGACACCAAACACTCCAGCCCTTTCTTTCTCAAACTCAGCTCCTGCAAATGAATCATTAATTGATCAACTCTGAATTAATTATTACACACTAACAGCGAGCAGTGAATCGTGCACTTGTTTTTTATTGGAGAGGTTTGTACCGTTCTAGGATTATTTTTAAAATGTGGCATTATGATTAACCACATAATCTTTTTATATCTAATTAAAACATGAAGAAATTAAAATATTTTTATTTTTACCACAAGTCAGATTGAATATCTGCTTTAAATCTACTCATATGACATGCTGTGATATAAAAATAACATGCCTGTTTTTTTGCCACCGTTAATGTTTTCCCTGAATATTTACTTGTGTTTTTACTTCATTTAAATAGTTTCAGATCAAAATTGTATTACATATGCTGTATTATGTCATAAGATAATTGCATGCCATGTAAAGTAAGTTATAGTTTAAACATGATGACTGCTACCTGTAATGGAGTCATGCCAAGCTCCTGTCCACTCCGTCCCTGGGCGATTTTAGACAGGTCATTGACCAGCCGCTCAAAAATATTGGCAGCATTGAGATCACAGTCATAGTTCACATAAATGTCCACCACGCATTGTGCATCTGTGAGAAGAGCAGCAAACTCGTTCACCATTCGGTTTGATATTTGAGCCAATAACGCGTGATAAGTTTGTGGGTGTAAGTGTACACTGGGGACCACCAACCTGCACATATTCGAGTTAGAGTCTGAATGACCATCCACTTGTGTTCGAAAGAGCTGGATGATGTCTCTAGGATTGTTAAAAAGATCTCCCTGAAAAACACCTGAAAAGAAAGTGACAAAAAAGAAGAAATGGAATTTTTCAAGCACAAATTTTGGAGATCATGAGAAACAAATGTAGTCAAGCGTGTATCTGAACATCTGTTTTGTTGTTGTTTTTTTACCTCAATTTGCATTTTAAGATGCACTTTGAAGTGGGAGAGTAGGGTAAGGAAGATGGCAAGAGAAAGTTCAAATACTTCAGGCACAGAGGAGACCCCGTTTTTGGAGAGCGCCACACACAGGTACTGTTTGATGGCATTCACAAACATCTCATGGGTTCGGAAAACAGGTCCAGCTCCTTGCAGCACTGACAGCAACAGCTGCAGGGAAACAACCTTAGAGCGCAACTCATGGGACCTGAGAGAGAAAAAAAGACAGGATGACTAAACACGTTTCCAAATAATGGTACATTCATTCCAAATTGTTCTACAGAGTGTCGATTGTCGAAGCCGAGCACTCAGAGCTCCTCTAGCAGCATCACATTTTTTACAATCACACCACTGACACGATTCATAATTTACTTGTCACCAAATATTTATTTTATGGAAAAGACTAATCTGTCATCTAATATTTCATTACTAAAAAATACATTTCCTCTCTAGGTTCTTACTTTGGATCAGGTGGTCCATCAGCCAGGGGTTTCATGGAAAGCTTGCAGAGGGAGCGGAACACGAGAAAGGCATCTTTCTGTAGGATGTGCGAAAAACGAGCAGCTGTCTGACTGCCCTGAATGGTTTCTGCATCCTGCTCAGAAAAAAAAACAAAATACTAGTCAGACCACAAGTATAAATGCAAACCTATATATATATATATAGTGTAATTATGTGTCTTTATAAACAATATCATTATACACTTGCATTTAAGTCAAAGTAAAAGTCATTTATTTGTCAATTCTGCCACATGTACAGGACATACAGAGACTGTGTTACTCTCAGACCCTTGCTGGATAACAGATAAACATTAAATGCAAAAAGAGTTTTAAAAATCCAAGTAAAACATATAACATAAAAGCAATACAATATACAAGTGAGGGCACATGGCAGAGAGTGCAAACCAGACAGAGTAGTGCAAATGTAGACAAATAGTGCAATGGAGCTCATATGTATAATAAAGAATTATTTTTTGATCCATAGAAAGTTCCAAATTAGCTAAAAAAAATGCTTAACCCACTTTTAAATGGTTGTGCATGTTAACAAATTAAAGTGATTTACTTGCCCTCCATTAGAAAATTGTAAAGTACGCAACACACCAGAATGTCAGTGGAGGACTCTGAGCCACGGTCATCCACCATTCCATTCATCTGCTGTGTGTCGAGTCGAACAACAGGCGGCACTTTGGTTTCTGAGTCAGAATGTTGATCTAAGCCTGTGGTAGAAACAGATGCAGGAGTGACTACTATGTCATAGGTTCACATAAAGCTACAGTCAACGATTTCCAGTGTGACACACCTCCTTCCACAGAGCTATCTCCCAGTCCACTGTCTGGCTCAGTCTCTTCCTGAACCTCGGTGCCTGCTTCTGTCTCAGGCTGTGGATGGGCCTCCTCTCCCTCAACACCTCCTGCCACCGATGAAGTCGTCTGGTCCGACTCCTGAATCTCTTCATCTTTAAAAACAGTCAAATTAAATAAAATAAAGTGCATCAAAACTGCTTTCTGAAAGATAACAGGAAATTGCTAGCAGCTTATAATTTAAAGTAATTTCTTATATATCCCGACACCAGTGACTCTCCGTACCTGGATGTGCAATTTCCTTTGTGCTCTGGTTATCTGCGGCAAACTCCTCCTCTGATTTTGACTCTTCTGGCTGGCCATTAATGGAAGATGAGTCCTGGGGGGTGGAGGGAGTGGAGGGGACCCCAGGGGGGCTGAGAGAAGGGGATGGGGGTCCGTTCTGTTCTGAGAGGGCTTGTCCGGGACATGGTGACCCACACCCCCGACCAGGAGTTGGGGAAGGGTTTTGGGCCACAGGTGAAGGGTTACTGGATACTGGAGAAGGATTGCGCAGCTGCAGACGTTGTCTTTCCTTCTCTGCTTCCTGAGCTTCCAGAGCCTACAACAGAGTCGTATTTCAAACCGAACCAAACTATAATGCTGCCCACATTTCTAATAAGGTGATACCTCTCATCTAAACAGTACCCACCGCCTGGTTCTCCATACGGGTGAAGATGACATTGAGCATCTGTGTGAGAGTGGCCTTAGCCGTGGTCTGGTTGATCAGGTTGCGGCTGGCCAGGTAGATATTGTAGCAGGTGCGGACAGTGAGGAGAATCGTTCCCTCGTGTATCTCTATGTGTGGTGAAGTCACAGCAGTCAGCAGAGCCTAAAGAGTAACACATTGCGTTATGAATTAACAGATTATGGCAATTTATGCAATGACAAGATTATGGTCTGAAACATTAAGCAGGTAAATAGTGACACTGGTGAAATTATGATCTTTAATGGTGGCCATCTCCGATAATTGTGATCTTATGTACACATTTTGATGGTAAGACTGCAAAAGTCTCTGTATGTAAATTACTCTTTACTGCTTACTTTTCATTTATAAAGAATAGAATACAAGACAATCTTTCACCATGCATGCTTATCTATTATGATAAGAGTTCAGCTTGAATCAAAGAAAAGACTTTGCACTTTAATACTGAGATTATGTTGAAAAGGTAATCATGGTTCTCTCAACCTATATGACCTGCCTGTTAATTAAATTTTACCTATAGTGTCTTGTATGACTCCAGTTTGTTGAGGTAGGTGCTGAATACAGAAGCAGCTTTGATTGCTTTGGCATGAGCTTCACTGCAGTGAACAGGTGAACTTACTCCAAGGTCAAACCGATGCGTGTCATGCATGACGAAACTATGAGTTGATACTATATTGCAACTTTCCTTTCCAAAATGTTTTTGATGAATTAAAACCGAACAAATATTTCTTAACTTAGCATAATCATTGTTTAAAATAATTATTCATTCAATGTCTAGATTTAATATATTGTACTGTTTTTGAAAGAAGTCTCTGATGCTCACCAAGGCTGCATTTATTAAATCTGTATACACAGTATAACAGTAATATTGTGAAATATTAATATAATTTAATCAATAGGTTTTTTAATATATTTTTTATATTATATATTATTTTTATATTATTTATTTTATATATTTAAAAAAAAATCTTATACACAATGTTGTGGGTAATGCATTACAAGTAACGTGAGTTATGAAATCATATAACTTTTTGTAAGTATCTAGTAAAGTAATGAAATAAAAAAAAATAAAAAAATTATTTAGAAGGACATTTCTGAGTTAGCACCGTTTTCCATAAAAAATAACTAATTAACATAATTAGTTGTTTTTTAGGGAGTACCTCCACTTTCCCCTAAGATTCCAGATTTTCATATAGTTGAATCTCAGTCAAATATAGCCCTATCCATCCAAATCATACATCAATGGGAGGCTTATTTATTCAGATTTTATATCATGTATAAATCTTAATTTCGGAAAATTAACACTTACGACTGGTTTTGTTGTCCAGGGTCACATATTTGAATTCCATCAGCCATAAAATACACATTTCAATATCAAAAAGTGCCTGTCTGATATGATGGAGAGTTGTTTCACCTTAATGATCTGTAGCTGCACCCCCTCATCAGTCTGGGGTCCCTGGAAGCAGTTACAGATGGTCTCCACCAGCCGGTCGATCAACCGTTTTCCTGGAGCTCCGCTGTCAGGGGCGTTCCCTGTGATATGCCCGTACGCAATGAGTTTCTGTTATGAATAAAAGAAAGTTCAGAGAGAATATGAATGAGTGGAATGAATATTTGAATGGAAGATCCAGTTGTTCATACAACGTAGTCAATATCTGAAATATCAACATCATTTGCTGTAGTAATAATGGGATGTTTGCCAAAGATGTCCTTCTGCGATGACAGTAGTGTGAGATAAAAAAAGCAGCGTAACACACATTAATTTATAAAGTGTGTTTGAATGGATTTAATAGTCTATCTATCAGGTTTGTATAAGCTTCATGATTCTAATAACTTCACAATCAGTTTTCCTGAGCAGACTATATATAAACATTTAATTTACACAGCTTAAAAAAAACTTTGATGGAGCAATGCAGTATGAATATGAACTCTGTGTACCTGTAAGCAGTCCAGAGATGTACTGACAATACGTGGAGACTTGGACTGACATGCCAGCTCGAAAGGCAGGACATACTTGTCAGCCTCAATGTAATTGGCTCTGGGAGGAACAACAGTGCCATCCCTGGCACACACAAGATTCACAAGTCAATAAACAGGCATAACAGTTCAGAACTGAAACGTGCTTTATTTATTACACAACAACAAACATTTAAACACCTTTATGTCCTTTCATTTCTTTTTATGGAAATAAATATTCCATAACAACACAACAAGCATTCTTTTAAAAGGGACGTCGGATGCAAGATTTACATGTGAAAAGGTTTTTTTTTCTCCCAACATTGAAACCACCGAGGATGCACTGGATTAGTTTTGTGTTTGATGATAATGCACCATAAAAAAAACAGCAGAGAGGGGTGGGGTGAATAATAGCTCATTAGCATTTAAAGGGGCATGCATCGAAATGGGTCAGGAACTGTTTTTGACAAGTTAAAAAGAGTTTTATACATGACCACAGTGGAATTATTACCAAAGTATTTTGTTGACATGACAACATCCTAAAGAATTATACCAACTTCTGGAAAAACGGGCATCAGATGTCTCCTTTAACCTTACATCAATGTAATCCACAGGAGACATTTGCATATATGGTGCATGTTGGTAAATGAGATGTAAACTTACTTCTGCTTTTCCAGTTCATGCTTGATTTCATCTAAACAAAAAAAGAAAAAAGCGGGAGTAAGAGAGGGTGAGAGAGAAATGAACACATCAACAAAAGCAGAGCGAGTGCTAATTCAGAAAACTACTACAACAGTGTCTTGGTATTAACAGTTACATTATTGTTAGGCTGTCTGGACTCTTGAGGCATTTAGATGTGTGCATTAGATGTGTGATCAAAGTGATTCAGACGATGGGGAAATTAGATCTACAGCTCAGCAGCAGGAATATATACAAAATGGACACACTATACCTAATAAAACAATAAATAAAAAACACTGACTACTCAGCCATGATTGTGCTTATGTCCAGTTTCTGTTAAAGATGAGACTCTTTGTGGGAAAGTGCGTCTATAGAGTAGCATGCACCTTTACAGCTAAAGTGCTCAAAGTAAACTTAAAGCAAAAAATGTATTCATCTGCCATCTACTCAATCTTAAGCAACCATAACCTGCAAGCCTTTTTTTATGTGAAAAACACAAAGCAATTTTGGGAAAAGGTGCGGATTTTTATGCAATCACAACTAACAGGAACCAGACCTTTCAAGCTTCAAAAAGGACCATAAAAGTATCCCAACTGGCTTGAACTGAATCAAAGTTTGAAATACTGCATATGTGCCAGTGAATATAATAGCTAATGATTCCTGAAACATTTCCTGACTGACACCAAGGACTGCAGATAAATGCATTACTCTATACTCTAAATACTTTAATCTCTGCACCAATTTCACTGTTCAAGCAATTCTAATTCTGACACTGAATTAGCATTAAAAAGAATCATCCTAAATCCAATTTTGAGAATAAATTGTTGTGTATACTGCGTTTCTTCAAAGAACTGCTGGATATGGTTCAGGTCTGAATGATTCATTCAAGAATCGGACAGATCTAGCTCTCGAGTTCAGGTCACTGATTCAGTGATCAAGGAAGTTGATCAAGCTCACTGGAGGGGAAAATCAGTGCACAATGGCTTAGATTTCTCACAAAAAACCATTGTATCACTTTCGAATACCTGGAAAAACACAAGCAATTACATTCTTCAAAAATTAGAATTAAATCCGTCTTTCTCAGAAGGAAGGAAGTCACACATAAAAACATATATAAATGATATTTCTACTTCTACTAACTATTACTTTAAATAAATAAACAAGGTTACTGGGATGAGCAAGATGCTTAAAGTGACATTAATACAGTTTTCCGTGCCTCTGATATTCAAGAACAATCTACAAATTAATCCTTTTTTTGTATCAGACAGCCATCTGCTCACAAGAAGGTACAGGAAACTGGTGTTAGGAAACAACAGATTTCATAAGATGCACACTTTATGAACTATTTTTTCATCTGGCAACCTGTTATACTCAACACTGTTACATGTTTCCAGCACAGCAAACTAAGCCATTGCCTAGCAGTGTATCCGGGTGTCCAGTGGACTGTGTAAATACGTCTGTATGTTAATAAGCCTCATTCACTCACATGACAGGGTAATGAGGGAGTGTCTGTTTGAATGACGTGCTTCTGAGAGCATTCAAACAAACCCACTAGGAAGTAGCGTTACATTAAGAGCCAAATGGCTGAACACTAGAGAATTTCAGGATCAAACCTTAAACACAGCAAAAGACAAAACGTCAGAAGTTTACAATAAAATACAAAGATTGTGAACTCTTTTTAGATTGACACTTCAGAGCAAAGGTTAGAGTTTGGAAAAGCTCACTAAGAAACTAGATCTTTCAGTCTCAACATGTGCTCATTAACTTTGTAAATAAGTAATGCAGCGCAGGCGGGACGAGTCAAATGAGTCTAACCTGCATATCCAGCTTACACATAAAAGAGAGATGGATATTCCGGGTGGTTATTAAATAAAAACGGGACCACGGAGTGAGCAGCTAATGCTAATCAAACAAGTCAGTAAAAAAAAAATCATCACATTTAAAGGATAGCTCTTGGAAATGACTTGCTCACCCCTTTGTGGGTCCATACAAGGAAAGTCAATGGTTACCAAAACATTCTTCACATTTTCTGCACAAAATGCCATCTTTAGGATGACACAATGAGGAAATTTTGACAGAATTTAAATTTATCGATCAAGTTTAATAACAGTAAAACAGTCCCGGATGCTGCAGACAGAAAGCCTCAACTCTCCATTCAATGCCACTGAAAGATGCAATAAAAATGAATGGTGTAACCCATCTCCCTTTTAGAGTGAACTGTTCCTTTAAGATGTTACTCTCAATACTGATCGATTCTGCAAATCAGTGATCTTTAATCAGTAAGGGAGCAGTAAATCACCAATCTGTCAAAGTCGATATAACAGCAACAAAAATCTGTAGCTTGTCGGACAGCAGTTAGTTCCAGCTAACACATGCTAACAGCTCGGGATGACCAAAACAAGAGGTTCTGGACACCCAGACAAGCTGTCAACATCTCATTCATAATAACGTAACGTTATATAGCTGACGGAAAACATGACAACGTCCGCTTAAGACACAAAGATAGACGGGAATCCTGACAGTGAAGCGTGCTGGAACGACGCTAGCCCGCTAACCAGACTCACAGTAACGTTAATTTAGGATATCAGAGGGCAGAGGAGGAACTCAGTGGTGTGTCTGAGGCCTGACAGGTAATGAATAAAAGAAGCTCACCCAGCGCTACTTGACAGGCCTTGCGCAGCTGGCTGTGTTGGCTCCGCTTCACCTCCTTATCCGCGAGGATTTTCTCCAGCGCCCGAGACAGAAACATGCTCTTAGTGCTCAGGGTTTCTGTCTGCGTATGCCGTCGATGGGTTTCCAGCTCTTCCTGTTCTTTCATCTCTCGGTCGACGTGTTAAAGTAGTCTGTCAGGCCGTCATCGCTGGCCCGTTCCCTGCGGTTTAGCAGGGGTGTGAGGGTGCCTGGAGCGGGCCGATGTTGTCGCTGGTTCGGTTGGACGCTGCTATCTCAGCACTGCGTCGCCATGTTGGCCGCACGTCACATCACGTGACCCGCGGGCGCTTACACTGATGTGTACATTCAGCGCACGAGCTCGGTCTGGCTGAGGTGGAAATGAATGGGGCTTGTGTTTAGTGGATAGTTCTGTCTCAGCTAAAAAAAAAAAAAAATACATGTGTGCACAGTGTGATCACCAATATACAGTTTATTTACGTTATAGTAAAAATGATAATTTCTCAAATGAAACGCCAATGAAAAAATAACGCGTATTATTGTAAGGCTTTCAATAACTAATTATTATAAATATATGTGATTATAATTGGTTCTAGGTGTCTATAAATAGTCATTTGAAATCATATAGCTACATACGTATAACCAAAATACTAATACAATAATAATAATTATGTAATAAGAATTCTTTTAAAAACACATTGAAAGGGGTAAAACAATTACGATTACTATTACAGAATACGAAGTACAACATATAAGCCAAGTTGTGCATATTGATGGTTGATACAAATGCTGGAGAGAATCATTTAAAATGGGTCAACGTTTACATACACATTACATTATTTTATCAAAATAAAAGTGATGATAGAAAAGGCATGTTATGTAATTTTTTATTTATACGTTCACATGTAGTCAAGAATAAAAAAATAAAAATGGCTTAGCCTAGTTCAAAAGTTTACATACGCTTGAATCTTAATACTGTGTTGTTACCTAGATGATCCATGCCTTGTTTTGTAATGGCTGTTCATGAGTTCCTTGTTTGACATGAACAGTTAAACTGCCCTTCAAAAATATCTTTCATTTCCCCCAAATCTTCCCTTTCCAGCATGATGCATGATTATGAGATCCATCTTTTCACACTGATGACATCTGAGGGACTCACACTCAAATACAAAGCTTCAAACAAACATACACTGTTTGTTAACTGTACTAGTATTAGGTTATCATGTGGCCTTCCTATTGTCATCTGTGCTATTAAGACTATATTTACAATAACAATCATATATGAATGACTCAAGTAGATATGATTTTTGTTAATGTACAAAATCATAATTCGTTGAAATCTTTGTAAAGACAGTCAGCCAAATCCCAACAAACAATCTCTAAATAATGGTGTAAATTAGAATAGAATTAGTACAGTATTTACACTACAATACTGTATTTGAACAAGGTTCTGATGGAATAACATCGGCATTTACTGTGCTTTTTAATACATAACACATATTTATTAAATCAGTTTGATAAAGTTGCAGCAAAAGCCTGAATGTTGTTGCATGCTTTAACCACAGGATGGCCTCCTGACATCAGAGTTTTACTGCCTTACACCTCTCAGCACTATGGTGTAGTCTGACATTTAAAGTTCAATTCATGATTATAAAATAAAAGTTATATAAAGTGTCCAGTTGTTTAAAAGTAGCACTGTCTTTAATGTCAAGCCATCGCTTTTTTAACCCTGGCTGCAATAACGTGCTAACACAGGCTAAACAGTGTGTTTTTTAACAAAACGTCTAGTAGTTTCTCTAAAAACAGAACTAACCTAAACAAAACAAAAGCATAAATACATCATGTCTAGGTCATCAGGTAGAAGTTGCATAAGACATTTAAACCCATCCTACTTCATTTACAACAGTTTTCTTTAAAGCAGTTCACTAGGCAAATAAACGTGACTGATCAGGTCAACACTGATTATTCAGTTTCAAACTGGTTACCACAGATAAAAATAATACTTCATGACCAACACACAATGCAAGGAACCACATCAGTGATTTTCTACATATTAGTTTATTTCATCCAAGATTCAACTATAATACATGTGCATCTAAATGTCTTAATATAGTATTTATCCTTTTAAAAGTTTCATTACGTGAAACAAATTTACATCATGTAGTACTAATAAGAAAATACTGACAATTTCAGTACAAATCTATACCTTAAGATTTATCTGGCAAGCTCATTATCAAAAAGAGAAATTGACACATGAATGATAATGCTTAAAAGCCCATTTCTATGTTTCTCAATGCAGGTGCAGCTCATAGATATATGGTCTCTTTTAGAAATGCAAAGATATTCACAGTTTGGAAAATAGCAAGTTATTCTTCATATGTCTATTCACCCACTAAAGGTCTGAGCATTAAGTTCCACCAAAGACGCTAGTAGAAAAAATTAAAACACCATTTTGTAGAGATGAAAAAAGAATCAGAATTATGAGGTTTTTATGTCAGCTAAAACAGAGCAAGTAAAAATACAGTCTATTTTAAAATAAATAAAACTTCTGTGGTTACAATCCCAAATCGCATGTAGTGGTTAATATAAAAATAAATTAACACAGCTAAAGACTCCATTCAATATGTCGTTTGTACCAAAAATATGAACGATCGGGATGAAGTGGTGTGTGTGATCACAGCTACAGTGCGTGTGCTACTCCGAGTAAGTGCCACGAAAAGAGATTCTCATCAGCGTTTATAAAGAGATAATGAAAGGCTACTTCGGCTAAATCTCCAACAGCAGGTCCTAACTGTAAGAGCGTAGGTGCATCTGTCTCCCGTTAGTCTCCTCCGGTGTATCCACTGACACAGACTTTAGGATTTTAGAAGTTTGTATAGAAGCTTCCAGCTGTGACATCATGCATATCATTATGATATGTATGTATAAGGACGAAAAGGGGAGAAATGTCACAGTCATTTCAACATAGAAGGAATGCTTTCAAAGTAAACATTTGTTCATTTGTCCAGTCATTCTTAGAAGAGGTTGTTTTTAGAAATCATAATGATCACTCAAGTAGGAAGACCTCACTTCACCGTACACAAGAGAGCGAAGGGTTTGTGAGGGTATGGAAGTTAGATGACAATATGACTAACTGTGCATTTTGACAAGACTTCACAACAGATTTCAATCAGAAAGGATTCACCCATACTTCTACATACTTTGTGAAGGGTTTGGCTGGTGCTCTGCTGACATGCAAAAAAAAAAAAAAGTCATATATTCAAAAGTAATTCACTACAAAATAAGGGTTGTTTTCGCCATAATTTGACTGCAACACTGTTATAGGTGACACTTTAAAATAAGGTTCAATTTGTTAACATTAAAGCGTTTTTTTTACAGCTTGACAGCTATTAATTCTGGTTATTGTTGATTCATACATATACTATTGTTCATGACTCATAATACATGATCTAATATTTATTTAAACAACTTTAAATGTTAAAAAGTAAATATCATTGTATACAGGAATTAACTTTAACATAAGTAATGTAAAAATATTATTAATAGCTTATGATGCCTAATGCAATCAATATACTGTATAGTTCACCCCCCCAAAAAAAGCCAATTCTAAATGATGACAGAATTTTTGGCTGATCTAATGTTAACGAGCTGAACCTTTGTGAAAAGTGTCACGGTAGAGACCCTCTTCATACATGAAACATCAAAGTGTCCACATCAGAGCGCTCTTTTGAAACATTATCGATTATAGTTATGTATCCCAGGTCCTCAGATACGGTTATCAAGTAAAATAAACCACAGGTAGCAAAGAGCAGGATGATAGCCCTTGTCATAAAGAAATATAAGTGATTCCGTGAAAAATATGACATTATTCATCTGTCTTTTTGGCGATGATTAAAAACTTCTGAGATAATAAAAGACATCTGTATCTTAACCGAGGCAGCAGTCTACAACTGTCAACTCACAAGAAAACATCTCCTAAACATTCACTCCAGCCCCTCAAAGGATGACGATTCCTTGACAACCACAAAGAATCGGTGTAAGTGTTGCAGACGGGAATGGATGAAGAGCATATTTCAGTTCCGTCTGAAGTTCTGTAGCTCAGACTCGGTTACCATGGTTACGCAGAGGATGGGTAAAACCTATTGTACTTTGTTCTCTGATAATGCTTGAGCCTCGTGGCTCTGAAGGGAGTTAGTGTTAAAGTAAAAAAAAAAAAAAGATTGTCATGACTCATACGGCGCCGTCTGCGTTCATTCAATCGCTCTGACTCAGGAAGTTCATTATTACTCCAGAAGCAGCTATTTTTGGTGCTGTGCTGCTCTCCTCGGATTTGAAGATGAACTACCTGGTGGTTATAGAGAAGTGCTGTAAGGTGCTGTGGCTTCTCTTTGGGTCTTGGACATGCATTGTCTGTCCTATGGCACACAAGAGTAAGTACTGGCGTGTGTGTGTTTACAGTGTAATGACTGTGCCCTCCTCCTCTAGATTTCGCCCTTCTACACCCCTGTCATGAGCATTCAGAGACCCCACACTTGCGCTGCTTGCCATGGTACCATTTGAGGGGCGGAGGTCGAGGTGGGGTTCGTATCTGGGCAGGAAGGGCATGCTGGTGCTGGCTGTCGCCCGCGCCCCTGCCTGTGGAATAAGTTTAGCCCCTCCGTCCGCCTCAATCACCAGATCCTCCTCCTCCTCGCTCTCCTCGTCCGGCTCATAGTTCTGGATAATATGGGACGGGGTCATCGCCATCGAACCCGGTGTTGAGTAACCATAAAAACCGGTGCTGCTGTCCGAAGATCGTCCTGAGCTGCCGCCTCCGCTGCTGCGTACTACGTTATTGCGCTGATTGGCCGGTTTGACGGTTATAATGAGGTTGTGGCTGTTAGCGATCATCATGTCCGTTACTTGGTCCAAAGACTTTCCGCTCACCTCGATGCCATTGACTTCGAGCACCTCGTCGTTGACAGCCAGCAGTCCTGTGCTCTCCGCCAGGCCTCCGGGGACCATGCGGGAGATGAAGATGCCTGGGACTTTTTCTAGGCCCTGGGGTGTAACGCGGACGCTGGAACCATCACGGATGTAGAAGCCCAGAGGTTTCTCCTGACCGTGTTTGTAGAGGCGGACGCGCCGGTGCGTCTCTGGGAGGATGTCCACGTCAATGATGGAGGACACTGGCCGAAAATCTTTGGGCAGGCTGATGATGATAGGAGGCTTCTTCTTGTTGGTGTCCGGTCGAAGGAGGACCGCTGCAAGCGCCGCCGGGGTCTTCTTACGGGTCACAGTGTCTGTGCCGAATGCAGAGTAATCGGCCTCCTCTGTAGAGCAGGAAGAAGAAAGAAAAAGAAAATGTTACGTTTGTGTTAGACATTGCAACTGATGGAATTAGATGTCATTCAACAACAACCACAAATTAAACAAACTACTTTTTGTATATATTTAATTTTTGTGTGTTTTTAAAATTTAAACAAAGTGAAACAAAAAAACAGAAATAAATACACAAGTAAATAAATAATTAAAATGGGTAATATATACAATAAAAAAAATACAATATATATATTGAAACTATTTTCATGTATCTACATGTATATATTTATATTATATAAATATAATATAAATATATACATTATATAATTTATATTACATATAATAATTAAATTAATAAAATAAATATATTTAATATATTAACAGCATTTTTTCTTAAATATATCATGCATGTTTTTGTATTTATAAATAAACATACACAATACACACACACACACACACACACACATGCATATTAATAATAATATTTATTTTGGATGCAATTAATCATAATTAAAAGTTTGACAGCACTAAACAAAAAAATAACAGGTAATAAGACAAAAAAAAAAATAAAAATAAATAAAATATTCATCAATGTTCATTGTTTATATATATATATATATATATTTATCAAATGTTCAAATGATGCATTTTTTTGCTCTTGTTGGACTATTCCCACAGCTTTTGTAAAGAGAGACCTGCAGGGGATACCATGGTAGAGAATGCCTGCTTGTTAGTTTCCCTCCGCCCCTCAGCTAATGTGTAATCTACTGTAAACCCAAGCCTCCTTTCAACCTCTCGCTCTTTTTCTCTCAGCTGCCATTTATGAATTCCTCAGAGGCTTAATCACAGCCTGGACTTTCACCTGCAAGACATTCATATTCAAGATCAAAAAGGAGAATAGAGTGGGAAGGCAGAGAGGATATAAATGCATGTGCGTGAAGGCTGGAAATGTCTGAGAGAGTTCAAAGCAGTACCATGTGTTTTTCTGAACTTCCATTAACCCGAATGAACAATGGTTAACCTGAGAGATGTAATTATTAACAAAAAACATCATGTTATAAGATTATGACTAACATCTCATTGTGTTATTTACTGATCTTTTGTATCAAGGGTTTTGATGTTTTTATGGATTTTTTATGCCATAAAAATTAATTGTACCTCTGGAACAAAATCTATCTTCCTCCGGCGTGTTTGTTTAACCAGGAACATGCGAGCACGGATGAGCCTGTGTGATCTAGCATGTGAATAGATTTTACCTCAGCCCAAATATAGTCAAAACACACTCACACACACACAAGATTGATTGTTCGGTGAGAGCAAAGGTCCCCACAGAAAAGGTTCCCACCAGAAAACGATCTGAATTGTCCTTGTGTTTTGTTTCAACTTGAATATGCAGCCTGTGTTGAAATTCTAACAATAATTTGGCAACTTGCCTTCAGTACCTGCAGAAATGATAAAAATGACTTTCTGGCCTAACAGAGCTGAGGTTTATTCACAAACGCAGCATACACACATAAGTCTCAGCCATGCAAGGTTGGCTGGAGCGGTCGAGCATGTATGCAGGTTTCTTTTCATCTCCTCCAGCGTTCCTCTCCTCTCTTCCTTTCTTATCTGCTCCACTCTTCCATATTAAAGCCTAACAATGGCTTCATAGTCAGTGTTGAAGGGCAGCACGGGAAGTCCCTGAGGGCCACTCAAACAGGCACAAACTAGCTTTTCTTTTGGCTCAGAGATTGAGAGGAGAAAAAGTGAGAGGATGAAAACACAGCTTGCGATATATGGAAAGCGCATCATGTTAACGGACACACAAACCTCTATCATCTCACTGAATGCAGGACAGCTGGCTCTTTGTGAAACCTGACGCTACAGAAACCAATCCGGTTGTAATGGCTCAATACAAACATGCTGGAGAAGGTTCATACACAAGTATACAGGCCTCTTTAAACCCATCATGCGTTGGGCTCCTTACACTCATTAGTGGCAGACCAGAGGATATTATGAGTTATTTCTAAGTTATGTCTTTATACAATGCAAATTAAAAAAAACGTCATTCATAATAAAAAAAATAAATAAATACTACGCAGCACATCATTTTTCAACAATATTAAGATTTTGGGTTTCTAGCTCAGCAAATCAGCATATTATAATGATTTCTGAAGGATCATGTCACACTTTTGGAGTTATCATACTGAAAATTAAATTTTACCATTACAGGAAGAAATTGCATTTTAAAATATATTTAAATTGGAAAAGAGCTTTTTTTAAATTGTAATAATGTATCACAAAATTAGAATTTTACTGAATTATGGTTAAAATGTAGCCTTGGTGACCATAAAAGAAAAATCTTAGATACCAAACTCTGTCTCTATCTGAAAACTCAACTCACATTAAAAAAATTATATATATAAAAAATCATATTTTTTAGTTTGGGTAGTAATGTGGATTTCTCTGTTATGTGTTAATATGGCAGCAGAAATGTAACACTAGCTTTATCTGATACTGTGGTCACCATTGACCCTGGAAGTGGAAGCACCTTACTTCCTGTCAAAGGACTACAGGATGCATTCTGTCATGTATGTGTGTGTGTGAGCTTGAAATGCTGAAGTGATATGCTGTCATACCCTTGCTTAGGTGATCAGTATCGAATTACACAGGCTCTTACAGTTTGCCCAAGTATAGATGAGCTGTTTGTGTATTTTAAACTCTTCTGTGTTTTTAAATAACTAATTAATGCCGGCACTAAAATGTTAAATGCTACAAGTTAATTTAGGCATCACAACACTGTGATAAATTAATTCTGATGTTTGCTAAAGATTACATCACAGTTAATAAATGTAAAAAAAGGGAAAAGGAACATGAATAATTAAATATCCAGTATTTGCCAAAAAAAAAAAATATATATATATTATAATTTATAGATAAATACGTTTTGTCAGATAATGATTATGTATCCATTATAATTAATAAAATTGCTTTTTCTAGGCCACTTATATAAAAGAAATCAGGTTGTTATAATTTTAAACAAACTGTGTCTGTAGATACACATCCACCTTGTATCATTTAAAAAAAAAAAGTTCCCACAAAATAAATAAATAAAATAAGATCTGCCTGAAATGTGAATCTCATGAGTATTTTTCTCCATGAAAACTAGTTTGATTATTGACTATTTATAATGAAGTATTTATGGCTAGTTCAGAGGTGCACATTCCATGAGGAGTGTGAAAACAATAGAGATGTCACACCGTGTCTCTGCTCACCGCAAACTGAGAGTGATGGACTCATCTCATCCAATATTCAGCAGGCCTTATGAAGGCCGTGATGGCTCATGTTTCACTTTTGCGAATGTCTCATTCATTTTTTTTTTTTTTCATGTGGCCACTGTGCTACTTTCTGTTTATGGTCTCACTCCACAAAGCTGCTTTTAAAGTATCGACCACGCAGATTATTCAGATAAGCAGCCGCTGACGGCACGACAGCATCTGTGGAAACATTTCTGCTTCTTTAAGGTTGAGTCCGGACTTCTCCCACATTGGGAGTCTGTGCCACCCCGTTCCAGACACGGCATGATAGAGGAGAGGGAAGAAGAGAGGGTGGAGAGAGCGCTATAATGAGCACTTATTAGGCCAGAGAGAGAGAACGAGAATGAAAGAGCGAGGCTTGATTTGTTAAAAAAAAAAAAAAGAAATTCAATACAGAAATATTATGAGGTGCTGCTATTCTGGGCTCTCCGAGCGCATACTTCTGTGACACAGCAAAGATAAAGTGAGAACACTTCTGATATCAGGAAAAACGCAAAGTCTACGAGCAACGATACATGGGAAAGGCCCTTGAGAAGAAGATCGTTTGGGAAAGTGTGGGAAAAGGTGCACAGTGTATGAAACTTACTCTGTGTATAGGACTCATTACAGCCATTTCTAATTTAAACAAAAATAGCAAGCCAATCAAATTGGCTATTATGTGTAAACAACTTTAAGCCACCAACGCATCATCATGTATTTCTTGTGACTTGTGAAACAACTGGATTTGCATACTCTCTGAATAGGCAGGCTACTTGTTTTGTAAAAATTATGTTATATAAAGGGTGAATGTGCATATTACAAATTTAATCTTGATGTCAATGGTATTAAAAAGGCAAATGCAGTACAAGTTATCTCCTGTGGACTCATGGGACAAAATATCCATAGTGAAATATTCATTGGATGAGCACTTTAAGTCTTCCTGGAAGTACAAGGTCATCTGGGTATTTATCACTTACTGTTTTTATAAGTATATTTTTAAAGGGAACATCAGACGCAAATTTCACTTTTACATGGTGTTTGAACATAAATATGTATTGCCAGAGCCACTCTATAATGCTAAAATTAAAAACATTTATTTTGCCTCCTACAACTATTGACAAACACTGCTGTTTTAGCACAGGCCCTGGTCATTAGCATTTAAAGGAACATGCACCAAAACAGGTTGCTGTGAACAAGGCTGCTTTTGACAAGGTAGAAAGGGTGCTGCTTTACACTACCATTGAGAAATTTAACCAAAGACTTATAGACTTTGGTTAGTCTTTATAAGACCCTTAGATTCAAACCAACTTGAAAATGGGCATCAAATGTCCTCTTTAAATGTTATGTGCAGAAAGCCTGTTGATGATCCATTTATCAAATTCACTTAACTGCAGGTCTTAATGCTCAGATCACGTTATACTAAAATTTTACTTTTTTGTGTGGTTGAACTCATTGTCATTTAAATGCGACTGTCATCAGTCTCATTCGTGAACCCTATATAGCCCTAAAGTGACCCGCATGCGCAAAAGACAATGTGAGATCAGACGCAGCACACTGTGTTTAAACAAATAAAAATGGATGCTGCTTGTGTTCGCGATTTTAACCATCCTTCCACTGACCACCTACATCACTGTTGTCTGCCATTGTGTATTTAGGATGTACTCACACTAGGCAGTTTGAACCGTGACAGAGTGCATTTGACCACCAAAGCACGGTTCCTATGACTAGTGTGAGTGCCCAGACGCGGCTCGTTTAGCCGTCCCTGGCCTGCTTGGAAGAGGTGTGCCAGAGCACGGTTCAGATGGACTCGGGCGCTGTTCGCATGTATTGTGAGCGCTGACTGTGCTGGAGCACGGAACAGGACGCATGACGTCACGCTTTTGCGCCGCTTCAAAACCAACAAAAGCAATAGACCTGTGTAACAACAGGCTGTTAGAGGGCTGTGCACCACCACGGACCAAACGACTCAAAATTACCATCCACAAAGTCAACAGAGCAATAGACTCCTTTGCCTTCAGCGTTCAGTTTATCGTGAAACCGTCGCACCATAATGACTTAAGCATGCTCCGGCACGAATGCTGAAACCCTATGTGATTGCAGGCCAGAGGTCGGTTCATGCCTAGTGTGAGTACACCCTTAATCGTCCCGCCTCCTTCAGGATAGAACTATGACATGTGCTACATTTGTGTTGCAAGTGGCCCAAATCTGACTTTTTTGCCCAAATACAATAATTTTTTTATTTTTACAATTATATTGAGACCATATTTGGGATTTAATGACACAAAATGTAGTGAAATGTGTTCTTTTACTTTAAATAAAAAAAAAAAGAATAAATCTGTAGTAATTTACAGCACCTCTGAAATATTGTTGGTTAACACAAAATGTATTTAATTTAGCATTTATAATGTCGCATAGCACAAGACAGCTTCATATATGTCCCTTTAAAACGCTGTGAAGGATATGGTCAAGGATAAATTTGAAACAAATTTAAGGATGATTAATAAGAGTGTGTGGGTAGAATGACTCCATGTTGTGTAACTATTGCTGCCTTCAGTTTAATTCATGCTGACGCTACTCATTCTTTTCTCTCCCACTCTCTTCCTTCAATGTATCATCATCTTTATCTCTCTCTCTCTCTCTTTCTAACACAGTCTCTGTCTCTCAGGGAGTGTCTGTGACTGCTGTGCTGCTTTAGATGGGCTAGGCTTGTTTCCAGAGGGACGTTTTTTAGCCAGCCCTGTTTCCAAAGGTTCAACAGTTACATAACTGGTAGTTTCACTTCTAAATGGATAGATACTTTGATCAGTCTACAAATAGGTAAACTCTTTTTCTCTTTGTCTGTAAAAGATTCCTGCACTCAATCGTGTAGCTGGGACATGCTGTCGCTCAGTTTCCTTAATAACCCGCACCTTCTCCTGCCTTCGACTCCGTGAGGAATGTGAAGTGCAGTGGTAAGGGTCAGAGTTCAGTTTGGAAGGTGTTTTACTGCTCTGAGGTTAATCATACACAGCAGAATGATAAAACACTTAAGTCATCAGCATTTAAAACTTGTGACAGATGTCATAAAAACGTGAGTGTCTTAAAACCCTGCATTAGGTTGTGTTTTATCTAGTCATCTACTAAATACATGATTGTTGCTTATTTAGACAACTTGATGCTTGTTATTGAACAAAAAGAAGTTAAATGAACAAACCCACAGCTAACATACATTAATGTTCAGAAGTCTGGGGTATATTATTTAATTTAATACTTGTATTCAACAAGTATGCATGAAATTGATCAAAAGTGATGCATGAAATATCTTTTATGAAAAATTCAGATTCTACAAAAACATTAATTGATTTCACATTGACGTAACTATTTTTAGGTGATTGCGAGACATCGAAGAGTGCAGTAATGACTAAATTTTCAAATAATGTTGTTTACTTTGCTGTTTTTTGGATTTTATAAAGAATAAAAGACTTTTTTGAAAAACACTACACACCCTAAACTTTGGGAACAGTAGTGAATACTGATACTAGGCTGTAACATTTCTGTACAATATTGTTAGAAAACTCACCGGCACCTCATCTACAAATTTCTATGAAGCACAAGAACATCTCAACACAGACTGACAACAAACAGTACGTTTGTGAAAGACTGTGAATGCCCTTTTATCCGAAACAGGACTAACCAGTGACCAGGTCCTTCACTAGTTTTTCTTCAACAATAATGTAATAGCAGTGTTATCACAATAGTGTTTTCCCATTAATAATACCCCCTTACCCTCCCACTGTTTTCCCATCACCTCTTTCCTTCCCAGCTCTATATGTTCACAAACTGCTTCATTCCCCGCACACCCATGAGCAGCCCCGTCCTGTCTAATCTAATCAGCAGAGGTGATCAGAGTCTGGACACATTCCACACAGTGCGACGCCTCCCCCGAATCCTGCAGCTAACTGCCCCTTCCCCCCAGAAGCACACCCTCCAACCCTCCTTCATCCCGCTCCGCTTCATTGACAACACCAGAGAGGCGCTGAGCCGACGGCGCTGGCCCTCTCTACCCAGGCATGATGACATAATAGTGTGTTCCAGTGCATCAGCGTGACATTTCATGACCCTGGAATTCCTCCCAATTATAAAAGCGGCTCCTCCTAAAACCGAAACGGCAATAAAACCTGCAGACGTCACAGCAGGTGTCAATAAAACACAAACCCGCCCCCGTGCCCTGACTCAGCTGAGGACATGAATGGAAAAGTAAACAAATTCGTGGTTTCAGGAAAGAAAGAGAAGAGGAGTAGCGACGGAGACGAGTGGGCAGATTCCTAAGACATAAGTCACAGCACTCTCTAGAAACTATTCCAGCTGCTTTCCTGAAGCACACCTCTCAGACAGGTAAGGGAGATACGCTGAAAAAACGAAGGAATGGAAATGATGTGTAATGAATGACACAATAAAATGAATCACTGGGCTATTATTAGAAACAGACACAGGTGGAAGGATTAATTATAATGAACAAAAGACAGATTAATCCTAATACTATTAGCTGACTCGACTATTAATCTCAACCGAATTCTCAACTACAGCCTCTTTCAAAAGATTTTGTAACTAGTTTGATTTAAATGTTGAAGTTAGCAAGTCAAGTGCTGAAATTCTGTTCAAAGCTAGTAAGCTGTCAGCTTTCTACATAGGCAGCTTTCTTCTAAGGCAGCATGCGAAGTGAAATGTGACAGATTTGGAACGCTGTGTTTTTGGCCACACTAATAAGAATACTAGTATAAAGTGCACTACTGTTGCTAGGAGGAGAGCAACAACCCAATTTTTAGGATGAGTGCAAAATTTTGGCATAGTGGATAAGCAGGAGGAAATCACCATTGGATGGCCTCTGGATATAATGACACCTATGCAACACATATGTTGTATACATCGTTTTTGTGCCACTGGCTGTTAAGCTAAAAAAAATATTAAATTAAATTTAAATAAAAAATTAGAAAAAAAAAAGAACAGAAAAAGCTATATACTCAAAATACTAAAGCAAAAAATCTGTTAACTGGAACCTTAAATGCAAATGAATGAATCATATGTCATTTTAGTTTTAAATATTGTATAAGTTATGTTTTTTCTAGGGACAAACTATGGACTACCATATCATTTACAGTGAAAAACAAAAAAGTAATCCCAGAAGTCCCTACACATCACATGATTATATTACTTTTTAAGATTATATTATAATTTTACATATTTTTTGTTATTGTTGATATCAATAATGTTCATTATGGTGTTTTGTGTTATATTTTATTTAGTTAATGTTTAGTGCATTACTTTGGTGTCATGCGGGTAAAGGTGTTTTGTCTTGGTGCGCATGATCATTTGCATATCTATATTTTCACTGTCTGTATTATAAAGTCTATACAATCAGTATTTGAAATACTGTCAGCAATAATTTTTGGCATAAATGATAAATCTGTAAGTTTGACCCACACAATGTATTTTTGCATTTTGCTACAAGTACTACTTATGTTTTTGTGCTCTAGGGTCACAAACAAACTATCAAAAAAAACAAGCTGCAACGATGCCTTCAGGCAAATTGAGTATTTCAGAAGACAGCCTAATATTGTTTCCTACTTTCACGTGAGGAGCGTTCCTATGGCACCTTAAAATGGTGTCTAGGGAGTCATCGTACAAGGTTTTGGAACAGAGGTTATTTCCTGGACTCCTGTTAACAAGGAGAGTGAATGTAGAGCACAGAGAATAGAGCAAAGACCCAATATTGTGACACAGCAGCGACTGAGCAGGATGTCTGATCAGGAAATCACATGATGTAAATAGACACACGGGTGCCAACACCCCTTAAGCCAGCAAAGACGTATCCACAACAGCTCCACAACCACCACAGACGTTGAAGGTGGGGGGAAGGCACACTCTGTAGTCAGATACAACTCTCCCATTTTCACGTTTGAGAATTACAATTGGTCTCCCACAATCGTGAATATGTTTCTATCTATCCCATCATGCTACAATCACCGCTTAAGAATCCCTCATCATTAACCCCACTCAGCTAAAGCTCTTCACTGCTGCCATGGCAGCAGGTAAACAAGCATGGGATTGGCGCATTGTGGTCAGTCTGAAAAAGCATGTGCGTCTACATTGGGACGAGACGCCTATTAAAAGTGTTTAGATGTACATTCACGCCCTACAAAACATCCTCATTAAAGATCCAGTGAGCTAAGCTCAAGTCAAGCCACTCGAATATGCAAAACAGACTAGGACTGAACAAAACCCAGAATTCCAAACACACACCACAGATGAGGTGCACCGAATGCCTCAGACCCCCCATCCCCCACCCAAACTCCAACCACAGCGAAGGCTATCTTAACCCAGATCACTGAATGTGTGCTATTCAATGATGGCAAGACGCTGCACAAAAGATTTCCGTTGGTACTGAGTACTGAGCACCTTGCTGTGACTTCAAATACAGATCCAACTCACACATAGACATGTTTATGTGCATGTTTGTGTGTGTGTATGCACTGGCTTCCTTCAAAGAGCGTGAAACTCTAGTGTATGTGATACGTGATGGAAATGTCCTAAAGAAAGTACTTTAGGCTCTGTTCTGAAACCTGGCGAGATTTCAGCATTTTAATGCATCCCAACAATACAAGCACAAGCCTGCTTTGTAAAATACACTGTTACATGCAATTAAAATGCAACTATTATTCACAGTAAAAGAAATCAAAAAGAACGCATTATGACTTTATTCCATGATGACAGAAAAGCACCAAAAAATTTACTTATAACACACTAATATTTTCACCTAAAATGTTTTTAGGTAATTTTTATGCATATTATTGAGAGTACTGTACTTTTATCTTAGCAACATGCTAGTACAGACTAAAGGAATCAGTAGTAAGTCAGATTTATTGTGTGCATCACATGAGCAGCATTATTTAGTGAGGTATGCATGCCAATCACTCATTTATAGGCAGAACACTTCACAGATTTCCTCAGAATTCAATTTCTTTTTACATTTAAATTTTACAATTTTGACAATTTGATTATATATAAATTGGATTTTTGAACTATGAAGTTTTAATATTAATTTCTGCGAGAGTAGGGAAGGTCAAACCACAGAGGAGCAATATTGTTAGAATAACTTTCAGAAAGATTGTCCAGCTGATAAATGATAAGAAAAACTGAGAGTCAATCAAATCCAACTAGGTTCAAAGAGCTTGTGCATATTAAAGGAGCATTTGTCATCCTTTGGTAGGGACAGTTATAGTTATCATTTGTTTACTATGCTTAGAAGATAGCGTTAAACAAGAATTTCCATTAAAAGGGACAGTTCACTCAAATATGAAAAGCCTATCATCATGTGCTCACAATCAAGTTGTTACAAACCTGTATACATTTCTTCCTTCTTCTGAACACAAAAGAAATACTTGGAAGAATGTGAGTAATGAACACTTAATGGTCCTCACTGATTTCCATAGTATTGTTTTTTCTTAATATGGAAGTCAAAGGGTTCCATCGACTGTTCTTCAAAATATCTTCTTTTGCATAATAACAGAATTGTCTTTTTTTGAAAACTCACCACAAAATGTCTGTTGATTTTATCTGGACCTACTTACAGGCTCGGTTTTAGTCTGGGTTTTGCCTCAGAATGTCTTATAAGAGGTAGAAAGCTTATGAATCTATGTAGCATTTAGAAATATCGCTTTGGAATAATTTTAGCTTACCCCCTACATCTACAAACATGCATTCAAGAAACTAAAACATGTGTGACAGGATATAGTTTGTTTTAGTTTTTTGAATGCATTAGAACAGTAGTTAAAAGTGGTTGGGGACTCGGCTGCTTCTGTGTCACAAATTCTGTCCTAGCAACAGATCACAGCATGGAGCTAGCGTCGCCGTGTAATTGAAACGCAGGCCACACAGTGTTACACAGTGACCCCTCTAATCTCCGCCTGACAAAGTGGCTTACCATCTACAGGTCATATGGCACACAGACACAGCTTAGAGTGGTGCACCCCACAGCCTGGGGCCACGACCCACCGAAAGCACACAACAACTGTGAACTGTCACCAGTTCAGACTTTTAACTTCATATTGCTGCTTTCAAGTGAGCTCAGGCCAGGGTTCAAAGTCTGAAGACTTTTAACCCAAATTAAGAAACACTTGGCCATATAAGTTAATAACAAATGCCTCAAGGGAGATAAAATAGGACTGATGAAATATCTTAAATATCACAGTTACTGAACAGAGCTTACTTCCCCCAGGACTGCATAACCTGTCACATTATTATCTGATATGACTGGTATATAAACAAAAGCACCACTTCTGGTCCGACAGCTTCCTGAAGCTCAGCTATCGCCTCCACATGTGTTATCAGTCGAAACATTTGTGCATATTATGTAACTACATACTAATTCCCACCATACAGACGGACACATTAACTACAACCGTGTTGTGGCCATAAGGGACGTAGAGGGTGTTGTGTCAGAGCATGGCTGTGTGTGTAACATATGGACTTTGACCAACGACCCACTTCAAAAACACAACCCTCACCTTTCCGCTGCAAGAAGAGACGGAGAAGAGGCGCTGCCATTGAGATTGCTTTATGGTAGTTGTCATCGTTGTTGATTGGCAGTAGGTCCCCATGGACATCGGCGTAACCCACAAGCAGATCGATGTTGGGGATCCGGTGCACATGCTGCAGCAAGCCATAGAACTCATCAAAGCGTCCCGGCTTGGACCGGTCCAAAGAGAAACGCCTGAATTCTGCTCCAAACTAACAACATGGAACACACATCAGTCCACAGCAAAACAAAATGAACACAACTAAAGCTATTACGGATCAGTTTTATTAACTGAAATAATGCTAAAATAATATAACATACAAATGCCTATTAGATGAAAACCTTTAACTAAAAACCTTACAAATGATAAATAATACATTGTCAGGACTAAAATGTCTAACTAAAATGTGCAAAATATGAAAATAAATGCTAGTTCAAAATATTATGCAATGAAACCGACAAGTTCACATTTCTCAATGATAAATATTGCTAAAAATTGCTAAAGACTTTATAGTGCATGGAAAAAGCACTGATACTAAGATTTTGGAAAAATAAAACACACACTGGAAACTGCTGACGCATGCAAACTCACTCCAACATCTCTTCAAGAAATTTAATATCCAAGAATAATTTGGTGCTAGTATATTGGGCATATAAAAAAAACAAGTGGACCATTAAAACATTTCTATTGATGTAGCTATTGAAAATCTTTTTTTGTAAACTATCCCTTTAAGGGAAAGTAAGCTTCATATTTTAGAGTAACTAAATATAGAACAGCAATCATAGTAGCAAACAAAAAAACATTTGTAACTATTTATAAACAAATAAATCATGGGCAAAAAAAATCTGACGCAAGAATTAAATGATTACTAACGAGTCAAAAAAGAACATCCTAAATTCTTTCATGATTTGTACTACGTTATAAAGAAAAAAACATAATGTAAAGGGAGGATTGAGGTGGGAGGATCACTAGCTAAGCATGGCTTGTCTATTATAAAGCAGACCTTGAGTTATTAGAGTGAGTATGACCAGGTTCATGTTTATAGTGTCATCTATAATGATTAACACAAGAGGAACGCTAAGAAACATATTGTAAACCTCATCTACATTCCTCTGGTGCTCAATAACTGTTTCTGTTTTCTACATAGAAACCAACAAGAAAGGCGATGCTTGATACTGAACTACCTTCCCTTAGACAATTTTGGGCATCATATGCATGTCTAGGTAGACAGGATAGTAGGTTTGAGACAAATTAGATTTGCACATCGGACTACAACAGCATAAAGTTATGAATATCCTCTGTATAAATTTTCAGGTGCATATAATGACTGTAAAGTGCTCTTATGTCTTACATCACAGTTGAGATAAAGGCTCACTGTTTAAAACAGGTTGAGTAGCCTATTTATCGTATTTATCACATGTGTGTGTTTGATTGGTGTTTTAACTTATTTTTTGAGAACAGTCAATAGTTAATTTCCTCAAACATTATCTTGTCATGTGGATGTGGCAATTTAAAAAAAAGGTTTGGAATCCAAGATGAGTGATCATCAGATTGTTTACAAGACCAAGTGTTTACAAGTTTAAGTGCAAGAATAGCTTTCATTAAAATGTATGTATTGATACATTACCATAGCAAGCCACTTTATCACTTATTCATTAAGACAAACTAGAATCTTTTGGGTTACTAGCACTTAAAAAAAAAATTAGACTACACTTATACCAATAGTAACCAGTATCCAGTAAATTAGTAAAAAAGGATGTTCTCCTTTGCTAGTAGTCTCTGTTCTCTTGTTACTGGCAAACAAATTGTATTTTTTTCCATAGAATTCCATGCACTGTAAAGAAATATATTAAATACATAAAATTTACGGTAAAAAATGTGTCCGTAAAAAATAAGGTAACAACGTCTTAGGTTTTAAGTTAAATTTACAGTTAAATACCGTAATTTCATTAACTGATACAATGTTAAAATAGCAAGCAATTAAAGTACTAAAATCTGTTTTGTACCTTTGAAATACACTGATAGGCACCAAATGCAGGTGATGATGAGAAAATCACATGATGAACCAAAGCCATTCACAAGCAGCTTTTAAATATGAACATCTATAGAAGGTGCTCAGTGTCATTCACACAAACACTAAACACCATGGTGAATCTCATTAAACTGAAATATGCAATAAACATTCATTTAACAACATTACATGTGACACACAACCCCTAATAAATATAACTGATAAAAACTAAGAAGAAACACTTATTTCAAAGAAAAAACATCAAATTCAATCAAAATTTAAAATGCAATGCAGGGAATTGTGGGAATGTTAGTTTTTTCCCCGTGTAAAATTTACAGTAATTTACCGTTAATCATTTAACAGTTTTTTACTGTTAAAATCACAGTCATTTTTTACAGTGTATCTGTGGTTCTGATATCAGTTATTCACTTCCAACTAGCATCTGATTCAGTTTTACTAGTAACCTAACTATGCATTATTATTTATAAAGACATTTTCTTTTATTTCTTGTAACTTCTCAAAGTAGTATCCATTTTATAGTACTATTCGAACAAACACAAATACCGGTTTATTAAACACAAGTAGCATGATTTACAACTTTTTAAAACGTACTAGTTACTGAGCTATTACAGCCATACTAGTTATTCAATTATGACAACACACATGCAATTATAACAACTGAGATGAGAAATATTAACAACTGGAATAGATACTATAGTGTCTCATACTGGCATAGTTAGTAATCACTGAAGTGTATGAATAGATACTAGTAAAGCAGGAACAGGGACCGGCAAGAACTACTACATACTAATGTGACATGAACCACATTTCACAACAGATTTTGATGGGGAAAAAGCTATTGGTTATCAGAAAACCTGTAATAAGTAATTGTTACTGTATTGTAAAATGAATAGGTGCTAATGGATGCAATGAGCTGTATATGTAAAATGTATGTATATGAAAAATTATGAAAATGTATTCCACTGAGATGAAGGGAAACATCTTTGCTAATTAAGTAAAACTTGATTATAACTTGATTATTTTGATAATAAGACAAAGGTCTTATTAGGGTTAAAATAATTAACATATAACAGTTTAAAATAATAACTTTTAAACGGCTTGTCGTGAATCTGGAGATTGTGGTCAAACTGACTAAACAAGCACACACTTATATAAGAACTCCAATAAAAACTTTCAGACTTGATTTTTAGTTTAACAAACACCTGACAACATGAGATAAGAGAGCGCCTGTCAAAACATATGGTCCAAACATGGTCTCTCCCTAACAACACGGACACATTGTGTGTCCTCGGGACTAAAAGCAACGGTCGACTGAACTCACAAGGTTGACCAAACTTGCCAGGACAGTGGGAGTGTGTCTTAACACCCAAATAAACCTCGAAGATTAGTCCGTTCTGTGAGTGAACACTAATTAAAGTGATTGTCCCGCGGGCTACGCACCTTGCTCTTCACCTCCACGGCGTTCAGAGTTCGGTTGCTCGGCACTCGGTGGTTTTTGTTCATCTTTCGCTGACTGGACCCCGCCGCAGAAACACACTTGCCCTCCCGCGGGCTGCGCTCATCCGTCTTCAGCTCGGTCCGTCCAAAACGGCTTTTCTCGGCTTAATCCAGTTAAAGGCACGTATCTCGCGACAGCTCCGTGCCTTCGCCCGTGTTGTTATCAGAATCGAGTAGCAACGGCGACGCCTGTCAACTGAACGTGCTCTAAACTCTGCCCCAGCTCTCTCTCTCTCTCTCTGTGCTCTGCCACACACACAGCACTGGCCCGTGTGTGACGCTGATGCACCCAGGAAACAACGCAGCGTCAGAGACCGTATCATGCGCGCCCCCTCTGGCCACAAAGACCGTTCTCGTGCTCATTACCCAGGCCAGACCAAAAACTAACAAAAAAGTACTTTGTTCTTTGAAGTTCCTTGTATTTTCATGTTAAACCACGAATGGTAATAATTCAGGACCATGTAGAATGCTGTAAAAACTAACTTACCTAGTCGAACATATTTTTAGTATAACTTTTAGTGACACATACCTTTTGTCCTGAAGACTTTAATAGTTTTATTTGCTTTTTCATTTTAATGCTATACATACATTTAGCACTGTAATAATGTCTAATGTTCAGTCGAAATATAATTTTACCATATAATGTTAATACACAATTAAAATATACTTATAAGCAAAATAATATTAGAAAATAATAGTGGAACAGAAAAGATGAATTCCATTTAATCTAAAAAGGCCAGGATGAGCATATCTTCACAGAGTACACCACACTCACAAACACCAAAAAGCCTTAATGTATATAATTGTGCAAATGTAATAAAAACAAAATATAATCTACTGTTATGCATCACACAGGGACAGCAGGACCACTGTCATATTTTACATCATAAAATATTTTTTAGCTATAGGCTACTAAATAGTTTCACCAATATCTGTCTTTAAAAGTATTGTATGTCCAGGGATGGGCAGTGTTTTAGATACATATATTTAAAATACGTATTTGAAATACAAAATACTATTTTGTATTTTGTATTTTTAAGCCTTTGGGGAAAATCGAATGT
>JAUCNO010000070.1:418345-434980 GCA_032353835.1 Enteromius viviparus
TTCTTAATGCCTGTTGAACATAACAGAGACATTTTATGATTATTACAATAAATTTCTTACCTAATGCTCCTTTAAAATACAATTTTTATTGATTACATAATTACTTAATATTTAAACAATGGTAGTCAGTTATTAATAATTCTATTCTATATCTTTTCTAAAAAAAAAAAAAGCATATGGCAAAAAAGTAAAATTGTACTAGTTTAAATTACTGCTTTCTTTTTTGATAATATTTTAAAATGTAATGAGACTTCTTTTGAAAAATCTTGCTGTCCAAAAACTTTTGACTGGAACTGTATATATTAAGAATGTTTTCCTATACAGTATTTAGGCAGCTATAGTTACACAAAACAAATAGAGACCTCACAGCATAAAAACATATTTAACATTCATTTAACTGGTAACACTTTACAATAAGGTGTCATTTGTGAACATTAGGCACAGTAGTATATTAACTAACATGAACAAACATTTAACAATGCATTTATTACACTAGTTATTCATCTTTGTTAATGTTAGTTAATGAAAATCCAGTTGTTCAGTGTTTATTCATGTTAGTTAATGAAATAAATGTTCTTTCTTTTTCTAATAACCATGTGGTTTAAGATTACTCTACTCAAATCAATGTAATAAACAAGTTAGGTCAAAAAATGTAAACGTAATCAAGCAGTAGACAGATTAACTACATGCGTCAATATATAAATTGTGTTCAGTAAAGAACTATATTATGTTGCTTACCTGCAATGTATGAATATCATGCAAAAATGTGATGTCACATCTCATCTATTACCTTTTTTTTTTGTGCAGTTCACAATAAGTGCCTGGAATGCAAAGAGCTTTAAAGCAGCAGGCAGTGATGCTAATGATACCCAGACTGAAAATACAACTGGGCAGGAATCGTCTCAGCAGTCAGACTGCTTTACACTCCAGCTTCACTCTTTAACCCCTGGGCAGGAGTCGTGGCAGATGACCCCTGGAGAGAAATGGGCTTGGGTGCTGTCTCACAAGCAAAGGGGGGGTCAGAGGTTTGGGAATGGAGATATCTGGGGTGCAACAGACTGCTACTGCAGAGCGGTAAAGCTGGCAATAACTTTAAATGACAAGACAAGGAGAAAGCAGGTGGATTCGGCGTTTAAAGAAGGTGTGGATGGAGAGGATGATGATGATGATGATGCAGCTTTGACACCATGCTGTGATAAAGAAAATGAGCAAGCAGAAAGCGCTGATGTCTCCATTCCATCTGAAGAAGAGTACAAAACTGTAAAAGCTGAACTTCACTGCAATCTTTCTTTATGTCAACTTAAGTTAGGCCAGCTTGGTAAGTCCAGAGACAGCAGCATCAAGGCCACTGAGCTGAACCCAAAGAGCACTAAAGCCTGGTATCGACTTGGGCAAGCTTGCCTACAGCTGGGCGAACTGGAGGAATCTCGCATGGCCTTTGGAAAGATTCTGGAACTCCAACCTGATTCTGCTTCAGCTCGCACTGCTCTGAAACAAGTGAACAACAGATTAAAGGACTTAGACAATAAACTCGGTCAAAGGCTGAGCAAAATGTTTAACTAGAAAATAGCTGAAAGTTGGAAATGACAAAAGCCGAACATGTGCATATGTATAAAAATGTTAACAACGGTAAAGTGCCCAGAAGTTGTTTTTGGTCTTTCCTTGTAGCTGCAGTGTTTAAAACTTGAAGTTTGTTTACTGTATGGGTAGTATATATACTATCTTAAATGTTCAATGGTGTAATTTGTCAATGTTTAAACCTACATAAACTTGAAAGTTTTGCAAAGTCATAAAGACTGCTTAGGACATTTACTGAATGTACTGAAGTTTTGTTTATTTTTGTAAAATAACAATATACTGCTTTGATGTTTTGTTCCAAAATGTGTTTTCATTCTGAATTTATAACTGCTGTAGTAAATAATCAAACGCCAAGTATACTGCATTCTTGCATCAAGTGACAATAAACAATGTTATTTATAAAAACAGTTTTTATTGTTGCATAATTAACACTATACGAACAACTGAGCATTAGCCTTTAAAAAAAAATTATATCATATTTGAGGGAATTCCGAAACTATCTGTTTTTAATGAGTTCCTTTCGTAGCCAATCGCGTCACGTTTTCCAGGCAGAGGCGACCAATCAGACGACGCCTCCTCGCTACCTTTGCATTACAGCTAACGTACAGACAATTACTGCACATATACATTTAAACATTAAACATAAAACTCTACAAGGTAGGAGGTAATTAGTGAGGTAAGGAGATTCTTGAATCATAACTAAATAAACCAATGGATTTTACAGTAATATTTCCTTCAGCGGAGAGTAACGTTAATGACGACAACTTCACCATTAATGATTTTATGACTATACCGCCGTATACAATGTATTCAGCGTAATATGTAATGTACAATGTAATAGAGCATATCAGCGAACGCTATTATTAATGCAGACTATTAATTTTCGATTGTAATTGCAGCCCAGCACGGACGATACAATTTTGTAATGGCGGCCCACGTTCTCCATTTCCTGAGGAAGGTATGTATAATAAAGTGCAAATAACATGAAGTAAAATACAGGAATGTATATTTGGTGTTGTTTTAAGCAGTGTTAAAAACAATTGCTTTTAAAGCAGCATTTTATTTTCTGCCCAAAAGAAAAATGGCAAAAAAAAAAAAAAATGCCTGAAGCGAGTCGTTACATAATGACCGTTTCCAAACAGGTTTTCACTGCCGCCACCGCCTTTTTGTTGTTGTTGTTTATTTAGACAAACCACATTTTAACTCCACCCTGGCCCAGCTGGTTGAGCCAAAGGTTTGTTTCGGGTAATCGAGACGGTGAGTCTGATATTGAATGGGGTAACTTTTTGAGCAATGTTAACGTTACCGCGCAATTTGTGCTTGTTTATGCCATCAAAAAGTGCAACCATGTGAAATATAGATCTATATGACTGATCTAAAGTGTAAGGTTGTTGTAACAGATATTACAAAAATGCTTTGTGCTGTATATAAGACCGTAATTATAACAATACATAAATCGTGTCTTCATTGCCCAAACAAACTTAAACATAAATAAGTGAAAATCAGTTGTTATACATCGCAAATCCAGTAGTTATATATAATTTATAAATCATTTCTACAAGGCTGATAAACAAGTTTAGTTTAAGGTTAAGATTACTTATCTAAACAATACACTTAACATGCCACGTGGAGATGTGACTAGACAACTCTTTAATAATAAACGAATGAATTGCTGAAATTAACATTTAGGTTTAAATTATTATTTAATTATTTGAATTTCCCAACGTTTGGCAAGAAATCTTAAGTGGATATGAGGAGCCATGTTTTTTTAAAATGGAAAATAAAAATACTTTCCCTATGCTTGCTTACAGGGAAAACCCATAACCATTTGTGGTTACCTGTACCTATATAGGTAAGCCTGGCAGACTTCTTCTAGAAGAAGTGGTATGTATGGATACAAGGTATGTATTTCACCAGTCCAGAAGTGATTTTCCTGTGTGTTAATGGGAGGTACTTATTGAGGAATCGTTCAAGCTGGAGACAAGTCTCTGTGGCGCAATCGGTTAGCGCGTTCGGCTGTTAACCGAAAGGTTGGTGGTTCGAGCCCACCCAGGGACGGAAAGCTTTTGATTTGCTGCTTTATTTTGACTGGTTAATCTTGCATTAGCACAGCAACACTTATTCAGACTTTGATGTATTGCCTGTAATTAAGGGATAATAGTCTTAAGCCACTTTCTTAAAACACATTGAGATATTGATTACTTAATATTTACACTTAACACTTAAGTACACTTAAGCACCCTTACCCTCAAAGACTTTGAAAATATACTGAACACAAAGCCTAAAGATTTCCACCATCTACAGTAAAGTGTGCGGTGATACACAATTATATATTGGTAGTAGATCATGCAACACTATCCTGACAGGAATAATATGCATCAAAAAACGAATCAAAATAGATAGGAATGTAAAAAATGTTGCACTCTGACTGCATTGCATTTATTATTAAAGAGCGACATCTAGTGTCAAGCTCAGTGTAACTACTGGAATTTATTTCAATTAGATTTATTAAATTAATATGGGAATTTTTAGTGTGATTAAATATTATTTAGTTTTATCCGTAATAAAAACATTAATAGTTTAAGGCTTTCCTTTTTTGTTGTTGTGTGGCGTTGATATGAGGAATAGTCTGCTGTTCCTGGCAGCATTGATTGTATTAAATAAAGCAACAAATAAAAGCATCCTCTGTAAGTACAAATAAATAATTTGAAAATATGCACTAAGCCATTTAATACTGCCTAATAGCTTCACGATTTCCAGTGTTGCGTATCTGGACAGGCGATACCTTTCGTAGGTATCCTCAGAAATTGCCTTTGTGGCAATAGCTACATAATGTGTAATTTTTATGCAGACCTTTGGACATGAAACATGTGTCCTCTTGAGGAAACATTCCAGGTGCTGCTATCACAAAGTCTCTGTGGCGCAATCGGTTAGCGCGTTCGGCTGTTAACCGAAAGGTTGGTGGTTCGAGCCCACCCAGGGACGATTGGTTTTTATTTATTTACATATATTTTTTACTTAATTTTTATGTAATAACATAACCTTTATATAAATGCTGTGAAAAGTAGTATCTAATAAAGTAAGCAATTAAACGTCACTTTTTTGTACAAACTTAAAGGTCTGCACTCTGCAGCTTTTTTTTTTTGCTTTTTTTTTTTTTTTACAAACTATGCACCTTGAAACCAAGTTAGTTTGAATGATTTTAAGTTTGAATTGACAGTTATAAGTTTTTGCATTTTTATTCCTAATAATAGATATCAAAAAGAGCATTGCAGTGATGACATAGATTTACCAGCAGCCCGGAAGTTATACTCATTCTGGTTCCCTTAACCAAACACCCAACCGGATCCATAGATTTTTGGATTATTGCAGGCTCTGTGACCAAAAAAAAAACCAAACACTTTTTGTTCATCATAATAATTTAACTTAATTAGTTAATAAAATAACTTTAAAAATAAACTACTTTTGAACGTGCTTTTAAACCTGAATACAGAAGATAAATGTAACTGTATGCTGTAACAAGCTACACCGGGGTTACAGGACTTCAACGTCAGGAGCATTAAGCTTCCATCAACTCTTTTAGTCTTTAATTTAAAAAAATCAGTGAAGTATAAGTTAATTTGCAATAGCACGATTGTAAACAAAATGACACAAAAACACTATCTCTGCTGCTGTGTATGGACTACAGAAACAAATGGAGACAAATACGTGTTACAACAATCTGTTCATATCATGCATCTCGCCTAGAAGATCATTTTTTACTCTTGAAAATAAAATGTAGTGTAAAAATTAACCATTACGATAGAACCTTGACTATATATAGTATTTATTTTTCAATGTAGCTTATTATTGAGGGCTTTAAACATTATGAAAGAGCGACCCCTTGTGTTAAACTCAGAGTAAAACTGTAACGTATACGTTTGTCCCTTTTTTCTCCTGTAGAGGGCGATAGAAGGTCAATATTAGGAGATGGCTCTTTGCTTATGGCAACCGAGACACACAAAACAAAACTGCGCACCAGTGGTGACAAACTGACTGCTTTTGAAAATAATACAGAAGTGTAATAAGACATATTAATGTGAGGTAACTGTAATATGACAATAATTACTGTCAAACTCATCAATAGAATCATTTATCATTTATGTGTATATATAAAAATACAAACTCGTTTAGTATATATTTATATACATGAAAATATTTACATTATATATATATTTTTATATATATATATATATATTTTATAATATATAAAAATAGATTTAATATAAAAACATTTTTTGTGTAACATACTATATATTTATGTAAATATGTACATATATATATATATATATATATACACACACACACATACACAATAATTATAAACAGTATAAAGTCATTTATGCAAACAAAAACTTATGTTGGATGCGATTAATCACAATCATTTCACAGCACTAATATATAAATTACTGTACTAAGATGGTATGGTTAGTAGATGGATAAATTATTCATCTGCTCCTAACAGCTACAGAAAACAGAATTCACAACTCACGTTAAGATCTACATGTTCCCAGTGTTTTAAGTGTTCAGATCACACTGGCTGCTAAAAAAAAATTATTGAGTGAAAAAACAAATAGTTGTAAATACTTGAAATACAAAGAGGAATGTGGATGTGGAGTGAATGTGCTACAACGCAGCTCCCCCAAAATGAGAAAGGATTGAGAAGATCTGATGTAAAAACATAAACCTAACGTTCGTCTGTAAACTGCTGGAGTGGCAGCCATTTTTAAACAGATCTCTACAAGATCCCACCCACAATCATTGTTAGCCTAAAGTTCTCTTAAAGGTGTAGTAGGACATATAAATTCATATTTATTTAATTCACAACTAAAAAAAAATATATACATCTGCTTTTGAGAATGAAGATGAAGTGTAAATTTCTTAGTGATATTGTCGGTTGGTGTTCACTTACAAAAAATTATGGCTTCAGTCCAGAGAGGGTCCTCATGGCCGAAATAGCTCAGTTGGGAGAGCGTTAGACTGAAGATCTAAAGGTCCCTGGTTCGATCCCGGGTTTCGGCATTTTGTCATGAATAAGTCCTATTTTTTTTAACATAAAAATGAATTGTATTATTGCATCATATATATATATATATATTAAATATATTAAATTATATATCTCTACATAATATATATATATATAGAGAGAGAGAGAGATAAATATATATAGATAGATATTATAGATAGAGATATATATATATAGAGAGAGAGATCTAATGTAAAAACAAACCTAACATTCGTCTGTAAATTGTTGGATTATTAAAAAAATTAAATAAATTAAATATAATTATTTATATAATATATATATTGAAAAGATGTATATCTATATATATTATATATACATATATAACAACATTTTAAATGTTATATATAACCAAAAAATATATATATACACACACATACATATATATATACATATTTAAAATGTTGTTATATATGTATATATAATATATATATAGATATAAATCTTTTCTGTGTAAAACAGTGTTCCAGTATTTAACACCAAAGAGAGCCATCAAAATTATATTAAACAACAAACAATAAATAAAATTTAAAAAGGCGAATTTTATTGTCTTGTGTGCATGTTTTGAATCAGCCAGGTGAGATTTAATAAAATCTCAGATACGATCATTTGATAACAGCATACAACATAACAGTAAGAAAGGCACCTGAGCAGAGAGAACCGATACTTTGCAACAGTGTCATAAACACACGGGTGAAGATGAAGCAGCCCTGCTGAAGCAGTATTATGAGCAGTTAATCAACATTTTCATTTCTGTAAATTAAAGACACTACACTTACATCATTTTCCAGTTTCTTTCAGGAATGACACCATTATTACAAAATTACATTTAAAATATATTGTCTTTACACATATATGTATATTTTCCATTTTCTACTGGTCTAGCTTCTTTTAGACTTGCCTTTAAGTGCTACTTTATCAAACATGGATTGACAGGCAGATAGCTGACACCATGAGTCTGCTATAAGAACGAAAGGAATGACAATCCACAAAGCATTCATAAACACAAAGTAGAACCAGAAATAGATGGGGTGACCGTATTCGCTGTGAATATATCCATCTCTGTGCTCAGTGAAAAAGTAGAGGACTGCGCCATACAGCTGACCTGTAAGTAATGGTGGATATTGAACTCAATTGTGCCTTATACAATGTGTTAATCTAATTAAAAAGATTTAATGTGGAATAAATAAATTTTATAAGTGCATACACCGTACAATATATATAAAAAAATATAAACATACTCTTACCTAGAGACACGATGAGTTGCAGGACAAATCTGTAAGAATGATTGTATAGGAAGGCCACAACGATCCATATACTGAAGGGACCCCAAAGCACGGCAGTCACTGTCTCCATGCTAACAGTGAAATTATCCGCTCTGGAGAACAGATTCCATAAATGCAGGATAAATTCAATGCAAATTCATTTTTTTAATGCATAAACATACAAGCATGTGTATAACTTACATAGCATATCTGCTGTCTCCTTTGGAATATTCTTTCCCTGTATAGGAAAACATAAGCAAGTTTGTGGGATATTAACACAATATTTTCAAACTATTATTTTAATTAAATAATTTGAGCCTCACTCACACAGTTGAGAAAGGAAACTCTGGTCTTCGGGAATGATTGTGTAGTATAAAGAGAACCATCCCTCAATAATCCCATGGATGAAGCCACACACAGTGAACCAGCACAAAGCTAACCTCCTCCCTCCACTAAGGCTTTTTCCAGACACCTTACGACCAGTCAGTGACCAGGTGGCGAGCAGCAGTATCCCGGACACAGAGAACAGGAATATGAGAATCTCTGACATTGATCGGTCATTAGCCACATAGTTGGGAATGGACAGGTTGCGTGGCCAAAAGGGATGATTTACAGCGTCTGCTTCCTTTAACATCTGTAAACATGGAAACATAATTAATATTAAACATAAAAATATGATTATAAAGCAAAATGTAGCGCTAGAAAAACTCGATCTGGAGTTACATTGCTTTTATTTTGCACTATATAACGTGGACATAAAACTGCATGGAAATTACTTTCTACGATTGTACTTACTTTGTGATGAGTCGTGAAATATCTCTGCTGTTAATGCTGCATATAACTGTTCTCTTGAAGGTGGAAAGCTCGTCAATCAAATGCTAAATTCTACTCTTATCAAATAGCTGAAACATCGCGCCACCGAGTCGCAGCATACTATAAGCCCAGGTGATACACCCTGCCCAATCAGCGATGGGTTTTGTAAGAAGAACAACCCATGGTGAAATGTACTCGGCTTGCAGTTGGACGATCTCCTCGGAACATGCGTGTCGTCACGTGATCGCGAAGTGTGCTGACACACTTGTACGACACATTTTGAAAATCAATGTTTTGTTTCGTAAATCTGGTTTAGCGTTTGTAAAAAGAGTGATGCTAAAATAATCTGATACTTCTAAATTTAAGAAAAAAGCACACTCCTAAGCCGTGATAGGGATTCTTCCCTGCCGTGACCCGGATTCGAACCGGGGTTGCTGCGGCCACAACGCAGAGTACTAACCACTATACGATCACGGCGAGCTACCGGAGGTGATAGAAGCTGATGGTGGAATTGGGGTTTCATATTTGTACTTGTTTGTATATGCACTGGTTTTCTTTTGTAATATTTTAAATTTTATTGCGCTAACACGCGAGCATACTACTTTTTGTAGCATGCGAATCACTTGAGTAAGTTACTATATGATTTACAATAATACGCAACGCAGCATGTTTACATTTTTATGTTAACGTTAGTGAAAAAGAAAATTAATCACTGATCGTTAATAATTTATATACATATTTAAAGAACTATCAGTAATTACGAACACTGTATGAAGTTTGGATCATTTTACGGTTTTTGAATCATCGTGTTCACCAGATCATATGCATACGTGAAATAGGTTAGCTTTCGCTAAACTTAACATGTCCCATATGGTCTAGCGGTTAGGATTCCTGGTTTTCACCCAGGCGGCCCGGGTTCGACTCCCGGTATGGGAAGTAAATGTTTTTTTTTGTTCCAAGCTTGAATTTTGAAATTATACGAAATGATGTTAGCGCGAAGTAAAGGCGTTTTTTTTTACTAATTCGAGTTGACACTTTTAAAGCCACAAATATAAAGCGTTTCATTACACAAAACACACAGGGTGGATATTTAATAACGTTACACATCCCTTAGTTCATTCAACTTCAACTCATTTACGAGTGTGCTTAAATAAGCATGTAACATAAACCATGTAAAACAAAATATTCACAAAATTAATTCTAAACTACGCAAGCTCCACGTAACAGCTGATGTCATGTGATTTCGTGTCACGTGACCGGTAAAGGTTCTCAAAAACCACTAATAGCGTTCAACAGGAATATATCTCTTTTCCTTGATCGTTAATTCATTTTCCCCCTGCTATTTATTATTGTTAAGTTCTGTTTAACCAAATAAAACGACAGAAATGCGTGTTGATCAACAGCTTCGTCTGGATGAGCAGTTGCTGCGTTTTATGGACCAGCTCGAGGCTCTGGAGGAGAAACGACATAGACTTAATTCCCTCATAGAGGAGGTAAAACGTGCAAGTACACTTGATTAGACTTAGGCCTACAACATATTTATACTGGAAATAGAATCCAGTATTCAAAAATACGTATTGTACACGATTTTAACATTTTAATTTGTTTTCTGAACATAATTCATATACTTGTTTTAACACAGGGATGGTTTTCAATTGCCAAAGCACGTTATTCAATGGGAAATAAGCAAGTCTCTGCTCTGCAGTACGCAAGCGAGATGGAACCGCTTGTTCTTGTTAAAACCAGGTTCGTATCGTCACGTGCGATTAAATGCAATTTGCTTGTGCATTAGACTTTGACATAGATTCATTTGTTTGCATTAATAACAGCGTGTTGGAAGCTGGAACAGCTGAGTTCAACTGTGAGAGAAAAGAGGATAAAGCAGAGGATCTGCAAATCAACACAATAGAAGACATTGGAGCGAAAGAAACAGGCATGTCTGATTTACTGATTTCTAAATCACTGTATACAGTCTTTCCACAGTGTTGCTTATCTAATATGTAGGGACTGTATGATTTTCTGTACATAACATTATCGAAAAATTTTAGGTCTAAGAAGGCGAATAAATACCAAACAAAAGGAGGTTAAAGAGGACGAACAGGAGACAGATCCTCAAGTAAAAACAAAGGAAGAATCATCCACACCAGAGCACAGGGATCCTTTGAAGTGGTTTGGGATCCTTGTACCACAAAATCTGAAACAAGCCCAGTCTGCCTTTAAAGAGGGTGAGCTCTTTTAGTGAAATTGTTTGCTTATCTTTTATTTATTTATTTTCATCCCTCGCTAGTATACAGAAGTGAAATGTTTTTTTGCCATGTTGCCTATATTTAAAGTATTGTTTCGGTATTATTTATTTATTCTTAAAATTCTGTTGCATGCATTCAGTTTTTTTTAGAACAATTAATAATTAGTATTTTTTTTTTTTTTTTTACATTTTCTTTCCCCAGTCATTACTCTCTCAGCAGAAATTGCATCGCTGCAAAGTGCAATACTTGCTACAAGAAGAGAGATGCAGGCACAGATGAAGGAGAAGCAAGAGAAGACTGAACCAGAAATAAAAAAGGAATAAATGTGAACTTCTTCCTTTTTATCTAGAATCTTTATTTATTTAAATTTTGTATAAACCAAATGGAACCATGATCCTTAGCACAATTTTACTGTGTTGATTAATATAAAATGCTTTCACATGTCGAGATCACTGGAAACACTCTTATTATATGAACAATGTTGCTTTCCTAATAAAAATATATTTGATTAACCGTATAATATTTTTTTAGCAGTAATGTGTAATGGATAATCCTAAATTCAATTCATTTACAGTAGTTTCGGAGAACCTGCTCTATGTGGTTGAACATCATTTTGTAATTTTAAATGTAAATACACCCGCAGTCATAGCTAACAGACATATTATGTTTCAAGTAACCTTTATTTGTATAGTGTTTTTTCTAATACAGATTGTCAAAGCAGCTTCCCAGTGATAAGACAGGAAAAAATGCATAACTTTGGAAACTCAACTAAGACGACAGAGTCTATATTCTGCTGTAAAAAGACCACGTCATTGTTCAGATCAAGTTTTGGTTCAGGTTAAATTCAATAGTATAATTTACACTGAAATCTATATCAACAGTAGATATCAGTAAATATAACAGTCAACAAAAAGGATTGTTCTGTTTTTGCGTGGCTAAATCATATCTGTCAGATCATTAAAACGCATTTTCTTTTCCATTTAAACTGAAAACTAAAAATGGTTTCATTAGTCTATGTATTTGTTAGATTAAACAATGCTGAGCTACATTTGCTTACCCAGAAAAAGACCGTATCTTTAATCCAAGCAATACTTAAATAATCCTGTTAAATGTATTTCTTGACGTCAGAAATTCCTGCTGAAACCTTAAAAACATAGCAGAAGTGGCACACGTGCACGAGCAGTGAGGATCAGGCGCATCCTCGCCTCCTGAGCTATAAAATAACATTTAATCACTGCATTAAATGAACATACAAAACGAGAAATACACATGCCGTTCTTTGTTGTGGTTATTATCCTTGTATCAAGTCGCTGTAAGCGCATATCCAGGAATAACATCAAAACCTTCAAACTGAGGCGGAATGGTAAATAAATAAATAAATAAATATATTCCATTTTCGCCATCTACTTCCTGGTGTTCATCGGAAAAGAGCTGCTAGCGGATAGCGCTGTTTACGGTCGGATCTGACACCGGGCATATCGTTCGCGCGTTTACACAGATTTGACGGACGTCTGTTTTTGTGTTTTTCCTGCAGTGAGAGGATGTTTTCACATTGACAGGGCGATGCGATCAGTGTTAGACCAGGTAAACACGCTATCTCGGTCAGATTACTATCCTGTTATCTATTGCTGAGACGAGGCTATTAACAATGAATCACAACAGCTAGACTAATATTTGATACAAAAACAAAAGAGGATATCGCATTGCTGTCGTTTGTAAATGTGTTAGGCTACTCTTACTGTATTGTTGCTGATATCGTGGAAGATTTCAAGATCACTGATGGCGTCAAAATCTAGGGTCTCCATTCTGGATTACTTCAATATCGTCTGTGAGGGAGAAAATGGCAAAATTGAATCAAACTGCAAAGCTTGTGGCACAAGGATTCAGGCTAAACGGACAGTTACTTCTAACTTTGTTACACATTTAAAGGTAAGGTTTGTTTGTGTGTGTAAGTGTTTTCTAATAGCATGACCATTTAAGCATTAGTGCATGGCCACTATTCAGGGTAATGGAAATTTATAGACTAAACGAATTGTAATTTCCTGGTCAATAGTTACAGAAATTAATAATATAAATAAACTTAAATTGTTAGGGTTATTTCTTTGAAATCAGTTTATGATACAAAAATGACAGGAAATATCAAAGAAGTTTAATAGTCAGAAAATGCAAGAACCTTATTCTACTCTTTGTGTGTGTCTAGATTTATGTTTACATGCTTATGTGTATTGGGTTCTATATGCAATTCACCTGTATATAATTGTCCTATTCGCAGCGCAAACATCAAGCCATGTACAATGAGTTTGTGAGGAAGAAAGATGTGAAAAGGGAGGCTATGCAGATGTGTACAGGCCCTCCAAGTGGTCGAGTGATCTCTCAAAGCGCTGCTGGAATGAACAAATTTGACTACAGTGATCCTCGCCAATCCCTAATTTCAGAAGCCATCGCCAAGATGATCATTCGAGACCTGCAGCCGGCACAGATGGTGGAATATGAGGGTTTCCGTGAGCTGCTTCAGCTCCTGGAGCCCCGTTACATACCGGTACCATGCCATTATATACAACAGCAGCTCCTGCCGGCTTATGTCTCCCAAGTGCAACTAGCTGCCAAACAGGCTCTAAAAGGAGCCGAGTCCTGCAGTGTGACCCTTGACCTGTGGAGAAGCAGCTCTGTGGGTAATAACAGTGGTGCTGGGTTTCTTGGAGTGACTTGCCATTTCATTAATGCAGACTGGCACATCAGATCCGCTCTATTGGCATGCTTACCTCTTCCAGACCATAGCAACACTCAGCAAATGCTCAGCGAGTTTGATGAGATCTCGGAGTCCCATGGCATGTCTGGCAAAGTGTTCAGAGTCGTTGCAGACTTGTCGCCCTGTGAAAACAGATCGGCATTTCGTCTTCCCGGGTTCAATCTCATTGGAAATGGTGAAGAAGATGAGGAAGATGGTAGCGATGAAGAGTCCAGTGCAGGGGAAGTCAAAGAAGCCATTAGTAGCAACGAGAACAACAAGTCTTTAGATCAGTGTCTTGGTCGAAGTAGGATAGACTGCTTTGCTCGATTATTAGCTCAGTGTGTTAAGGAAGGAGTTTGCGCTTCCCCTCAAATATCAGTCCCTTTAAACAAAGGAGCCCACCTTTACAACTACATAATTAGTACAGTGGCTCCTGAAAAACTTGTCCAAGTGTTCGGCTCCAGCACCTCAACAAATTGGCAAAGACCCTCATCCACAGACAAGTGGAACACTCAGTTAAAAATATTGCGGCAAATGGTAGAGTCGATGGATTTTCTTGAGGACATTGTGGATAGAAATGACCTAGTCCTCGGTAACTTAGAAAAAGCAGAGTTACGGGAGCTGGTTGAGGTGTTGGAGCCTTTTGAGGAGGCCTCAGACATGGTCCAAGGAGACAAGCACGTGTCCATCAGCCTAGCCCTGCCCTGTGTGCTAGGTCTGCGCAAGCACCTAGCTGAGGTTGTAACTCACCAGTGCTCTGGGATCGTGATGGGACTGTCTCAAGCTCTGGACCGCAGACTGGCAGGCATTCTTGAGGACCCTCTTTATGTAACGGCCACCACCCTGGACCCACAGTTCAAGCTGTCCTGGAGCAGTGACAGCGACTGGCACAAACAGGTGCTGCTTGAAGAGGTTGGAAAGCATACTCGGCCTTTGAGTCCACTAGAACATCACTCAGATGCCCAGCCGTCACCGTCCAAACGCTGCAAGCTCTTCTCTTTCATTAAGCAGAGGCCGACCGCCCAGGCCAAGACCGTGGATCAGGAGCTGTCCACATATCTCCACGAAGAACCAACAGATGAGGATCCACTGCAATACTGGAAACGCAAGTCCATCGATTTCCCCCTGCTCTCACAAGTAGCCAAAAAGGTTTTTACTGTCCCTGCAACCACCACATCAGTGGACCAGATATTTAACCTGGTTAGCAAGACACTCAGACCAGAGCAATGCCGACTTCTGCCAAAAAACTTGGACACTCTGATTTACCTGAAGGCTAATTATAGGATACTTTGGTCCTAAATGCAAAGAGAGCTCTTTTCTTTGAATTTTCTTTGTACTGATATCAAACCAAACACCTCAAATGCAAAATGGGGATTGTGCCTGATATTTATCTATCTATAGAAAAACTGTACTGGTGTCAGCAAATATAATTTTTTTGGTTAGATACAAATACTAGGCCTAAATTAGATCAGTTAAGGGTAACTATTTATAATAACTTTCATCTATCTATCTATCTATTTGGAAATGTAATGCAATTTAATAAAAATGGAAATGAAAGTTATTATAATGTTAACCTATAGTGACTCATTATCAGATGCTGTAGGCTTTATTAAAGAGTTTTATAAACGTTCTGTCAACTCACTTTCACCACCCAAAAACATAATAGGATTATACAATCATACTTATACTTGATTAATTGTTAACTATTTACATAACAATTCTCCTTCACTATCAGCATGACATAGAAACCCCAGAAAACACACCATTCTTGCAGCCAAATGCTTTCTCTGAACACCTTTACCAATATTACACTTCCAGCTAATTTAAACATTTTTAAACATTTGGTGTATATTAGTTAGCTTTATAATAATCGAAGACAAAAAGAATTGGTCAAATAGAGTTACAGTGTGGCTGACAGGTTTTGTGTGTGGGTTCTTTGTGTACAAAACCCACCGGGTAGAAAGCTGCAGGCAGGTTCTGTAATTGAAAATAATTACATTTCAGGCCTATGGGGAATCCCAGAACGCTGATGGTGGACTGCAGGCTCTCCTAGCTTGGAGGGCTGAACAGAGAACGAGCAAGCCTGTGGGGTATTAAGAAGAGTTGTTGTGCATTAAGGACCTTTTGTTGTGAAAAAAACTTTTCCATTTCAGTAAAAGTGTTTGTTATCAAACCTGACATTTTGTCCTGTCATAACTTCTGGGTCAAACAATAATATGCCAAAGTCAAGCAATTCCAATGTCTTTATGCGACAATCACAGATGTGCGCATTTACAGTTAGAACTACAGCGCACTTGTGCATCTCAAGAGTTTATGTGTGCTTGTATTCTGATCATGTGGAGAAGAAAATAGCAGGAGGACATTCAATCAATAAACTCAATTTCAAACAGATTTATGTGTAAGGCGGGGCAGCAGTGCTGCAGTGCAGATATAATGAAGTGCGTGTATGTGGGATGTGAATCCTGAATTCAGTCTCAGTGGTATGGAATGATATCCCAGACTTTTTTCAAAAGGAATTGCAAATTGCATTTGCAATTGCGTTTTCCATATGTGAACGCATAAACTGTGACATAATTCAAATGCAATTGCAAATTTTGTATTATCGTTTGCTTTTCCGCTTTCGCGGACGAACACTGACTGACACATTTCAAATGAAAAAGAAAAGTCTATTTGCAGTTGCATTTCCAATGTCTTACAAAGTTATGAGCCTGTCATATTTAAATAGCAAAATCAATTACCACGTCTGCTTTTTCACTCTCTGTGTGTCGCGCATGTAGCCGGACAAAACTCAAATGGAATCGCAATTTCTTTTGCATTTGACTTTCCGATGCATTAAGCCCCGTTCACACTAGCAGCGACTTCTGCTGCATGTCGCCAGAGGCTGGAGACGAGGTCGCTAATGGGCGTTCTCATTCTGGTCGCTTAGTTACATCATTGTTG
>JAUCNO010000070.1:435080-461238 GCA_032353835.1 Enteromius viviparus
TCTGACCAATCACAGCAGTGAGGGCTCACGGGAAGGAGGGGTTTAGACAGACTGATTCTTCGAACTGCTTCACACGAATCATTTAGAAATGGGGTAAAATTATATCTATTTTTGGAGAAAACTAAAGTGTTTTGTGACCTTGCATACATGTAAACCTGTTTTAAGAGACTCATAAAGCAATGAAAAAAATGGCATAATAGGGGCGCTTTAAGACTTTTGACAGCTGCAAGACAAGCAAGGATTGTCAAATGAGTCTAAGGACAAAATCTTTACAGAATCTATATTTTAGACACTTCAAACGTAATTAAAGATCTTAGCGATGTGTACAATTCTGGCATAATATGTTGACAAAATCTAGTTATGTATTGTGATATATCCAATATATCAGCAAACCTTAATTGCATGTGACTGAAAATTAAACTCCCATTTCCCCACATTTTACAAGGATAACAGCAAATACACATGACAGATGAAAAGCTTCAAATATATCCAAGTAAATCCAAGCTCTGCTGATTTCTGTTATTGCCATATGAATGCAATGAATGAAACAGACAGATGGTTCTGAAAGCACAAAAAAACACTTACTTTAAGCAGATTCAAAATCTTCACGCAAAGCTCATAGTCAAAATTGGCATATGTGGAGTTAGTCATATCATAGATGAAAATGAGCCCGTCTCTCTGTGTCTGAACGCTGGGGGAGAGAAAGATGATTTAGATGAAAATGCAGAGCTGTTAACCATATTAAATTTGATCAGATTTATGGATGTGGTCTATTTTACCTCTCAATGGCCTTGTCCAGCTGATATATAATGGCCTGAAGAACAGCCTTATGGGTAGTGAGGTCTGGCCGATGGAGACGTGCTGTAAAAAGTGCCAAAGCTGCACCTTTCGCATCGCGACCGGGCTATGCACACAGAAGCAAAATAAACTCTTATACAACATGTAAAAACATGCACAACTAATATGCAGACACACAAGGACAAGCAAAACCAGTCAATTTAGCCAACCAGTTTATGCCAGTCTAATGTAATTGAAAAGATGCATTACTCTTTATATCACTGATAGAATTCTCTCACATGTTTAGTGCTCTGAAAACTAAGATGTGATGAATACATCAGAACTGCCTACACAAACACTTGAGTAAACTTTGTATACAGCATGGCCCTGAATGAAAAATGGCTGAAACAAACAGTTAAGCCCAGACTAAACAAAGATCATGGAACTGCTCTGTGTGTGATGGTGTGAGATCAGAGATTAAATTTCCTTAGCCGTCACTAGCAATGAGGGTGGCCTTTAGTTTCTGCTTTATTTACTGGAACTGTAAATATGAATGATTTCGCTGATGCACTGTGTCTGGATTGCATAATCTGAAAGTAATTAAAAATTCTTGTATTTGCAGTTTGCCAGAATCTGGGTTACTTAAGCTTTTTTTTTTTTTTCCAAAAGTATACATACGCTACATTTCAACCGTTTGGGGTTGGTAAGATTTTAAAGTGTTCTTGAAAGTAGGCTCTCCTGCTGCATTTATTTGATCAAAACAATACAGTAAAAACAGTAACATTTTAAAATTTAAAATAGGTATTTTTCTACAAATTACAAAACGTAATTTATTTCTGTTATGGAAAAGCTGAATTTTTTTTTAGCAATCTTCAATTTTCTGTTAAAAACAGCTGTGTTTCCTAACCTTATAAATTGTCAGGATTCAAATATTTAAATCAACATCATGTATTTGGAATTTACAAATGGTTACTGTCACTTTTGATCAATTGTCCCTGTGAAATTAAAGTATGATTTCTTTAAACAAATTCCCAAAGACCGCAAATGTTTGAATGGTTGTGTTCCAACAGCATTTTTACACAGCGAGCCAATTCAAAAGTGATATTTTATGTTGAAAAAGGCAAAAAAAAAAGACAATCTGACCACTCAAACAGTCTGTGAATCACACCATCTCCAATCTGTGCAACTAAATTGTTCCTGCAGCAAACCCGCAACAGCATCCAAAAAAGCTGGCCTGGACATGAGTAATGTTCATACACACATGATGTTAATCTGAAACTGTACTCACCAGAACTGTGAATTTCCCACTGAGTAACTCGCTTCTTAAAGGCTCCTCATTTGGGTTAATATTGTAGATGCCTTCCTTTATTCTGGTGTTCTGCAGACACACAAGAAATAAAATCTATGCAGGCTCTCTCATACAGTGAATTTTATCATCTGAGCTGTACTGTATTCTGTACCTTGTAAGCCTGAAAAAGGTCTATGGCTCTGGAGACATCAAACTTTCTTGCCATGAGGAACTTAACTGCTGTCATCTGACTGACAAGATCTGCATTCTGAGACTGTTCCCGACACCTCAGTTCAGCCAGGAACTCCTCCACCGCCTGGCGCACAAACAAACAGAAATGTCATCATGAGGTTTACTCTGTCCAATACTGAAAAGCATGTTAAATGGCAGCTAAACATCTCAGCATCTATTTTTTTAATTTTTGTATATTTACTGTAATGCATGTTGTTCTTTATAGTGATGACTGGCTCTGGCTGCCGCCACTAGTGATAAACCAATGTATCAACCTCAAATCAAATCAGTTGATATTGGTTATTTTGAGATCATCCGCATTGCCAAAAAACATGCAGGTTGAGCAAAATATGGCAGATTAGTCTGACACCACCTGGCTGCAAATAACATCCTTTTCTATTGACAGACATTCAAAAGTCAATGTTTATTTTGGAAAAGCAAGTGGAGATGAATGGGAATGCAGAACGGATGGCTTTCTTCGGGTATTGTAATAGAAATGTTAGCTCTCCCTAGTATAAAACCTAAACTGTATCTATGGCTTTGTCATTGAATGAATAATCTGTTTTTTTATATTTTTAGTCACATTTGAGTGGTTATTATGTAGGGTTGCATGTTAAATAAAATAGTCTTGTTCAAAAAAAAAATTCTATCATTAAAAAATCCTTTATCGTAATTCTCACCCTCACATAGATACAAATCAAGAGAATGTCAACTTGCATAATGTGCATGCAGATTAATTTGCAGCAAACTCAAACAATCATGTGAAAGGAACCCGACTGGATGCATGACACTTTTATTAAAACAGAATATCTCAATAGAGACTGACAAACATGCAAGTTTGTTATATGCAATTGTGCATACAGGAGCAATTTTTCCAGCTCATCACTGTCTTTTTTGTAATGCAGAGAAAAAATGTTCAGATCATGATCACAACTTAATACAAATTAAATGAATAATTTGAGTGTAGACTATTGTTCTTTTGTTTTGGTTTTTTTAAATTAACTACACTTTTATTCAACATGGACACAATAAATTGATCAACAGCTAAAACAGTAAAGACATTTAGGTTGCAAACATTTTTATTCAAAATAAATAATGCTCTTTTGAACTTTCTATTCTTCAAATCATGAAGAAGAAAAAAAAAAAACACAATTTTAACACAAAAAATAGCAAAAAAGTTTTCAACATTAATGATAATTTTTGTGTTAGGCAAATCAATTTATTAAAATGATTTCTAAAGGTCACGTGGCATTGAAGACTGATGTAATGACTGCTGACAATTCAGCCTTCCCATCACAGCAAACAAAACGAATTACATTTCGAAATAAATTAAACAGAACACGCTTATTTTAAATTATATTTTTACATTAGTGATTTACTGCATTTGTCTCCAAAAAATGCATTCTTGATCAGCATAAAAAATCCTAAAGATATTGCATAAACATCTTAGTTGTAATAATCTTTCTGATATGGTAGAACATTACCACAGCAATCTCAGTCTCTAAACCATATTTCCTGGCAATTAATATTTTTTGACCACCAGCTAACACACTAATAACGTACCAGTCGATCTAAAGTACGTTGCTCAATACACCTGATTTTCCTAAGAGTGTCTGTTTAAAAGCAAAACTCAACCACTTTTGCAGTGCCTCAAGATGACAACACTCAATCAAATGCATGTGTAACTTACAAGCATGATGATCCGACAGCTGTAATGTTCAAGAGACGGATCGTGCTGACAGACGTTATGCCACATTCATATTAAATCGTTTCCTCAACGAGTCAGAACAAATGGCACCTCCAGCACTAGATATGACTGTTCTCACGGTAAGACAGACAGAACTGAGAGCTGTCTCACATGCTCCAACACAGGAGCACATTAGACAACCGGCTCGCTGAGCTAACAGCGACATGAAGATTCATAAATCTCCACGCATGACAGGCTAGCGATGCAAATTTGTTATAATAGCTTTTATTTAATGAGGTCAAACTGTAATAATACTAATGTGAACAAACTAGATAGACCGCGAACCACAATCACGTTGTATGTCAACCTAATGTTACGTTACGTACTGCTAGACAGCTTGTGTTAAATCCAACACACGTAAGAGTCATTTTCCAATGCTACATACCAGTTTCCTAACATTTTCCAACCAGACTGGCCAATAAATATTTATTAAACCGTTATGCCTGTGTATTGCCCTGTAGAGCGCCACTAGTGCGCTAACACGGCTAGCATTTACGTTACCTCAGCTAACGTTACCTCAAAAACAGCCACTGGGCCGCGATTCTCATTAACATCTCTGTTAATAAAAATCATTAACTGTTTCATATGGTATGCCACCTTAATACTCGCTACAAAGGAGTTGGTGGCGGCTCAGCGTGAAACGCCTAGGAATTTACGCAGGGCTTAGTGGAAATATTTAGGTATCTTACCACCTCCTCTTGAGTTGTCAGGGCTTCCGCCATCTTGAAGCCTGAGCAGCAACGTCTACGGGCGCGCCCTCTCTACTGTCGGGAACGCGCCGCTGCTGCCTGTCAAGCGGCGGGCGTCAGGAAGGTGCGCATGCGCATATTGTGGCAAAACCCATGCTTAGCAGTTAGCACGTAACATATTTATGAATTTGAGTAAAAAGGCACGAAGGGACTAGCCTGGGATATTATATTTCAAGACAAATGTTATAAAAATTAAGCATTCTATTTACATATAATAATTCCTGATTGGAATTAGGTTTGTAAAACCATTTGCATAACAATTAAACAAATGGCCGGTTAGCTCAGTTGGTTAGAGCGTGGTGCTAATAACGCCAAGGTCGCGGGTTCGATCCCCGTACTGGCCAAACTTAACTTATGAATTTGTGAACAAAAGTTATAATTTCACGCGCGAAATGGCTTAATAATCATGTCTAGACGTGTTAATCAATTAAAACAACTGCTTTAATTTCTTTTATTACTTAATTATAATTATATCACCTCTATGTAAGCTTTTCCCACCACTTTTCTTTAGTAACTGAAAAACAAAGAATTCCATATTTTCATGTTTTTCATTTTTATTTTATAATGCAAAAAAGAACAAATAGTGTCCAGTGGTATGGGAGTCTTATATATGATCATCTCTTTCCTCTCCAGTGCCGAAGTTCATTTTTGTGTAGAAGGCTTTGTGGATTTCCTTGAAAAAAGATTATATTTGGTTACACCACACTGTATAAGTTGCAATATGTCGGTATGTTGTACTTATACTTAAAGATAAATGACAGATTTAATGTCTTTACTCACTGGGCTTCTTCATTAAGAATGAGAACTTCCTCCTCTTCACTGTCAGAGATTACCATAACTTCATCTATGCACACACACAGATTGGATTTTTGTGTTTCATGAGGACTCTTCATAGACATGTTTTTATACTGTGTACACACTTTATATTTACATTCCATCCCCCAACCCTTGGGGGATGGAACAAGCACATCATTTTTTGTCCTCAATTTGTTCCCTACAACATCAACAAATTCAGCTTTACTAATCTTGTCCCTACGAAATACAAAACATTTAAACCATACACACAAACAGACTTTTTTTCAGAACAGATATATCAAGTGTGCAACCCGTAGCACAAAAGTGCCATACACTACCTCTTTTTGTGTCCTCTGTCTGAGGTTCATCCTCTTCCTCCTCATCAAGTCCCCAAGAGTTCACGATGCCCTCACCTACCTGTGCGGTTCCCATTGCAACAAGAACAGGAGAGGAAACACTGGCTCTGGGGTCAAGGAGTATTTGGGCAAAATAATTGACTTGGCACAGCATTACAATATATAATACAAAATTGCCTTTTCATACATTTCATGCATCTCTGAGACATCAAACTTTTTTTTCTGCATTTCTAAACAAGATATGAGAACACAAAAAAACTATATTTAAGTATGCTGTATAGATACGCATCTGTGGGAGTTTCTGTTATGTTCACAATCGCATTGGCAGTCTCTTTGACATCTGTCATCTCCACCGGGGCTTCGTCTCTTTTAAGAGTTGTGATTCGCTCTTTGGGCATGGACTCAGCAAAGCCAAACTTTCCACCCTCCTTTCTGAAAAGAACAAGTGAATAATTGCTTTACATTTGCTGCAATAAAATAGTAAGAATGATAAAAAGGCCTTTTAAATTTAAAATCAAATGTAAATTTACTACAAAAATACCTGATTTTTCTGTCATTCTCTAAGGCTTTGTTGATGAGCTCTGTAATTTCAGAAACTTTTACGCTTGCTATTTTGCTGCATCTTAAAACCTGCATGAAAACAAAAATATTTGTGACTGTATGACACTGCATAAAAATGCTGCGCAAAACCATCAAGATTAAAAGCTCATCCTGTTGTTATGTGGTTAATCAATAAAAAACCCTGAAAATTAATCAAATTAGACTCTAAATATATATATGACTAACAAACACTCTAACCTGGTCTTTCAGAAGCATGATCCCTCCACTAGACTGAATGGAGCAGATCTCTCTATGTTTGTTCATGGCTATCACCAATAATCCATCCTTCACTCGCTCTTCTCGTTCACAAGGGTCCACAAGCAAATACGAGCTTAGAAAGGAAAAACAAGCAAACAAAGAATGTAGATTTGTTTCTTTTGTCAACTGAAAACTTGCCATTAACTGTAAACAACAGCATGAACAGAACTAAAAGGCACAACAACTTCAATATCTCAATACGCAGTAGTATTTACAAGTCATCTTTTTCATATAGAACTTCATACAACATACACTTCAAATCAGCTACATAGTATTAAATAGGGAAGTAACAAAAATCACAGATGCAAACTGAATCAAACATAAGGCAAATGCAAATTCTGCTGTAAAGCAATACAATAGTGTAATGTGATGTTTCATACCCCTGAAGGAAGAACGCAAAGCTGACACATATAGGCATGTGATATATGCTCAGTGGAATAGGATCTCTCTCCTCTGGACTGAACTGTTAAAAATTAAAGGAAAAATTACTAATAAAGAATAAAAACAAACAGCCCAGGCAGTTTTTCTGAAATTTTAAGACTTACCACAGTGATGTCTCGTCCCTGAATAGCAACATCTGGCCGCCTAAAATGTGAGAGAGCAGATATAGCAGCAATGCTTGCTGCATCCATCAAGTTTCCATCATGATTTAACACATGGACATCAACCCGTATTTGCCAAACCTATCAATAATAGAGGTACAGAGAGTGAAGGGTCATTGAATGTGGGACATGGGATAAATGATCTGATGCTCTACAATGTGATATTTAATTTTTCTTTTTTAATAAATCTGCAAAAATGGCAACAATTATGTGTTTTTCTGTCAATATGGGGTGCTGTGTGTACATTCATGGGGGGAAAAAATTGGCTGCAATATAACAAAGTGAACAATTTCAAGGGGTCTGAACACATTCTGTGCCCACTGTATATGTGTTACAAGTCCGGTGTGCATATTACCTTTTCTCCTGAAACTACACAGAGAGACTCTGTGTCTATGCATTTAGAATTCCTCAGACACCTTTCAAGCTGTCTATTCAATGTCACCAACAACTCGGACTGCCTACGAAACACATTGAAATAACACTGAGACACTCACAGACATTAGGTTATTAAAACAGAGAATAATTATAATACAAAATATAATACAAGACTGTGTGTAAACAAGTGAGAACCTGTTTGGCTCAAAGGCTGGTGATGCCATGGGAGACAATTCCAAACTAAAAAACATTATGCCTTCTGTGGGACGTGAATCTTTTGGAGGGACCAACTCACAAGACACCTGACACAACACTCTGAAAGGAAAAAAACACATGTTTATAATGGGTTTTCTGAGGAAGTACCCCTGCCGAAACGTATATGATTGATCAGAGTGGTGTATGAAAGCAGGTCGTTTGTAAACAGTGTAAATGTTAAACTACTGACGGTACGTTACCTTGTTCTCCCAAGTTCCACGACGCAGCAGCCATAATCAGTTCCAAAAGTGATTTTAATATTCCGGTAATCATATGTTTGTCTCCCATCTAACCGCTACGGAATACAGAAAAATGGTTTAGCTGGTAAAATAGAGATTCTGGTTAACGGTTACAGGATGACAACAATCAATAACTTTTATTACTAACGGTTTCTCATCCAAATTATATCCAAAAGGTGTAACGTTAACTTACCTTTTTCTCTTCTATAGCTTTAAGAAGAAAACGCCTCTCGCAGTTTGACAGCGGAGTATCCCTCATTTTGACAGACTAAAAATATTAAATATACATGGATCTATCACGCATCCTCTCGCACGCTTCATTCAGTGTAGAACTTGCGCACTGTTATGACGCAAATGTAACAGTGGCGCACGGTATTTGCGTAGGCACTGAAAGCCCGTGGTTGAGTTTTAGATTTGATCAGTAGATTGGCAGGACTGGATGGTAGAGAAGCATGTGGTTGCTGATGGTTTCACTCTAACTATGCAAGATATGTTGTACGGTGTGACCAGAGAATGCTCTGTTTTGTATGACTTTATTAATAATATTATGTTATTGGCAAAATACTTTATACACAAATGTCGCTACTTTAGATCTCCTCCCTTGTTCATTGTATTTAAAAACAACCTGAAATACTTTTCAGATGCCCTTAGCAAAATGAAAAATTTAAAGGCAGTTAAACTGTTAAAATTGTTTATATTATATAACTTGTTATTATTCATTTATTTTATTTTATTTATTTTTTGTTTCTTTTATATAGCTGATCCTTTTCTTGAAATGGTTCTATTGTGTTGAGCCTACCAGACATTTCTTTTGTACACAAAGCAATGCCATTTTGTTGTAATATTATTTTGTAAAAAATAAAAATAAAAAAAAGAAGACAACATTACTAATGTTGTTGTTCGTCAGGGCGACAAACTCATTTAACCTGTCCAAAACTAAATGACTTCTGAGCAACAGAAAATCTACAGAATATGAACGATCGTCAACTTGCTGGGCTAGCATCATAAGTTCCTCCACAATTTCAACGATCACCTCCATTATTCAAATTTCTGCCTCTTGGTCGTCGACTGCGAGTGACGTCACAATCACGCCCCACAGTATAGACCCACCCCCGACGCTGATTGACAGGTTTCCGTGCTACATCGGAAATTCAAATGCAAAAGGAATTGCGATTCCATTTGAGTTTTGTCCGGTTCGACACAGGGGGCGTGAAAAAGCAAACGTGGTAATTGATTTTGCTATTTAAATATGACAGGCTTATAACTTGTAAGACATTGGAAATGCAATTGCAAATGGACTTTGCTTTTTCATTTGAAATGTGTCAGTCAGTGTTCGTCCGCGAAAGCGGAAAAGCAAACGATAATGCAAAATGTTCAATTACATTTGAATTATGTCACAGTTTATGCGTCCACATATGGAAAACGCAATTGCAAATGCTAAATTTGCAGTTTCTATTCGTGCACACGTAATTTGCAATGTCTGCCAATTTTTAAATGGAAAAGCAAAGTCCATTTGACATTTCATTTTCAACATGCATGCAGGAATGGTCCAGTCGTATTGAAACAGCAATAGCAGTGGGTCTGATTGCAATTTTATTTGTCACGCTCCCTTCTTGCCAAACCTCAAAAGAAATTGCAGTCCTGCTTGCAATTGCAATTTCTATGCCACCAAAGGATGTCTGTCAGTCAGTTGCTGTGGATGTGATGTGTGGGTGTGTTTGTAGTGTGGTAAACTGGTCAGTTTTTATTTGTTATGAAAATAACATTTATCATTAGCAAGGGCTGTGACTGAACACAATGTACATTTTAAGCAACTGTGATCCAATTCTTATCCCAGTTAAACTATAAAAGTAACATATACATTTAATATAAATAAATTAGTATAAATTAATGAATAAATTAATCTGCAATTAAAAACTAAACATTAACAGAGTTATATAAATGGTAAGAATCATTTTACATGCTTTCTTCTCCTGCAAACTTTATAAACAAACTCTATCATAATTCAGGGGAGACTTGAAAACAGTTAAATTGGCCTTTTTTCTTAATCCTCTGCAGCATTAAAATGTGTTTTGCACATTACATCAACCCAGTTGTCATTGTAATTAAAACACATACAGTCTGGAGTGCACATATAAAACAATGTTAAAAAGAAATAAAATAAAAAAATGATAAGACTGCAATGGGTCCCACTTTATATTAAGTGTCCCTAATACCTGTGTACTTCCATAGTAACTGTGTATGTATATGTAAGTACAGTGTAAGTACACAGCGGTACATAGTATCTACAGCTGAAATATTACTGTAACCAGACACATGTAACAACCCTCAGAATGGTGCATGTAAGTACAAATGTGTAACAGTAGTCATGTCTAACAACTGAATATGCTGGATTTTGTCAGCAACCTTTTATTTTGTAAAGCTTAATAATATTGTTCTGCACATCAGAAATTTATCGTTTGATTTTACTTCTTGTGATGAAAGATTAACGAAACTTGCCCTTTCTTTTCTTTATTTATAATTATTTGGAATGGGAAGTCATGCTCCTAGTCACCCTGGTATTCTAAAAGAATGTAAGTATGAATAGGAATAGATAATAGGTTTGCGACAATAGAAAACATTTTGAGACAATAGACAGCTCAGATTGTCAAATATGAGACTGCTACTAATCTTACTATTTCTGCAGTATAAATAATACATTATTTTTTATACATTATTTTATATATTTTCTATTCCGTTTCTATTGTGAATTAACCAGAATATCATCCAAAATATGGTAACTTAACATATCTGCAGAGTTAAACATGCAATAGTTGATAAGGGAATAAATTCAGATTTTTATTATTGAATAAAACCTTTTATTTCACTTACTATTTTTATATATAGCAGTACACAGTGTATAGCACAGCATAGCTAGTATCCTGAGCATTGGCAAAACCTTTGGACTTTCCCCTGGTTTCCCAGCTGGCAATAATTCAAAAATTTGTAACAAAAAAAAAAAAGGTCTGGCAAGGAACTAGTAACACAGTACTAATGACTTGAATAGGCAGAGTGTGGGCATTAGTTGAACCTTAAAATACACAGCATTTCACATCTGTGACTGTTTTCTGCGACTCAGTTCCTCCATCACAACATCTTAAGTGTCTGTAAACAAAAATGTGATTCTTCAGGGACTGGCCAGTGCCATGCTGACCTTTAGACCACCTTGATCTGAGAGTGGTAAAGGCCAAAACTGAACTATGGCATTCACTAAGTGAAGAGACTGAGTCATTCTCAACTCTCTGCCAAACTGAAGTTATTAATAAACTGCCTGTTGTTGGTGTGTGAACAGCAATAATATCCTGATCTGAAGGGGAGGGAAATACCTGTAAAATATGGGATAAATGCCATTAAGTGTCAGTGCTCATTACACATTTAAAAGCAAGAGGAAAACAGCTACTTGATGCACCTGTTGACCAAAATGAGTTGTGACGCGTTTAAACAATGAACGTATAAAATTCCACCCCCCCATTATATTTTGGCCTTTTTTTAGCATGGAAACAAGAGAGCAGCTGCCCTTCAGTCTCCCTCCCTCTCTGACCAGCTCCTGTTTGCCACAGAGAGTTATCTTTATCTTCATCTTTAACTCTTAGACTTGGGGGCATATTCAGGCTGTCATCTCTCTGACTCACATATTAAATCTGCACCCTTTACACGCTCACAGCTACCGGACTCATTTCAAGTCATGGCGGACAGAAAGGACAGCAAGATCCCCGGTAAAGGCGGTCTGATAAAGAAGAAAGAAAAGAAAGTGGAGAAAGCAGAGAGTAAACCTGAAAAGGAGAAAGAAAAGAACAAAGATAAAGGTGAAAAGGTGACAAAGAAGCCAGAGAAGACCCCAGAAAATCAGCAAAAAAATGAAGAGATGCCTCAAGGAAATGGGGAGGTAACAGAAGGAGCCGAAGGCCCTGTCAAAGATGAGGAGCTTGAGCTGGAGCCTATGGAGCTGCCTCCATTCGAGATCATTATAGGGTACGTCAGACATCTTCCAGTATCTCTCATAACAAATTGGATCCACGGTAATATTTCTATCACACTATCAGAACAATGGCACACTCTCAGAAAAAAAAAGTATCTATAGGGATACAACAGCTTGTCACTGGCTCAGTGTGACAACCTCTTATTTACCATACTTAAAGGTACATATTACTACTCTAAGAAATTAATAGGCACCTTTTAGAGGAAGAGGCACAAATTTGTCCCTTTAAAAGGTATTGACAAGCTGCTGTGTCTCCAAACGTTCAACTTTTGCAAATTTGTTTCTGACAGTGTCTCTTCAAAAATCCATAACATCATGGCATACTGCACCACAACCTCATTTAAGACGACTGCCACTTGTTTGACTTTGGCACTTAAACGTCATGTTAATAAATGAAACATAGATAAGAGTGTTTGGGTTGGTCGGACCACTTCTGATAGAGTTACATCTGAAATTTCAACATGTTGGGTAGAAACATTATGCATTTGAAAAAATCCAGGTCATAGCTTTGTACCCTAGTGCTTTTAGAAAATGGACTTTTCTGTAGGCCACTCAGTATGATCTTTATGAGTTTTCCTGACCCTACCATGATGTAGTATCATCAAACCATGATGTTGCAGGCACCAGTTTGACTATTTCAGCTACACACACAGTAACAGTTGCATAAAATCTGAACCAAAGAGCTCAATGACTTTCCAGAAGGTATATCACTAAGTGAGGTCCATAAGGTTTGATTAACCTCCACAAACCCAGACCTGAAACACAACTGGGATGAATTGTTCTTAAGCGAGCAAATCTCGAACCTTCACCCTTACTCAACCATGATACAGATTCTAGCGAGCAACACTCCCAGAAACGTGGAAGCTGTTAGAGCAGACTAACTCCCTAATAATTTCAGGTTTTGAAATCGTTAACCAGCACATTTGTTCAGGTGCTATTTACTTTAAGCCATGCAGTATACATGAGGGTTTTTCAAAGAAAACAATAATAGAGAAACTCGAGAGATTTCATTTAAATGTATTTAATTTAAACAAAGTGATCAATACAGTCCTATTAACAGAAGCACTTGTTTAATGTCAATGCATGTGCTGGATGTTCAGTATTTCAAAATCTGCTTCACATTTTCAGGAATGAAGTCATGTAGTGTATTCCAGCTTTTACTTTAACCCAACTGTCTCACAACAGATTATCATAAGAAGTCTTAATTCCAAATGTCCTCCTTCTTCCCACAGAGACAGAATGAACCCGACCTTCTTTAAGTTCCAATTTAAAAATGTGGAATATTCCTCCGGGCGCAACAAGACCTTCCTGTGCTACCAGGTAGACATTCAAGGAGGCGCTGCAGAGACAGAAGGCCTCCGCGGTTACCTGGAAGACGAGCATTCGGGGGCTCACGCTGAAGAGGCCTTCTTTCAACAGGTGCTGGCCTATTATGACAAGTCACTCCACTACACAGTAACCTGGTACATGTCCTCGAGCCCTTGCGCAGCCTGCGCTGCTAAGCTCATAGAGATCTTGCAATCACGCAAGGCAATTCGCCTTAATATCCACTGTTCCCGTCTCTTCCAGTGGGAGGAAGCAGAGATTCAGGCTGGACTTCAGGCACTAGTTAGGGCAGGGTGTAAAATACGCATGATGAGGCCAGTGGATTTTGCTTATGTTTGGTCTACGTTCGTTGAGAATGAGGAAGATAACTTTACACCCTGGGAGGACTGTCAAGATAACTATGATTATTATGATGAGAAATTGTGTGATATTTTAAAGTAGGGTAAGGAGCCGCTGCTGGCCTCTGATTAAGACCGCCCTTAAGCAAAGTTCTTACTTATAACTAATTATTACAATGTCCCTGTAATTACAACAGCATTGTTTTGTCTGTCAACACTATTTGTTCTGTGAAATCACCTGCACAAAATATATTTTAACTAAAATATAGCTCAAAGCAGAATATTTAAATATTCTATCAATGTTTTTTAATGATTTTATTTTTAATTGTAATGAAATTATCTGATTAATTTTGGAACCACGTCCCTGTATGTAAAACAATAAACATGAGCCAATTTCCTATCATATGCCCAATCTACAGACAGCTGTATGATGGTGTCATGCTTTTCAATGCTATTTATTTAAACTTAGGCTTGTCTTCCTGAAGTCCCCCCAAAATTGCACATTTTTGCCGTCTCATTTCAACGGTTGCATCCTCCAGAGGTCACAATTGTCGGACTTATCTGTCAACCATTACATTCTAAAGACAGAAATGACTGTAATTATGTCTCTTGAGGACTAACAGTGAATTTTATAACGGTTGGCTTTCTGAAATGAGAAAGGACGTCTGTGACGTCTGTGACGTATGGACTGACTAATGCGACCTTTGGAGGGTGCTGCTTTCGAAATAAGTTCCTCCAGGAACACAGATGTAAACCAATTTTCTGAACAATCATTTGTAAAGTAATGAAGGAATCATTATTTACGGGACATTTATAATGCATAGTATGATTTTTAGTGATAATTACTGAAAAAACAATCCTATGATCCTCTAGTGGTGAAAAGAGCATCCATACATTTTAGAGATGCAACAGGAGGATGGAAAAACTTTGGAATTGAACCCCTACATATTCTACATATATAACTGGAACAGTCTTAAGAGCTTATGTTTCCCAGAACACCACACACACACCATACAGTACATTGTGAAATTCCATTGGAATAAAATACCACCCTCCAAACATTCTTCAAGAACGGCGACAAATAATGTGAGTTTCAGACCCTTTCTGACCTCTAGATTGTGTACACAGTGATGGAGACTTTTGTGTCCTGGAAGACGTCTGTGATAATGGAAGATACATTTTCCCATTTCAGTTTATCCAAGCCACAGCCAATCCTAGCAAGAGAAAATGACAGTTATCGCAGTCTATTCAGCAGAATGATTTCCCTGATTCTTTCCAAGTAAGTATTTAAAAAAGAAAAAATTAATAAGATTTAAAAAATATTAAACTATATTTGAGTTTCGACAATTTTCCTTTTCAAGTCATTTAAGCTAGAATCATATTCAAAATAAGACAATCTTAAATCAATGTCTGCATTTAAAATATATAAAAAAAACAACACTATTATTATTAAACATGTCAGTTTACCGTGGCATGGATATACTGTTAACGCCATTGGCCAAGCAGTGTTCCCTCATAGACACAAGGCTCTTTTTGAGATTGTCATAGGTGGGTTTTTGGTTGTATTTTTTCTTTGTGACCTGGTGGAAAAAAAAGTATGTTTTCTTATCAAGAAGGCTGCAAGCAAGGACAACTCTACGTTTACCTTAATTTATTTAGTAAAACATAAAACAGATGTGAACTAAGCAGTACAGGCCATCTTACAAGGTAGTACACAAATCGGTCAGATATTGTAAGGACTGCACACTGCCCAGGTTCCTTCTCTGCACAAAACAGAAGACAACAAAGGAAGAGAATCAAATGGGTGTCATTTGAGTGTCGCTTCTCTGTAATGATAATTCTCACTCACTCTGAGCCAGAAGCTCATCTACTCCACCAAACGTCTTCTTGAAGAGGACAGCGATCCCTGCTCCCATGCGGCAGTCTTCACTGATGCAGTGTGCCAGGGCATCGGTGACCGGACAGGTGAACAAATCTCCTTTCTTATACAGAATCTGCCATCCTGATCTGCTCACCAGCTGTGATAAATGAGCACAAACCCAAACAAGAGTCAAAACAACCAAGGCTTGCACAACAACTTATTATTACTTAATTAGTCTGAATACCATTGTAAAAAAATCTTTGGTCAATCTTTACATAGATTTGAAAAGTAAAAGAGCAAGTTGTATTTATATCAAATAGTATTGCTCCAACGAAGACATGCTTACTTTTGCCATACCTCCATCCGCACGTTGTCGTCCTTCAGATTCCTTTGACATTTGACAAGGGAGCTGACTGGAATTAATTTCTGTACGGACACATTTTAACTTGACTACAAAAACTATTGAAGATTTAGAGTACAGTTACTATCCAGGAGAAATATACAGTTCATTTAACACACACCATGGGACATGTTGTCACATCAAGGGGTAAAGTCACAATTTCAAATTTATTCTCTACATTTTTGTTTTCACACCATAGTACACAGTCCAATTATTATTTGTCAACTACCCAAATGTATTACAGGATAACACAAGTTGAAACAAACAATGCAATTATATATATATTAATGTATTATTAATATATAAACAACACCAAATTTACGAAGAAATACTGTGTCCTGAATCCTGCCAAACCTGTTATTAAAATCTACCTTCATGATTCAGATGTGCTCTTAACTTATTCAAATCGTATATATTTACTGAAGAATGGTGACAATGTGACAACTAGCAGCCTTCACCCTGTGTAAACTATAAAGCTCGTGTTTATAATCATCCGTGAGTAAATGACTAATAAATGAAGTTAAATGGAGCAAGGTGTGTTTACATGTTCAGGTTACTGGTTAATACGCCGAGTTCTGGATAGAGCTGCTGGACTGATAACTTACCGCAACAACGAAGTCGATGTGTGTTTTACTTCCCCTTATCATTCTAGCCACTCAACGTAAATAAAGGAGCAGGAATAAAAACACGAGGTTTCTCTTTTGCTTTGAGTGCAAGTTTAAATTCGTTAAATTAGTGCCATCTAGCGTTAGGGAGCAAACTTTTGAACTGCCCTGACAGGCATTCTAAATAAAGTTTAAATAAACGTCTACATAAAGAAGTACACGCCAAACAAGCTTCTATAAAGTATGCATTTGTGTGTTTATTATTTGAAGCAGTCTCATACAGCAGCTTTAATGGTTATTCTACAAAAATGATGACTAATAATAGCCTACAGTTTTAAGAGTCTAACCCTTACCCTAATATTAAAAATATGCACAATAAAATATTGTGTTGCTGTAGCACCATTGATTTTAAAGTGAGAATTGTGTAATGCTTAATAGCCTAAATAGTGCTGACATAGACTAAATATTATTAGTAAGTGATATATAATGCCAGCCGTGTTATGATGTTAATTTAATCACAAGATGGCTTAATAAATAAAACAAAACAGTCTGAAAAAAATATCATAATCTTCTGCTATTTTTTCCAAACACAAGTGCGACCTTGTAATAAATGAAAAAATACAAATTCATAGTACATTACATTCATAATTGATGAGTTTTTATTTTTGAGAAATTTACAAATGCAAATACTCTTACAACTGTTATTGACAGCCGATACTTAATTCTTTACAATATCCATGAATTTACAAACATTACGCCAATTTTAAACTGATTTCTGTTGTGTATAAACGGAGCAACCTGCCATGTAATGTACCTCATCTGCGGAAATATTATAATGACAGGAAGTCAGAATTTCAGTCAGTCATAAAAGTGAGCCTTTTACAAGAAACAATAAAGAAAACATGAATATTTACATATAGATAAATTTTCTTTGTCAAAAACTAAATGGGAGATACTACTACATAAAAAAAAATTGCTGATGGCTTAAATTCACTTGAATGAACCACGACTAAGACCGAACTTGAGAAACTACGCATGCTCTGTATATGTTGGTTAAGGGTTGTTTTGGTGAATATGGAGTTCAGAAGTTGGCGCTGCGGCGTCTCTGTTCATTGATCCAGTCCCCGGGGTTCACGTCCATTTGCAGCATCTTCATGACCCACTTGTCACGTCGTGCCCCGTCAATGAACTCATCCAGAGACAGCTCCCCTGAGGACACAGCAAAGAAACTCAGCATCAGCTGCTTTTAAGCAGGAAGCTAGAATTTTTCCACGGTTTGATTAATTATTAACATCAGTGAACCTAATTAAACGCAGGCTGTAGTTTATAATAAAGGCAAAGACTACAGTTCGCTTAACCATTTAATAAGTGTAGAAAAATAATCATTCATAGAAAGTTTTACCATCTCCGTTCTCATCCACTAGCTCAAATATTCGGTCCACCACCTGATCTGGGGTCAGCAGGTTACACTCTTCATCAAGTTCACCATGGCAGGCTTTCTTTAGTCGGTAGATTGACTGTAAAAGTAAAGTAAAGGTGCTCACCTTTTCCTTTTGTAAGCCTAAATGCATAAATGTCTTCTCTATAGTGATATAACAGCACACAAATGTCATATGGATTAATCCCCTGTAAACACTGCACTAGAAGGTTTCAATGTCAAGGTCAAAGTTATGAAACGAGTTATGTAACTATATTTTTCTTTAGTAATCTGAAGTATTGTAATCCCAGTCGATGTATAAGTCTGTCTGACTGTGTTGACAGTGGGAAGGACATGAAAAGTGATTACCTCCACAATCTCCTTCAGCTCTGTTTTGTCGATGCAGCCGCTCCCATCTTTGTCGTACATTTTAAAAGTCCATTTAAGTTTGTGCTCCAACTTTCCTCGCAGCACTAAATTCAAAGCTGCCACGTATTCCAGAAAATCAATAGTGTTGTCCTATGAAAAATAAAAATGTCAAGGAAGGTAAAGAGAAAAGACGATTGAACGGTGAACAACACTGATCATTTTCAGGTTCATTTTTTAAAATATGCAACCTCATTTCCAGTGTATATTATATTAAATTATATGGGACCGTGGACCACAAAAACAGTTTTACATCGCTGGAGTATATTTGTAGCAATAGGTCAAAATGATCGATTTTTCTTTAATGCCAAAAATCATTAGGATATTAAGTAAATATCATGTTTCATGAAGATATTTTGCACATTTCTTATCATAACTATATTAAAACCTATTTTTTGAGTAGCAATATGCATTGCTAGGAACCTTTGGACAACTTTTAAGGTGATTTTCTCAGTATTTTGATTATTTTGCAGCTTCAGACTCTAGATTTTTTTAACGATTGTATATCGGCCAAATGTTGTCCCATCATAACAAACACATCAATGAAAGTCTTATTTATTTATTATAAAATTGACACTTATGACTGGTTTGTTGTCCAGGGTCACTTATTTTATTACATTATGTTTACTTCTTGTAACTGAAAATGAATAACTTACCCCGTTTTTATCAAAAGCACGAAACATGTTTTCTATATAATCGGCTGCTTCTGGATTTCCAGTTACGCCAAAGAAGCTCTTGAACTCGTGCATGAAGAGGGTTCCGCTCGGACATTCAACCACAAACTTTTTATACCACTCCTGCAGTTCAGCAACATCGATCTCTTTTTCATCCGAATCGTCACTGAGTCGCTGACCCATCGCGAAAGATGACAATAAAGAACACAAGCTCTGCTTCTCAACAAAAAATGTCCATGATTACATCTGCCAGCTTCACTGTGCTGGTATTCTCCCTGATCCAAACATCCCAATAAACCTTTAAGCTCCACAAACTGTTGATACCACACCAAAAATGTCTGCTTTAGGAGACAAGCGTGTATCCCCTTTTAAAAAAATAGGAAATAATTGAAGTTAAGAAGTTCTGTTTGTACCAACCTCAACCTTTCAGCAAAGGTGCTCTACTGGCTTGGGATTCAGCACAAGGACTATTTTGGATCACATGACTGCAAGAGATTATTCATATCAATCCATGTCTGAATCAATTAGCCTGAAACAAGATCAAGAGCTTTGCAATAATTCATCATTTAGAACACAGAGTGTTCCTTTCCTCAATTCAGGTTCAAGGGCTTCCTGAGGGTCTCGTGTCAGAACATTAACCATGACCTGACTATTTTTACCTGTTAAATTTTAAATCTTTTGAAGGCCAAGTTGAAGGCCCCAGAAAAAAATCTTCCATTTAATTAATTAATAAAAATCACTCGAAAATAGATCAGTAAAAATATATTCTGAAAGTGTTTACTTCTTATAAAGTATAGCACTTTACTTCTGAAAAAAAGGTCATGGACGCCTTCCTCTTGTGTAAACTTTGTTTTTCAAAGTTGTAAATAAGGCAAAAATTATTAGAGCACATTTTACAAGATAACACTATTTTGTTACTTGTCATTTTTTGTCATTATTTGTGAAAATTACTAACTCTGAATATTGTATATATTTAAATATACACATACTCAATATATTTTAAAGTGTATTTCTATAATACATTAACAATATACTGTCTAGCATTTCTGTATTAGGTGTCCATTATTTGTCTGAATGTGAAGGGGGTCCCTGGAAGCCCTGCTCTTGATCACTCAATCCTGTGAATCATTCAGACAATCTGAGTCATAATTCCCTCCGCCCTCTGCTCTTACTATTAATAGTTTGTCAAAAATAGGATCTAGAGAAGTCTGGCCTAGTTCATGAGGGTAGTGCATTTTGTCTGGACAGGTACCACTTTGGGCCATGTGAAAACTAAAATCTAATGCTTACTCTTTAAAATGAAGGTTACTGGCTTCAGTTGTTCCACAAAGAATTTTCAACAGAAAAATTATACTAAGAACAAAGTTATTTTAAGAAGGACTCCTTAGGGGAAAAACAAATTTGTGCACTGCTGATAAAACATTATTTTATAACCTTTAGATTTTAAGGTTTGTGGAAGTCCCGTGGCCTTTTTGGGTGAACTACAACTATTTTAACATGATATGTTAGCATTATAATTCAGTTTAACAGTGTACTGTCTCCAAAATGGCAGAAAGCATCTACTGTATAATTTGATTGTGCTATTAAAAAGGTGTTGATAGTTCTGCGATGAGATATAGGCTGTTTAACCTAAAAGAACAAAGCAAATGCATTTAAGTCATACTGATGTTATGATTTGACTGTAATAATCTCTTCATATATGCAGCGGAGTAGTGCATGTCATACATAACACACACACTTGCATGCTGACAAACTGAAATGTTAGTGATCAATGCTGAGTTGTGTTTAAGTGTAAACACATTACAGCACAAATATCTGATTTGAACTTTAAAGACCTTTTCCAAAGTGCTGACTAAACTTTATAAGGATAAGCTCCTTTGGCCTACAGGTATCCAGGTCACTCATTGCACAATTAATTCATAATCTTATTGGATTAATAGTGAATGCAATAACAAATATGGAGAACTTGTACACAATGTCACATACATTTGGAATGCAAAATTAATGAATTCCTACTTCATTTTATTCATTGTTTACTTGTAGTTTACTTCTGTACCCCGCATTAGATGACACAGTCTCTCTAGTGCCAATAAAATCAGTTACATCTGAAATGAATTATTAGTTTTAGAGTCATAATTATAGCAAATAAGGCAGTAATCAGAGATCTTCTTTCTATGAAGCCCGTATTTATAATTCATTAAAGGGTACTCTTAAGGCATTATAATGAATGCATAATGCATTATAAATAACTTTATAATATGTTGTATCCTCTCATGAATATTCATTAGAACTATTTTAATGTTTTATAATATTTACTTATTTGTGGTTATAGCTTTTAAGAGGATGATAATTTAAGTTACAATGGATCATATTTCTCATAGTCATATCACAGTTATGTTACATTACTTAAAGCAAATACCACTAATAAATAATAACAATACACATTTTTCTCAAACAGCCATAAGATCACACATCAATCAATCACTTTTATTTATATAGTGCTTTTAACAATACAGATTGTAGCAAAGCACTGAACATGATCAAATAGAGTGATGGTAATGTATAATGACGGAGTTTAAACTATTTATTTATCAAATGTAATAAAAAACGACAATGATCACTAGAAATTAGGTGCCCCCAACTAAGCAAGGCACATCTGGCTTTGACAGCGGCAAGGAACCAAAACCCCATCCATGAGAGAATGGAGGAAAAAAATCTTGGGAGAAACCAGACTTAGTTGGGGCCAGTTCTTCTCCGTCCTGACGCACAGCACCTAATTTCCAGTTCAATATTAAACTCATGTCAGATTGTGTAAAGGGCTTTAGTGTGGGCATTTGGTTCAACAGGACTCATCTAGGTGTTTTTGTTTCCGATGAAGATCATCTCTTTATGCTGATACACCATCTGATCTGGATATGGACTGAGAAACAGAATAAGAGAGTGTTAAGTGTAAGCCAGACTAATACACAACTATTAATCAAATCTGTTAAAGGATTGTTAGGTCTCCAACATTATGCAATCACATCAAATCAGATAAATGTGTAATATGACACATTTGCTTTGAACATTTTGTTCATTATTATTTTGTTGGTACCCTTTAGTCAGCTGTCGATAAGTAACTCTGCAACTACATGTCACCTAGCCTTCATCAGAGTATTAGTAGTGTGTCTGCTAAATATGCTCACACTTTATCTTGATGGTTCCTCAACGGACGTACTGAGTATAGGATACTTTGAGAAAAAAAAATGCTACGTTTATGAACCCAGAGTATTGCACGTTCACTACTTGCAATGCTTGAAAGTATTAGCTAGCTCACATTAGCCTCAATATTAGCCTGGCAGGAAACACTCAAATAACACTCAGCACCTAAACACTCGCAAGATGCTGTGCAGATCATTAAGCAATGTCAAGAAATGATATAGTCCGTTATAAATGAAGTAGATTTATTATGGTGTTCATTGTGTGTTATAAATAATCACACTTAAAAGTTTTATTCACAAATACGTAAAAATAATAATGTATTAAAATAGTTTTTATGATTATTCATGAGTTGTTATAAGACATTATAATGCATTATGCATTCCTTATAAAGCCTTGAATGTATTATAAATATATTCTTTATAGAAAGTGGTACCAAAAATACTAACAGATGCCCCTGGGTGTCAGTGTTACAAAGACTACAGTTTCATGCTGTGATTGGCTGCTTGATCTCGTTCTTTTGAGCCTATATGAATGAATTCATAGCGCTGATTGATTTAAACACAAACTATGGTTTATAACTGCTCGGATTAAAGAATGTTAAGTCAAAATTGAACATTTATTTAAAGCGATTACTAATGTGAAAGTAGCTCAGAATGATACACCTCAGCATTAGTCAGTGGACTGACCAGGGGTGTCAACACTATGCAATCAAAAAAGACTCCGAGAGGAGTTATTCATTGGCTCTGAATTGAGATTAATGTCTGATCCAGTTGCCAGGGAAGTGAAATCATACTTCCTCTGTCTCTCATCCCACCTCCACAAACCCCTCACCCAAAACACAGCAGGAAAGCGAGAGCAATATTTCTGATGGTACATCTCGCTCCTTTAATCAGAATGAGTAATAATCATCTGCAGCACACACACACACACTGCGGGGAAATTAAAAAGCAGAAATTATGATAAGTACAGAGTGCTACTGTTTAATTAGAGTATCAGCAGTTACCTGAGCAGGGATTCAAAAGCTTATTAAGCACTTTACTGTTTATGGTTAATTATTTTTTGATGCAAATGAATAAATTATTTGGCCACGTCCTTCATCTAATAATAGAGTAGTCTGTTTGAAATTAAATGCATTTATTATTTTATTAATATTAATTTACTTCATGATAAGAGGTGGAGGAAAGCACAAAATCTTCAGCTGCTATTTAGACAACTGCCAGACTGCAAAGTCGTAAATCAACCCCCAAGAGCTGAGGCGAGATACAAGACATCTTTAATCCCTGTCTTGCCAAGACGTGACATTTGAAGATGTTCTGGTTGTGTACTTCATCCAAAATAAATGGAGGTGACATTTTTGGGATTATTCGTTTATCTTTGTTCTGTAAACCAGCCAAGGAAAAAAAAAAAAAGAATTCACTAGGGCAGGATCACACTGAACATGATTTTGCTATATACTGAGCCTTTTTCCATGGAAGCCTATTTTTGTGTTGTGCACAATTCTGACCCCTGTCAGATAATTACCCCCTAAAAATGATTCATTGGATGAACTCAATTTAATTAAAGGCAGGATTTCCATCCAATAAATATGTGTAGCCCCAACTCATAAAAAATAAATTAATGCGATGAAATTTAATTGAGTTGGGTCAACTCAATTTGATCAAATATAGTTTTAATGAAAATGATACGTTATGCTTGTTGAACATTTAACCAACAAATAAATTAATAGGAAGACAATCCTTCTACTACAGATGCTCTACACTTTACCATAATGGTAACCCCCCAAAAACACTAATATAGCAGAAGGTCTTTTAAATACAAACATATAAGAGCATTAAACATGAACAAGTCTCCTAGTTTTATCATAATTTATGTTCTATCAAAATAAAAAAAAAAGAGTGAATCAAAACTGCTTCAAGTCAGTTTTATACAATGCAGTTGTTTAAATATGGAACCAGACATAATTGTGTTAAATAAAAATGTATTTTTAAAATAAACTGAACAGTGTAGGGGAATAATTTTTTTGTGTGTGCACAAGAAAGAATGAGATTGTAAGTGATGAGATTGTGAGGAAGAAAGTAGGTGAAAAGGATATCTCACTCTTAATCTGAATATTCTGTATTGTACTTATATATTTATAATAATAGATATTGGTACTAGCTTGATTACTGTTAAATACTTGCACTGATTTATGGAATTTATTGCCTATTGAAAAGTCTTTAAAATTTGTCTTATTTCTAATTTTAAAAATACATGCATATGTCTGTCTGTGTTTATTTATTTAAGTGTTTTTGAAACCTGTATGAACAGGAAAATGCTGCAGGTATATTGTTTTATTTTAATTATGTTTTTTTTTTTTGTTTTTGACCAGCACAAGATCTAACTGATTTAGTTAATGAAGGTGTTATGTATCTGAGGTCATTTTGCAGTACTGTCAGTCACTTACACACAGCACATAAACTCTGTAAAGATGAGGGGGAGTTTAGGACACACATTCTCAGCCCAGTTAGTAGAATAGAACCACATTCACACACCCTTGAGATCCCACACATTGATTGATATGTGATAACAATTGAAAAATGGTCCCTTATGAGGACAAATGGGTCGTGACACATTTGTGAGTAAAACAAGATATTCAACGAGAAATTATGAGGAGGGACTTACTTCATTGGGAATTTGCGAAAGGTGGGCAGCACTTTCCAGAAACTAGGCGGTCGGAGGGTGAGTAAAGGTTTAAAAATGATGCATTTGTGACATCAGCCAAAAAGATGATTGTTTTAGAGATGATGATGATGATGATGATGAATCACACACTGCATAATGAGAGCATGTATTAAAAAGGAGAATTTTGATTGCTTGTTGACATTAATTAATAGTAGGCTAATTATTTGTAGTCAATTAGACAACAAGGTTAATGTGTGTTGTACATGCCAATTAAATGTTGCTATTTTATAAAAAAGAAGGTCTTGTTTTCAAAGTTTTACCTAACCTGTGAACTTTGACCTCATATCCTTTTATTATATGTCGTGCTACTGAGTTGTTATCAAATGTCTTTGTGGAAATACACAGCAACACATTTCTAAGCCATGTTTTTGTCACTTCTTTTGTTCTTGAGAGTCTTATCTTATATCTGCATATTTGTTATAAAGGTATGTGCGAGAATATATTTCCTGAAACATAAACTCATCACTTCAGTGCTTTTAACTTCACTGCGCAGTTATAAATAGAAAACTGTAGAAGCTACAACACTTTTTTATTGAAGACAATGACAACATATGGCCAACCTCACATCTCAAATGTGTTCGTCATATGGTCCAGTTGAAGGTATTTACAGTGTCTGGCTTGTGTTGAGCTATTTCATCTCCAAAAAACAAAGAAGGAATTGCAATCAGCTGCGTTTCCCCTTCAAACAAACTCAAAGCTTTCCTCAGCACGCACTCAAACATGAAACATTGCCAATCAATTTTCTTTGGCCCAGGATGAGGAGGACTGGTTTAAAATAATAAAAAAATAAAACAAAATAAAATACAATAAAATAAATGTCAGGTTTCTTAGTTCAGTGAAAGTAATTTACCAATAAATATTAAATTAAATTAAATTAAATTAAATTAAATTAAATTAAA
>JAUCNO010000070.1:473233-493550 GCA_032353835.1 Enteromius viviparus
TATTATATAAGATAAAATCTGATTTATAAAATATCAATATAATCTATAATACAGTTATAAACAGTTTGTTTGTGTTTATATGTGATTGATTTTTAAAAAATATGAAAATAAAATATATACAAGTATGTATCTAATGTATCTTATATGTATCAAATTATAAATAAATAAATATATATATATTTTTATGTACATTTTATAATATAATAAGCATAAAAATATTAGACCACTGGTACTGACCAGTTGAACATTCTGGAATTTTTTTTATGTGTAGTTATTATTAAAATAATTTTTTTCTTACATTCCTTATCATAAATAACAGAAAGTTGCTCTGGGAAAAAATCAGGGACCATGTTCAACCCCAAGCTGGTGATGAGTCATATTTGCTCTGTTGTTCAATAGAGAACATCTAAACATGGTCGGTTTTGCACGTGTAAAGCACCAGCCATACCGCACTGACAGGCATGGAGCCCAACGTGCCAACCAATCACAGCACAGGTTGTGTGCTGCTGGAATCAAGAGCGGAGATGTTTTGAAGCAGTGTGGAACAAACAGACCAGGAGAATAAATAAAGATCCAGACCCATAACATTAGCGCTGCTGGTGTGGGAAAAAGCACTAGACTGGAGGAACTAATAATAATAAAATCAGTTTACATGAACTCCATCTCTCCTTGAACACTCATAAAACATCTTCAGAGAGACTTTACAAAAGCCATAGACAACTGTGTACTCGTTGTGCTTGAGATATTTGTAAAGGAGGCTTAAAATGAGTGTTTTCTGTTTCCTGACTTCTGTCTGAGGTGATCAGTGTGACGTCTGTATTATTGTGAAAGACATTGTTGAATGGTCATCAAGGACAGTACATTGTGTGAAACAGCTGCGAGGGATGATAAAACCGGTCACGTCAGGTCTTCTTAAAACTGAGCTTTACACCTGAGTTATCGTGTTTCGCCCGTCTCACAACTAGTTAGTTATGGTAGATTAACCCTGTGACTGCCTTCTGGTCACTTTGTTACTGCATGTTGCTAATTATTATTATAATGCACATGCTCTTTTACTGACTGTCTACTGACCTTCCTTCTGCAGAAAGACAAGTTGACCTGTATTTCACCTCAAAGTGTCTCACAGAGTTGCTAAATTTATCAGCTCAAATAGACGTCTTTAATGACCTTGGCTGCAACTGTTTCTCTTTACTGGTCAACTCGACATTTATCTGCGTCAGGGCTGCCAAAAACGTGCATCGCAGGCTGCCTCGGGACTCCGTGCCTCTCAAACTCTCACATATCATTGTCATGTGAAATTCAAACTCCTGCCAAAATTCAAAGCCCCTCTGGACCCCAAAGAGAAGCTGCTGTAGTGCCTTGTCACATTATTAAAATAAAATGTACATTGAGTTGGTCATTATGTGTTAAATTGGAAATGTTTGTTTTGGGACTCTATTCTATTTTTCTGTTGAATGCTAAAATAATAAAAAACTGTTTTAAAAAAGGTTTCTTCTGCTAATACTGTGAAACATTATTACAAAGAAAAATAGACATTTTTACACATTATTTGAATCAATCAAGTCAGTCACACTTCTGTGAAATCAAACACTGATTGACAATCACTTTCACATGCTGTTGTGTAAATAGAGTAGACGACAGGAGGAAATTATAGGCAATTAGCAAGACACCCCCAATAAAGGAGTGCTTCTGCAGGTCACTTCTCAGTTCCTATACTATCCAATTGAGCACATCTGGGACATCATGTCTCGCTCCATCCACCAACGCCACGTTGCAACACACACTGTCCAGTAGTTGGTGGATGCTTTAGTTCAGGTCTGGGAGGAGATCGCTCAGGATCTCATCCTCCACCTCATCAGGAGCATGCCCAGGCGTTGTAGGGAGGTCATACAGGCACGTGGAGGCCACACACACCACTGAGCCTCATTCTGACTTGTTTTAAGGACATTACATCAAAGTTGGATCAGCCTGTAGTGTGTTTTTCCACTTCAATTTTGAGTGTTACTCCAAATCCAACGTTAATAAATTTGTTTTCAACAAATACTTTTTGTGTGATTTTGTTGTCAGCACATTCAAATATGTAAAGAACAAAGTATTTATTAAGAATATTTCATTAATTCAGATCTACTGTAGGATGTGTTATTTTAGTGTTCCCTTTGTTTTTCTGAGCAGTGTATGTGTATGTGATTTCATTCCCAGTTGAGATTCCTTCAGGTATTACAGACCTCCTTGGTCTCCTAGGTCTCCAAAGATCAATATAAAACCCAAGCATATGTCTCTGCTTCAATTAAATTTAGCCAGATGGGGCATGTTGCTCATGGTCATTTGTCAGCATGTGGGAACCAATCAAAGCTGACATGGAAACCATAATTTACCATAATGACTGCAATGAAAGAAAACACACAGACACTGAAAGCCAGAGAGAGTTCAGACTCACTCACACAACCAATCTGCCCTAAACCATACAGACAGCTTGATACACAACTTCAGAGATGAACAAACAGCTGAGAAGGGTGTATCTCTATTTTTGATTCTCTAACATGCCATGACCATGCAGTCTCTGGAAAGCTGTCTGCCTGAATGACACCATCTGCCTGGGAGAACATTTATGGCCTCAGTTTTCTCAGATGTTCCCATATACAACGTCTTCACTCACTTTTCGTGATTTTTTGAGGGCACTTTAAAATCTGTTCACTCCATTTTCTTTCTTTGTTGTAACCTTCAGCCCACCTGCCATCGTCTTCAGCATCTTTCAATTTATTCCAAATTTCAATTCCTTCTCCCTGCTATTGGCCTCACATAAAGGAATACTCTATAGGCCACTGTATCCCCACCCGCACACTCATACTTGTCCTTATCGGACTTAATAGCCCTCTTGCTCATGGTATCAAGGTGATGTGCTCCTCATAAAGATAAGAAATACTCGCTGTAACCCAACCTTGCTCTAAATGATGGCACAATCTGAGGAGCTACTTTGAAATCTGTCTAAAGTGTGAATGTCTTTCAGCACTTTTGACTCTTTAATAGGGTCATAAGAAACCAAATGTTTCTTGATAGTTTAAAGGGAAAAGAGTTTAGAATACTGTAAGTTGTGAATTTAAATACACAATTCAAAGAGATATTTAAATAAAGAATGCGTTCAAACAAAGTGATTCACAGCCAATTCTTTTAAACGCACTGATTTTTTCAAGAAATAAAAAGAAGTGAACTAGTGAATTTTTTAGTCAACTGTTTTGTTCAAATGATTCATTCAGAAACAAAACCTACTTAACTATTAATTCAAACACTGATTCGGTCACACACACACACACACACACACACACACACACACACACACACCTATATATATATATATAAATTAATAGACCACACCCTCAGACTTTTGTCTAACATTTCAAAAATACATTTTTGGTACATTTTAAAGGTATAACAGCCCAAATAGCTTGTATAATTGAGAGAAGTTTCAGAGAAAGTAAGTAAAACAATCATACATTTCTAAAATATGACCATTTTGTAGTAAAAAAATATTAACTAACATTATTAGCAGGCCTCAGGAAAAACACATTAATACTGATAATAATATCAGTGGCTGTTCTTTATTTCCTGTGATGGCTTACACATTTTATGGACATTTATGGTAATGTGAATGTTTCCTATATAATTATACTGGAATATATAATGTGATTCAACACAACAGAAGGCCCCAGACAAATAAGCTTTACACTACAGGGATTCAAATATTAATATTACATTGATTCCTGCCAACTGTCAAATCAAAGATGCTATTGTCTTGAATCTTAACCTCTGATAATGAAGCTCTGGATTTAAACACATCCTCTCTAACAAAACAGATGTGCTGAGAAATACAGAGAAAGTAAGCGAAAGATCAAAGATATAAGCTCTTTCAACCTGTCTGTCTTACACACACACACACACACACACACACATGAAGGCAAAGTGTGGCAGTTAATGAAGTGTGACAGCCCCAGTCAAACTGTTTTAGAAGTGAGAAAGGTACAGGTAAGCTCATGGTATAAGATTACAGCACGCTAGAAGGAGAGCAGTACAGAAAAGAAAAGATTTGGATGGAGGGAAGAAAAGAGGAACAATTTCCACCCCCTGCTGCCCCTTCTGAAACCATGAGATAAACGGGTTGAAATTGCCAATGACTTCACACTGACAGGAGTTTGAGTGTTTGCCTCGCTCTCTCAATGTGTATGAAACGCAAATGGAGCTGAATTAGGGTTAGAGGTCAAAGATACTCTGAAACTCTAAATCACAGAGTCATGCTTGAATCTGATGGTTTAAGTGGCGCGCATTTACAGGGATGGTGGTTTCTGAGCATTGCACATGTTTTTATATCAGTGTATTTCTGAAGGAAATTGACATTTTGATGTCATTTTCATTTCATCTTGCATGTAACGTCTGATAAATCATTGTTTGCGAGCGGAGCGCTGCTTTGTATACAGCGTTACCAGGGAAACGTCTCCCGCTGACAGAGAATGAATTCACATATATGAATTTTAACCACTGATTCTTCACATCCTCCTCCTCCTTAGGCTATAAAAACAAAACACACTTGCTTTCACAGCACAGAACACAGAGTCTGTGTGAAAATTTTTTTATTACATTATTTGACATATTCTTTATAATTAGTGGATTCAAAGCGCTTCATCAGAACTAATGTTACTTTAGTAAGACCTACCTGGAAAACTAAAGCTGCACTAGGCCATACATTACATATTACTACAAAATGTAAACATAAAGTATTCATCACACTTACAGGCTGTGGTTCGGAGACGCTTGTTGGTCCAAATAAAGAAGGTATTGAGTTATCTTTCATGGACAAGCGTTTAGCAGTCAAAAAAACAGTCATTGGTAAAATGTACTGCTTTGGTATTGTCGAAGAAATGAAGTTTAAGCGCAGATTCTTTACATAAGCATCCTTGGGCAATATGATATAAAAAAAAAAAACATATTACCCTCTCTCTTAAAATATGGATACTTCTTCACTTACACAAATGCATAATTTCGGCTCCTCCTTGTGATGGAGGGATGCACATAATCCACTTGGACTTGGACCCATATTCACTGCCATTATAAAGCTTGGAAAAGCTTGAAACTCTTTCTATTCATCTGAGAGAAGAAAGTCATATAAAACTAAAATGGCTTGAGAGTGAATAAAGCATAGGGTCATTTGTATTTTTCGATGAACTATTCCTTTAAATTAGTATATTTTACGGCATCTCTACAGTTTGGTGGAACCAAATCTGGACTGAAGTTCACTAATGACAGTTAAAAGTGCTAAATTATTTTCATGACATAAGGTACTCTTAATTTAGAGAGTGGTAAATAAGAAAGGAGGAGTCACACATCACAGCAAAGTCTACAAAACGCTGCACTTTTCCTTTGAACTGCTGCTTTGGAGTACCTGTCTGCTTGCCTGCCTGCCTGCCTGCCTGCCTGTCTGTCTCTCTGTCTGTCTGTCTGTCTGTCGCTTACTATTGAACCAGACATGCACACAGCTGCGCTTCTCTCCGTAGCTAAAGAGCAGGAGGTGTTGTATGATTGACAGTTCTGCAGGCTCAGAACAACGACCCAGCTGGAGATGAGACCCTGTGTTTATTTAAAGCCCAAAAATCAATCATCTCTTCTCTTTCTATTACGCTCACACAACTCTTCATCTGATCTACACTTGAGGGGAAAAAACATTTTTTCAGTCTACAGATGTTTCTCTCACTGTCCATCTGCTAAATTACATTCATGTATTTTACCCAAGACTATTTAAAAATCAGTTCACTTGGCAAGAATACAAAACCAACCAATACAAAACCAAAACCAAAATCTCATAAACAGCATACCACATTCAAATAGTATTAAAACAGTGTGTGTTTCATGTTGGCTCGGTCAATGCCCATAATTTTAAGTATGCATTTTATGGGTTTTTATGTTAACCAGTACATTTATTAGTGCTCTGTGGTCTATAGGTCAGGTTCTGCCAGCAAAGATTTTTATTATTATTATTATTATTACTTTTTAGTGATGATGTGAAATCTAAACTTAAAATATTAAGATTCCCAGCTGTCTTTTGATATGTTTAGTAAAACCAACACTGCTTATGCTTGCTTTTTTTTAGATATTTGGTTGAATTCACACTAAATATGACCTAGAATCTTCCACTAGTGCTGATATTATGCTCTGTACTGTACTGCTCTTTGTACTTTTTTAAAAGTTATCGACATACAGTAACATTCACACATATTAAACCCAGCACAATAAAATGAAAGTGGCATCTCCACTGTGAAACTCCTATCCACACCCAGACAAATCTCTGATACTCAAGGGTAGAGAAGCACTGTGGGATTGATTAGAGCAGATCGATGGGCTAATCCGTGAGAGCAGGGCACTATATCAGTCAGGGTGATGCTGCGGAGGAGCACATGTGGACTTTTGTTATCAGAGCTGCTGGTCCAGATGGCCCTTGTGAGGCAGGAGAGAAAAGCTGAAAATAAGGAGAAATGTCAGGAGTGGGATGTGTAAGGTCAGTCTGAGAACGAGAGAGGAGGAGTGAGACATGTGACAGCAGGACAACAGTCACACAGTGAAAAACACTTAAAAAAAAAACCTTTAGGGAGGAAGGTTGAATTAAACCCTGCACTGGTGGTGCATGCAAACCCTTTCTGCATGCTGTTACTGTGAATAAGGATGAGGGATCCAGCAATTGTTGCTAACACCACACTCATTCATGTACAAAAGCCCTGAGAACACAAGCTGACAATAGCAGCCGTCACGCCTAATGAGTGAACACACTCTGCCTGTACGGCACAGCACACAGCGGCTGAGGTAATGAATCTGTTCAGAGCGAATGTGAGAGGATGTGTGCTTTTATGTCTCGAACAACATCCACTGAATATTTTCTTGTGTGAAGCCAAACCAACCATATCAAAGAGATCACACTTTCATTAAAGGGGTCATATTGTAGATTCCCCCCCTTGAGGTCTGTTTGAAAAAATCGTCAATTTCTGAATTGCCTCAGGGCGCATAAATTGCAATTTAAAAATGATACACACACATAAATATATAGCTAGATTTTTTATTGCTACACACAGAAATCCGATCTCATCATCCTCCAGTCTGTCTGAAATGACACGAAAAAACAGAACAAATCCAGACTTAATGTTAAAGAACATGCATCCAAAGCTACAGTACTGTTAAAAGTTTCATGCATTTGAGTAAAAAGGATGTAAATCGAGGATGCTTTTAAAAATGGATCCATTTCACAAGACTGTGATGACACGTTTAATGGTCGTCGTAAATCCTCAAAAAAATTTTTTTTTTTTACATACATTTATGATACTATTTTTTGTATTATATGCATCAAACTATAACAAAATATTTTATGCTATTGTGAATGTGTTTCTAATTGAAAATTGTGTGTCTATGGGAGGGTAAATCTGTCAATGAGCAAATGGGAATGCAAAAAATATATTTTTGATATACTCCCATTCACTGCTCTTCAAGCTAAGCCAATTATGAGAAACCCAGAAATGAGATTAGATAGTAGATTTTCTTTATCAATTAACTTCTATAAACTAAATAATAAAAAAAATGGGTATGATTGTCTGGTTCACAAAGTTCTTCATCTTTTTTGCAGAACAAAGAAAGCATTAGAAAAACCTTAGGTGTGAGTAAATGATGTTGAAAAATATAAATTTTTTGAAAAACTATCCTTTTAACTTTGCAAAAATTAAATAAAATCCTCTTTCGTGTGCCGTAACCAACTATTAAGATGAGAGATTTTGTCCAAATAAATAAATGAAATAATAATACAATAAAAAAAATTAAAAAACGCCAGCTGCTCACTTACACTGTTATACTTTTATCTGTAGTTCTTCTGGTGTTCAGTAATAATAGCATCTGTCCTGCTGAGACTGCATCAGAAATGTATGATACAACCCTACTATATACAAGGTGAAAAACTGTATCTGAAGAAAGTAGTACACTTGTACATTCATACAGCAGTAGGCAAAAAGTTCCCAGAAGACCTACTACTCCATGTTAGATTGAAATGTGTATCCAGTGGACACTTTACAATCCCATGAGGCCACAGGAGAGGAGCTGTGAATGGAAGTGATACAACTGGTGCTGGTAGGTCACATGAAAATGACCACATGACAACTATAATATGGCTAGATTACATTCATACCACCCAGATTTAAAAGAAGTAGCTACTCAGAGAGTATAAAATTGTTCATGATATAATGCGCTATTAACATGTATACACATTACACAGTACTATGCGTTTTCATTTCTTTTGAAATGTTGACCAAAGCAGCATGAAAATGTATAAAGGTTATGCTGACCATTCAGAAATCACCTACAAGATGGAAGGAAGTCTTTGTACTGGCTCTTCGTTTAAAAAAAAAAGAAAAATACTGTAGGCTTCCATTTAGTATAGTGCATGGTTTCTCCTCCAAAACTCACAATAAGAGTCAGAGCGGCCACAGGGCTTTACAGGATCATATTCATACGGTAAAGGATGAGACTACAGTGTCCAGTGAAATGACAGAGTAATAGCAGCAATCTCAGCCACTAAGACATTTGCTCAAGGGACACATTTAGCCCTGTAATTCAATTACTCATTCTCAATATTCATTCCTGGCAGGGTGATTTATGACATATGCTGTACTGGGAGTGTGGATTCTGCCAGTCACTGTGTATCTACTTTCATTTTTTGGTCAACCCTATTGATGTTGATTGAAACTGAAATAATAGTTTAACGTATCATTGAAAAATCATCTTTTTTTGTGACAGCATTGGGTAAAATGTATTCACAGAAGCACTGTAGTACCTTCTAACTGGATGTTTTTGATGCATATTTATGTAAAACTGTAGCCAAGAGCTAAATGCCATGCCACAATGTTACCGATATACATAAAAATCTCTAATTAATGCAAGCTGAATGTCTTTTATACCTCAGTTGAGTTGCATTTGTGTGATTGTGGAAGATGAATCATCTCCATAACAGCATGGTAATGCATAATATCTTAATATGGTTGTATTATTTTTGCATAAGGCTAAAAGAGAAACAATGTTTCAAACATAAGTAAAAAAAGAGAGAAATGAGATGAAAGTATTAAAGGTGACAGCAGAGGATGAAATTGAGTGACAGAAAGGAAAAAAAAATAATCAGGAAAAAAAATAGTACAAGGAGAAAAGGAGAGACAAACAGGCACAAAGAGCACCGCAGAAAGTGTTTGATTATGCTATGATTCTTCTCAAATGTCAAAGGCTCTTCGCAAGCACTCTCACTTAGCTCTGACAGACAGAGAGATAAAGAGCAACAGAGAGAGAGTCATCTCAACTCATAAATACTGGCAGATGGACAAAGGAGCCGGCCAGAGGATAATCAGACGGTCCTCAGCGATCCTCTACTTTCATCTGCTGAAATTTGCATAATTGATTTGACATGTAATAAAATGTTCATATGCTAATGTCCAATATTTCTCTATAGGCAACTTAGATTTAATGTACTACACTAAAAATTTAACAGGACAGCTATACAGAAGCAACATATCATTAATGTGGTCCAAATGTTTATACACACCAATATTTCACAAATAATTATGTTGTTATGTTATATGTTAAAAACGTTGACCTCCATTTTAATAGATGGTGTGAAATGAAAACGCACCCTATGTATGATTTAAGTAAGTGTTTTTCCTCACACAAAGCTTACGATATTGCTTCAGCATACTAAATTCATAACACTTTGATGTTATGTTGTTATTTTAAAGCTTGACATGCCAGGTCCCTTTTTACTCTTAATACAAGTAAAAGAGCGAGCGGTACATTATTCAACTTTTCTTCTTCATTTCTTGTGTTCTGCTGAAAACAGCAAATCACACAGCTTGTAATACAGGAGCTTTATTTTTGTAAAGCCTAATGACTTTAAAGATAATTTAGTTTGTTAATTAAAGCCATGGGGTAAACAGTGAGAAACCTCAAAGTTCAACAGATCTTCACAATAAGAGTCGCTTTGATATTACACTAAAACGCCATTTGTAAAGTCCAAATCCCAACAGATTAAACATGAAATAACTATCAGACATATTGCATTATTCTGCTTGTCTCTGGGAATTCACAGTAAAAATGCTTTTGAATGTTTGAAAAAGATATGCCAGGAAAACTGTCTGCATACACTGCAAGCATAGCCTCAGTCTATAAACCATCCAAGACAAAGAAGAATAATCTATCCTGTTTAATGTGTGATAAACTGGCTTTAAGCTAAAATGGGCGCTTTAGAAGTGCATATTGCAGAGCTTTAGGGGTCGATCACTGCCCTCAAAGACACTTGTGGGATTGAGAAGGCTTGAGGAGATTTGTTAGCCACATGGAAGAGAAACGAGCCAAACAACCAGAAGTTTTCAGCAAATAACACAGAGACACGGCTCATCTGGTGTCGGCCGATTACACTGATCATCTCTGAAACCACAGTCAACAAGTGGGATAAAAGAAAAAGACAGATAAGAGAGGAAAAATGTGTTAAGATAGATACAGAAAAGGCACAAAAACCCCAACAACACTCAAAAAATGAGCTATAGTGACATAATTCTACACCATTTTAAAGGGTTTATATCACCCAAAAATTTTAATTCTGTCATTAATTACTCACTCTCATGTCGTTCCACACATATAAGAAATTTGTTCATCTTCGGAACACAAATTAAGATATTTCTGATGATATCAGAGCCATCTGTTCCTCCATAGAGATTTCCCCTAGATGTAAACAAGTCTAATTACATAAAATACGTTAAAGCTTGTTTTCATTTTGCACTTGTATGCGTTGTGTTATGATTCTCTCTAAACTAGCAGAAGATCTATGTCAGGGGAGAAGAATGGACCCTCCTAGTGTCACAAAACTGAAGTTGATCCACTGATGTCACATGGACTGTTTTAACAATGTTTTTACCATGTTTCTGGATCTGGGATCATTTCAGTTGTATTGCTGTCTGTGGAGGGTCGGATGGCTCTCTGATATCATTAAAAATATCTTACTTTGTGTTCTGAAGATGAATGAAGCTCTTATGGGTTTGGAACGGCATGAGGGTGAGTAATTAATGATAGAATTTTTATTTTTGGGTGAACTAACCCTTTAATACAAGCAATCAATGTAAATTCCAAGCCAAAGGCTGTGTGACTAATGTATTAAATCACCATATTGGCTGCATAACCACAAAAGCAAATTAATGGTAAAAAGCCAAAAACTCAAGAAAAGAAAAATGTGTTAAAGTGAGAGAAATGCACAGTTCAAATCCCGCTCAGGCCTTCTCATTTTCACTGCATTTAGTTGGCCAAACTAAATTAATTTGGACAAAAAGTCTGCTAGACCAAATCCATTACAGTTATTTAGTTGCATTGAAAAGCTTCCCGAATTTATGTAAATGTTTTATTTCTGAACGAACAAAAGTTGAACATGATAAGGGGAAGCGATTAGAAAGACAATGCTCGGGAAGTTTAAAGGACAAGTATAAAGCAAAGGAATTCCGAGCAGAGCAATATACTAAATAACCGATTATAATGAAGTAATAAAAAAGTAAGGTTGCTGTGCTGGAGAGGAGAGCTGAGGAACAGGGAAAGAGCAGGGAGGACGCTCATACTAATGATTCCTCTCTAACAAGCCTCTGCTTGCTCTTTTATGTGGTGCTGCTCTGAGGATGCTTGAGGGAGAGATTCCCGTCAGACCCAGACCTGCACTGAAGTTCCACCATAGACTACCCAGAGAAATCATACTTTATCCGGTGCTAGTAATTTAACACATCTGCTACAGGCAAAAGGCAGGGATGGGTACCGAAACTCGTTACTTAATCATGCTAAATTATAAAAGACAGAAGTATCGATAAGCTCTGACGTTAACCGTTCCGCTATCAATACTGCAGAAAAAAAATTACATTTCCTATTTATTGCTAAATAATTGTTACCTAGCATATTTTTTATTTCTAGTTTGCAATAATATTAAAGACATTTGCCTGCACTTGTTATTGGTAATCTCACGCAGAAAATGTTTGTCTGTTCCGCACATAGGTTCTGCAGTAAACAGAGCTTGCGCACGCACAACACCAACGCTTACGCTTAAAAGAGTGACGATGGTGGAGAGAACCGAACGGGTTTGGTCTTGGGACCCACAGTGTCCCATGGTCATCAAGCTGTGACCCACTACTTTACATATATATATATATATATATATAGTTTGAAACAAAAAAAAAGCTTTTCTGAGGTGAGAGACTTTTTTATTTCATTACTAGTTACGAAAACAACTATAGAATAACGTGACTGACAAGAAACCTGCCAACATCTCATCTGACCGCAGACACTGAACCGGGACAGCTTGTTTTTACTTATTAAACTGCATTTGACAAAAGAACTGCTTTTATGCATGTCTTTTAAAATAAAAAATCTTGCATAAGAAACATTTATAATTACTTATGCTAGCAGTCTTCCAAAATAACGGCATAAACATCACACAAGGTCTCTCTAAATTAGTATGTTATAATAATGTTAATAATTTAATAAACACACATTTTGGTTACATTAAAAAATAGTAAATAATATTTACAGTTTTATAATTAAAATTCAATAAATTTTCAAAAAATAAACAGTAAAAATGCCTTTACAGTACTGCATTTACAAATAGATGGATAATAATAAAATATACTTATTAAGAAATAAAGCAGAGATAATAGAAAATTAAGATATAAAGCAGAGCTTACCTAAAAATGTATTTGTAGTGATGAAATACTTTCACTTTATTTAATGTACATTGCAAACTTGTATTACTTTTAATTCCAACCACAGTGAACTCATTTATGTAAACGTTCTAATAAAACAAACATTGTCCCTTTACAAATAAAGTGTAGATTACAGCGATATCAATGCTGCAATATACAATACAACAGACCTTTTCTCTTGCATTGGAATGCAGGACGACTCATAAATACACACAAGCACACACATGTGTGCTGAATGGAGAGATTAGAGAGCAGTAATGTGTAATTGTGGATATGGCCTGTAAACGTGGGCTGGTAATTACACTGGGCGGCATTTCTCTACGGACTCTACAGTAATAGGTAAAGTGATAATGGAATTAGTGATTGCCACTTACACAAGGAGGACTCGAGCTAGCCTCCATTAACCATACACCAACATCTACAGCCCTGTGCGCACATACACACACACACACACACACACATTCTTTCTTTGGCACACTGACAGCTCACAGAATCAAGCTCACAGCAGCAGCATTTAAATGCAAATGCATCTTATTAAAAGGTAAAACTGAGCAGGTTACAACCTGTCCCATTTACATCACCTCTGTACATACAAATATAATGCTTTTTTAACTCTTCCAGCTCCTTTTTTTCAAATACACAAAGCCTTATGACTTAGTAAAAAGCACGTACCATCCAAAAAGGTGACTTGGTGTTTAAACATCCCTTGTTATTGATTATTTCCCCTTCTATCCTTCTCTATTTGTCCCTATAGCGGAGACATTCAGGTAGCAGAGGAATAATATATAAGTAGGCAGGAATATAATTTAAGAGGACAGTGAGAATGACCCTTATATCAGGAGGATCGATCAGCCTTCATTCTGTATTGAAGATTGCCCAGGAGTAAAACGCTGGCAAATGCAAAGGGAGTATGAAGGGAAACTGACAGAAGATGAAAAAGCCAATAACACGTATCTTAGTGATAAGGGCCAGTGGCCCCTGGGAGTTTAGTTATTTACATGAAGATGAGAGAACGCTTATTTTTCTTAGCACAAATTAAAAGCTCAGTGAGTGGTACTCCTGGGATGAGAAAAAAGGTTCAAACATAACAGAATTAAAGTTTAATTAAATGCCAACCAGGTTGGAGATGTCACAATCATCAGATGGAGTGCCCATGAGCTCCTTTAATGGGCCCTCCGCGCTGGAGTGTTATGTCATGTCTGTGTCAATGCAATTTTTTCCTTGTTTCTTTGCGTTTTTGACTTTGGATTGTTCTGTAGTTTTTTTATTGTTTGCTGCCTGCCCTGACCTTTGCCTTTGCCTGGATTGAACTGTTTGCTGATGTTTGATCATGCCTGTTTGACCACGTTTGTGAATAAAGTGCAACCCTCAGTTCCAGAGAACACTAACACAGACGCAGACACAGTAGGGACCAAGAGTCTGAGAGCATTAGTATTTGTTTTTTTTTATTTATTGCTATTTATGTTCCTATTATATTAAAGAAAATGTATAATAATAAAAAAAAAAAAAAAAATATATATATATATATATATATAAATAAAATAATTAAATGAATAAACAAATAAATAAAATAGTAGTAAAAATGATATAATAAAACGTTACAAAAAAAATGTTAATGATTACAAATTATATTAGCATCACAAGTGAAATTGTTCACAATCCTGGCACCTAAATTACATCTTGAAGCCCATATTTATTTACACAAAGAAAGAAGTCGGAGCTCATATTCTTTCTGTAGTTTTGCTACAGCATGTCGCAGAGGGGCTGTACTTCATTGAGAACGTGGAACTACTTTCTATGTGCTCCCAAAACAGGACACATTTAGAAACATATGTTTATTAAATAAGTGTAATAGTTTGATGAAAATATGATAACATGTTTTTATAAAAACTAATAACCTAACTTAATACCAAAATACTACTAATAATAATAATTCAAATGATAATACACATTAAACATTTTGAGCCCATATTTGTGTCCTCAGACTTTTTTGTTTGATGTGAATATTAAATCACCTTGAGCTCTGAACCAATACTTTCATGAATGAATATGACGTTGTTCCTCAGATACTTCATACTTCAGACTAACTATGTCTTGAATATGTCATTTTAAAGACCCTCTTAAAAAGGCTACTGGCCAGTCAGCATAAAGTAAGGCTGATATTGCTTGATTCTGTGCGCAATGCTTTCTGCACTAACAGGAAAGTGAATTAATATTCCGTGTGCCCCTGTTGATTTCCCCCAACACGAGAAATGGATTAAAAATATAGATGCACTTTATAAGGCCAGAGGACTGACAAAGCAGTTTTCACAAGGACCTTATATGTGGTATTAAGCATGCTGTGTACCAGTGAACGCAGAGAGAGAGTGAGAGAGAATCAAATATATTTCCATCCCTTCCGTGCTGTATGTACAGTGAACACAACACATCAATCCTTCTCCTGCCTGTCACATAGTGAGGCTGAAGAGATTGAAGCTGAGCTGTCGGAGAGGTTTCAACCACAGCATCAGAGCAAACGCGAGAGGAAGTCATGTAAAAGAGACCACAATGTTGTCAAGACTGCTTTAAGCACCACTTTCATGTTTCATGATTTCATGACAGATTGAACACTGATTAAAATGTATTGCTGTGGCCTGTAGACCAGTGTTTGGCTCAATGATATGGAAATAAAATAAATATACTGACTCCTAAAGGCAATTTATGTGTAAATTAATAATAAAGTAATGCCTTTATTTGGTATTTTTCATAAATCTTAATACATGTGACTATTTAACCAGTATATGATGTAATAAATTAACAAAACTTATATTTATTATCATCCATTATTTAAGTTTGCACTTTGTTTGAACACTGAGGTTTATTATTAATTATTAATCCCACTCAGAGTAGAAAACGGCTATTTATTTCTATTTATTTAAAAGCCTAGCCAAAATGTTTAGAGTTTATAGCACCTTTCTCAAGCTCAAGGTCACTTTACACATACAAAAAGGCATTAAACATACAGTATAAAAAAAACTGTCAAACACTGTCAAACGTACAATCACTCATAGATGGGGAAAATATCAAATGGTTGAATGGATAATCAGGAAAACCAAAGAATGGAGCTATGAAAAGAGTGAGTTAAACGCCTGAGTAAACCATCAGCGGCGTCCATAGCTTATACTTAACCTCTGATTTGTTTAATGTACGATACTTGCATTGCCTTGTTCATTTAGCAAGTGTCCGGGTGCACTCTTGGATAGAAGAATAAATGGTTTAAAGGTTTTGTCTTTGAATTAATGAAAGAAGTAATTTCCTATGTATTTTTTCGAGATAATTATGCAGGGAGGGAGATTCTCTCTATATACTTCAAGGTCGTGAAGTTTATCTGATTTGGCTGAGGTGTCCTGGTTACCATGGTAACCAGGGGCGTAGAGGTCATGCACAGATATATAGGCAAAGAGTCTGATGTTGGGTGAGGGGTCTGTGGTAATAAATGAATCTAATAAATAATTTATTTATTACATCTAATGAAAAGTTGTGTGTCTGATTGGTTCAAATGCTACACTGAAAACTGGAATAATAATGCTGAAGATTCAACTTTGCATTACATTATTTAAATCTGTTTTTTTTAATCAAACAAATTTAGCATTTGTGTACATAAGAGACTTAATAAACACACACACACAAACAGACTCTCTTACAGACTCCAAGCTTTTGGAGGTAGTATCGTGTAGCCTTTTCTTTTTTTCTTTTCCTTTTTACTCTACCACTCAGTTATATTTATTACTCCAACAATGTCTTTGAGCTGACACACTATTGTTCACATTTCTTTTGTGTATCGTTTTGTTAAATAAAGATTCAGCAAAAGAGATGAAGTGCTCACCCTGCTCACAATCAAATTCCTCTACAGTGGAGACGAAGTGAGGTCTGGAGTAAAAGTTGTGAGGTCCAGGCTGCTGAAGACCCCCCAGGCTGAAAAACGCCCTGTCGCTGGCAGCGCATGAGGAGAACGCTCTGCGGCTGGGGATGCACGGGTACCGCGTCCAGCTCTTCATCTCAAGGTCAAAGGCTTCGAATGCGGTCACTGGCAGCTTGCCCTGACGCCCACCTGTCGGAGGGGAAATGAGAAGAGGGTTGGAGGATTAAAATGAAGCATACATGTGTGTGTGGTATCTCTTTGATAGGACTCACTCAGTGTGTCACGTCTGTCCCTGCTGGGACTCAGTGTGTGTGCGATTACCACATGTCACGGCTCACTGACAACGCTTTGGTCTCCTCAGACAAGATGACAGCCTATTCCATTATTGGTTCTCTGACACACAACACACACAAATACGCCTCTAATAGCACACCTACAGCCATACACAGGCTTGAACGTACAAACTCATTTACATTTATTCATTTAGCAGATGCTTAAAAATGAGATGAAGGTTTGAACGTGCATGACGCTTCTCACTACAACACAAATGATTCATCTTATGGAGACAGTAACACATACACACACAAGAAATGATGATATAGAAAACCACATTTAGTAAGACGCATCACTGTTGTCGACTAATTGTTTTATTTTATTACATGAATTTGGCAGATGTTTTTATCCAAAGAAAGTGCTACTTTCTCTAACACAAGAACCATTTTAAATATGTATATATATATAATTAATATATGTTTTTTGTTTGTATACTAATATATAATGCTTGTATATCAGTGTTATACTTGGTAAATGTGTGTGTGTGTGTGTGTTTGACGCATTTCAGGGTTTTGTGCTGCAACATCGTGTCTTGTCAAACCTTAAATAAGAACTAAGCTAAACTTACCTAAAAGTTAACCAATAATATATTTTTAGCATATATTAATTATTAGTTTTTGAAGTTTTAAATAAAAAAAAAGTTATTGGTGCACATTTAAAAAAAATTATAAATGAAATAAATACTAATACTATTCCAGCCTGTTCGCTTCAAAATGTTATGCTTATATTTAACGTTTTATCCATCATTGCATAACTAGATCTATTATCATATTTATATCAAATTAATTTATTTTATTTAGCATGTCATGTTTAGGCATGTCATGTTTTTATACACTGTTTCTAATATTCAGAAGAAGTCTGAGGAGTTAAATGCAGAAAATGACGCAATAAGCGCTTCTCATTGGTAACGCAATGAATCTATTAGTTGAGCTTCTGTGGGTGTGTAGCTACAGTAATATCCATTAGTCACAGCAGACAGCATATTTAATGTGATGAGAATGAAAATGAGGCTGTGATGGATGGAAGTTCATGTCATGCTGTTGTGTATCTGGGAAGAAATCATTCAGCTGATGATACAATCCGGAAATTCAGTCACAGTGGATGAAAAAATCAAGAATTTTTAAATAAAAACATATGATGCAATGTATGCACGACCTTTTCACTTCATTTGATGATAATAATAACAGTTTATTTGACATTTAAGTCAAATGAAGTATGACATCTACCCTGACTAAAGCCTAAACTAGTGGTTCTCAATTGCTTAGACCCTAAAGACTTCACCATATACCATATAATGCATTTAAAGGGATAATTTATCCAAAACTACAAATTCTATGATCATTTACTCACTATCATGTCATTGCAAACCTGTATGACTTTCTTTCTTACAGTATATGGAAGATAAAAGAGATATTTTGAGGAAACCTAATGATGAACCATACTATTAAAAGAATGCAAAACAAACAACTTAACAAGGAGGAGAACTTGTCTCTTATGTTTTTGTTGTGCCATCTCAAAGATCACATGTCCAGTTGCCCCTTCGCAAAGACCTGCCCTCCTCTTAGTTACTGTTGCTATGTCCGACAAGCCATGTCACTCTTATGCCACGCATCATGTTCTCACACAGTGAAAAATACATTTAAAACTGACAGTGTGCTGACAGACATTATAGTAAGTCTCAGGTTTTTACATTTCCAATTTTTTTTTTTTGTAAAAAGTTCAAGCAGCACTTAAATGGATCATCTTTTCTTATTTACTTAAAGCGTAAAATAAACATGAATGAATATCAGAAGGTATTTTTTTTTACACATTATTTAAAATTCACCGAAGTTAATCTGATTGGCTGGTCAGACAAAAATAGGGGAATCAGCATTATGATTGGTCAGATCATCTGTCAACCAAACTCCCTGCAAAGGGTCAATCTGTCTGTGATATTTCGGTACTAAAGCATCTGTCACAAGTAAAAGCAGCCAAATTAGGTAAATGCCAACATGGAGCGGACATGTCCTCATCCTCGAAAACCATGAACAAGGTGGTTTTCTTGTGGGTTGCCACTGCGCTGCATATCCATTGTTTATTCTGGATGCTGAAACAAAATAACTTGAGATTGACTGATCTATACAACAAATAATACAGCACAAGAACATAAACCTCTCTGGAAAACAATGTAAAGTTTACAACTAGGGTGTGTATGACTGCTTATGTATGCGAGAGCTCAGAAAGAATGAAACATTTTTTCCATCTTATTCCTTCCCTCCTGCACGTTCTCTTTCCTTCAATATGCATTCACAACGCGACTGATCTCCTCCCAGCTTTGGCATTACTGAGAGCCCTCTGGGACAGAACAGAGAGCCAGGGAAAACACACACATGAGAGAAAACAAAGAGAGGAGAGAAAGAACCTGTCTGAGGAACAATGCGGAAGAGCGAAGAGATGGAGAAAGCAGGCCAAAAAAATGGAAATCCAGTCAAGACAGTGTGAGAAAACCAGATAGAGGAAAAGTCTTGAGGACGGGGCAGAGCGTCTCTGTGAGAAGCGAGGTAACAGCGGTCCATTTAAGAGGGCTTTTTCTCTTGACCTTTGCTGGACACCTTTAATTAACTTCTTTCAAGTCTTTCAGCCTTTCGACTTCAATCAGTAAAAGCCTCCATGCTCAAATTTGTGAGAAATTAGCTGAGGGGAATGGGGCAAATACACGAGTGGATTCAGCAGAGACGTGCAGGGGCGAGATATCAAACTGAGTGAAGTGGGGCTGGTATTGGGCCAAACCCATCCACAGACAGATTTGAAGACAGTCGGCAACTGTGCAGCCAGCATCAAGCACACATGGCAAACTAATACCCACATCAATGCAAAATAACACACGCAGACTGTCAGCAAAACTGAATTTATAAACAAAGAAACAAGGAGAGCTTGAATATGTTACAGCAAGGGTCTTCAGCTGTTTTCATATGAAACACCCCTGGGTAGATAGAGAGATGGAGCAGGAAACCTGTTACATAATGCATAAAACAGAGGGAGGGATTTTATGGCTGACCTATATATATCTATATACTATACTGATGCATTTATACTGTATACTTGCAAAAAGTCATAAAAATAATTATTATTAATGTAAAGCACATTCCACATCGTAAACAGAACTATAAACCTCATTGGGTCTTGCATGTCAAGCAAGCACATTTGAGCTTCTGCAGGGGTATTTAGTCCATATTCGTTCAAACCTTTATTTAACTAGGAAAGTCACATTGAGGTTAAAACCTCTTTTACAAGTGAGACCTAGTCAAGACAGGGT
>JAUCNO010000070.1:520818-536628 GCA_032353835.1 Enteromius viviparus
TTAGGAAAATAAGTTTTTTGTTAGTATGACTATACTAATGTTTGGTATATTATACCTTATAATGCCCTTTATTTTTTGTTTTAATTATTTAGTTTTGAGAAGATCCTGTAAAGTTTAATAATTTGATTATAAATTAAATGAATATTATATGGTTTTATGACAAAAATCGGAATCGGCAAAAATTGGAATCGGCAGGTCACACCTACTGTAAAATCGGAAATTGGAATCGGCCAAGAAATTTGCAATCGGTGCATCTCTACTTTATATCGTGCAATTATGACTTTATAACTTACAATTATGACTTTATAACTCACAATTGCGACTTTACATCTCACAACCCAGACTTTATAATGTTTATATCTCACAATTCTGTGAAATAATAAGTCAGAATTTTGAGATAAAAAGTCGCAATAACCTTTTTTTTATTTTTAATTCCGTGGCGGAAATGGGCTTCCATAGAAGAAGAGACTTCTTTCAAAAAAAAAAAAAAAAAAGTTATTATTAAAAATTGTTTGACTGGTAGTGTATCGACATTTCCCTCAAATAAATGTCCTGTACACTTCTCTACACACACACCTTCTGCTGAAATGGACTTTAAACTGAATAACTTTCCCACAGGGCTGAGTGGGTGAGAGGCTCTTCAGGGAAGTGGGTTAATCGTCAGTTTGATTACATCATTAAGAGATGTTTTCCACTGGCATACAGGAGAGGGTGTTGAGCTAGTCGAGCTGAAACAGACAGATGGCTTCACGTCTCATGTCACAAGCACCAATGTTATTACCTCAAATACACTCAAAGTGAGAAATATGAGGAGAATTCATCACTTCATAATCATTGAGGGGAATTGCTTTGCATTTCTAAAATTTCGTAATGCAAAAATACTTTTCAGGCCAGTAAACTTGATACACAATGCTGATTAGAGTGACTGCTTGATTGCTGCTGTAACCGAGGACAACGGAGCGTTTACTGGGAGCCGAAGAGGGAATTTGTGCCATTTTAACTGAAAGTGATATCTATTACACTCCAGCACCTGCACAAACATCTGCCACAAGCATTTTTCTTTGATTAGTAACTTCCTTGTCAAAACAGTCTTGTTTTAATTACTTCTATAACATAAAACATTGCTTTTACAAAGGTGTAAAAGTTATTTAAAATAAATACATAAATAAATAAATTTAAAATAAGTCATAAGAACTAAAATAAGTAAATATATATATGTTGATTTAGAATTCTTCAGCATTTTTATGTCTCTCTGTCAACTAATGCTCACTTAAAATCAGTTGTTAAAAATTATAATTTAATAACACTGATCAATAGTATAGTTCTACCAAATTCTGTCATCATTTACTCACCCTCATGTTGCTTCAAACTGTGAAATATGTTCTAATTCTATTTACAGTAACACAAAGGAAACATTTTGTAGAATGTTCAAACGTTTTTTGGAAGCCATTAACCTCCGTAGTATGTAAAAACTACTTTAAATTTCAATGGCTAACGTTTTGGAATGTTACCTGAGGGCGAGTAAATGACTGAATTACATTTTTGGGGGGTGAATCAAGTTTAAAATGTAACAATTCCCTAGTGAAAAAATTAAATAAACTAAAATTTATCTTTTTTACTTGAAATATATTTACTTCAAGCTAAGTGTACTACAAATACATATTTCTGTACTTAATAAACACACCCAGTACTTTTGGTATACTAATGTCTGCTTAACTGGAACAATAGATTTTGTACCTAATGCACTGTAATTGTGTGGAAGTAAGACTGAAGTCCAACTAAACATAAACTTAGACATATTTTACTGTGTTAAAGTGGAACTATTTCAAATATACATAATAAATAAAAAAGTACACCTTAAACATCATGCAATTAAAGACCTATATCATTCAAAGATCATACTGTAACGCTGTACCTCGTTAGTCCCCCTCGTTAGTCCCTGAGTGAAGTAGTTGACTGCACTGATCCCAGTGCAGTCCTGGCCTGACACATACATACTCAACAAATGTTAAGTTTAATGTTAAGAAATGTGCATTGTGCACAAGTAGTACTCCAAGTCTTGAGCGATGGCAGTAAATATGTTAATAATTTTAAATTGAATATCTATTATTCAAAGTATACATTATGTATTTAGTTTGTTTTAGTCAAAATCTTAGAGAATATTAATACCATCCATCCTTTTTTATAACATAAAAATATTTATTGGCCCATTCAGATTGTTTGATATCAACCTTGCAAAGGCTGATATCTGATAAAAAATGGAACCACTCGGTCAGACCATGTGCTTCCCTTCTGCAGCGCAGTAATGAGGGAGCAGGTTGCAGGACATGCTGGGCCACTGATGCTCCAGTCTGGACGCATCCAGCCTCATCCGCTAATTAAAACCCTTGGCTTACCGACATTGTCCAATCAGAGCACTAAATAAAGGCTGCTGGGATGAACGGTACAACACTATACTGAGGTTTGGCACTAAGCGTGAGGATGAGGAGAGCAGCAGCGAAGGCTGACTCATGCACTCAGGCAGAATGCGTCAGCATTGTGGAGATGAAAGCCCAAACGATCCCCCTTGATTAACCTGGCACTGTATTAAAGCAAAGGACAGAAGGTAAGCCATTAAATAGACTGTCAAATTCATCTCTCATTTGGAACAACAGAGAAAATCCTGTCTGATATCTTTGAAGACAAGGCCTGATAGAAGAGAGAAATCGGAAAACAGTAGGGAATTAAACCAGTGCTTTTGGGTGACTTCATAAATAACTAAAATAATGGAGAAATAATTAAACTAAAAGTCCACACATGCAGCGGCTCGCTCTGCATGAGTGACCAGCTGTATATATTATAATACATGTACACCGCTGTGCTGTGACCAATGCTTTAATCGTACTGAAAAAGGGTCAGGGAGAAAGTAGCCTTGCTCAGGCAAGCTGTCTCAGTGGGGCTGATGCCTAACAGCGCTTAAAGAGCCTGTCTGGTTAGGCTTGGCCTCAGCCCAACATAATTAATACTGCTAAGCACAAAAAAAATCAATCAGCAAAAATCTGGCACATGTTTAGAACAGGCTGTACAGAATGCCAGGCCAGATCTCAAGTGACTCGCAGCCTGAAAGCCACAATACCAGAATCACAACACTGGAACCGACAGGTCTCGTCACACTACTGGATGTTGTAGTGCAATTTTACAATAATCAGATCTCGTACACAGTCTTAAAGGGGCAGTGCACCCAAAAAGAAAAAGTCATCTGTCATCTTTTAGTGACTCATCATTATTCCCAGACAATTTTGTGTTTCTGAGATTCATATTTATAATGTTTCAGCTGCAGACAAATCAATGGATGTTAGCGAATCTTTTAAATGAACAAATCATGTTATTTACTTTCAGGCAATGACTCATTTTTCATTCACTGACAACCCCTCCTTATGAAGTGCGTGACTGTACTAAATAAGCAAAGATTTTTGTTTGTGAATGAGGATCTGACAAACAGTCACTGAAAGAAAGTGGGCATATCAGTCATTCAGTTCGGCAATGGAGTCGTCTTGTTCAACAAAGTAGGATCGACAATATTTCAAGTGGAACTCAATTCATGAGGAAATGTTTATTAACCATGCACAATTAAAATGAAGTAACAATGAATGGCTTTTATTTCTGAACAAATCCACTGAGGGATTTATTAAATGACTCCTAACAACAAAACAAAATGTCACTCCATTGTAATGACCTAAATGGCAAAAATGTAGAGAAAAACGAATTAAATAAATCAAAAAATTTAATAAATCAAAAACAAAAATAAGATTAAAGATTAAAATAAGATACATTTTATTTAACAATTTTAGAAGAAAAATGATCTGAATAAATATATAAATCTAATAATGAACCAGTATAGCAAAAATATTTATACATTTATATAATTTATAATTTATACGACTTATTTTGACAGTATAAACTAGGGCTGGGTAAATACAAATAATTGATTAATTAATTGATTCTCATTGTAAATCTCAAATTAGTTCGTTTTTATTTAATGAATGGAACAAAAAATAAATAACAAAAAGCTGTGTGCTTGGTCAATTTTTGATATGAAACATTCTGCCCATTTATTTACAATATTCTGTTAAATATTTTTGTTGAATAGATGTGGCAGCATAAACAGCATGAACTGATCATCTCCTCTGCTGTAATACCAGTTTTAGCATGAAATAAACATGAATAAACATCCAAAGGTATGTTAAAAGAAAGTACAATGTCCCATGTATATCTGTGTTTCAACTGCAAAAATTGGTCAATAATGCATCTTGTAAACAATATGTAACGTAAAATCACATTTATCTCAAATTTGAATTTTAGAAGACAAATCCAGGCAATAGGAACCAATGTGATCAGGAATTTCAAGTTAGGCTGATTCTACTTTCCATTTTTGCAATGAGTTTTCTTGTTCATGCAAAATAAAGAAATTGTCAGTCTGATTTGAAAGTGATTTCTATGTGAATGTATTTCTACACTACAGACTTTGCTTGTAAGCAATATTTTGCTAATGTGACCACACCTCTAACTCGATATAACTTACAGAAATGGTTAATAAACAGGATTATTCAGTGCAAACAATGGTTTGATTCAAAATCATCACCAGTAATACAACTGAAGCACGATACCATGGAAATAGAGATGAATCACACAAATGCCGTTGGCTCTCATTTGTCGTGCGATGCATCATTCTGCAAAAAATTTCATTTCTGATCCAATTAAGGTTCTGAACAATGCAAGGTTGAGTAAATTATGTTCAATGTTCTATTTTAGGCTGAGCTAACCCTTTTACCGGTTATTTTTTGCACTTCACACTAATAACAAAGCATCTGATGATGATTACAACCCTCATTTTAAGAGGGTGGATTTTAGTATTTTCTGAACACGGATCAGAGATACACATCATTTCATTTCTCCTTATGGCGCCCTCAGCCCTACCCCCATGTCCCCCTGGTGACTATTTAGTGTTTGTGAAGCCCTAAGCACCAATTACAGAACCTTCTAAATATAGGCACCTTGCAGAGGAGACATAAGGGCCCTTCCTTCCACAACCACAGCTGTGTTTCTATGTGTGTGAGTAACTTTGCGTGGGGGATTGTTCATGTGTTCACCATCTTATATTAGATCATATTACTTTACAAGCAGCTAAATATCATATTTAATGCTGTACGCAATATGTGCGAAGGCCGAGTTTGTGTTTATCTGTGAGTAGTATGGCACTCTAAAGGGGAAAGATCCACCACCCACTCTGCGTCACAATCAGTATACAATATACATTAGAGTTTAACTATAGCACAACAGCAGAGCTGCAATGCAGTGACAGAAGAGCAAAAATATTGATTTGAAGGAATCCCAGATAAACATGTGTGAGACAGCACTCATTTTGACTATGTTTACTCAGCAGTCTGTGATAATTCCAGCTAAAGAGATCATATAATGCTATTTTAAAGAGCTAATTTATATTACTGTGCCTCTCTCAAATGTGTCATTTTCTACAAAGCCCCTCCTTTCAACAAGCACAGTCTGCTCTGATTGGCCAGCTGACACAGTGCATGCCTCACAAAAGAAAATAAAAATTGCATTATGTGACCCCTTTAGCACAGTGTCCTAAATACAACGCAACAGAATCAATAAAATATCACAGCCAATCAGAAGCGTTGTCACACTTATCACCAGTCACCAAAGTGGACTTGACAGCAGTCAAAAAATCTCAGCCTTAGCATTTTAAATGGTTATTACAGGCTATAATACATAATAACTAGATGAAAAAGTTTGTTTAGACAAACTTTAAGTTGGCTTGAGAAAGCCGGAGATAGAAGTTAGAAAAAGTTTAACAATTTTTTTTTAAGTTTAACATTTTTAAGAAGTTAAAACATTTCAAAAAGTTTGAGTTTTCAGTCTAAAATAGTTAGAAATAGATTATAAAGTCAGATAGATACATGGCAAGTAGCAAGTTACTAGCATGATGCTAACATAATTAACAAGTTACTAGCACATTGCTAGCATGTTTATAACATGATTAATAAGTTAGTAGCATGTTTATAGCATGATTAGTATGTTGCTAGCATTGTTTGTAGAATGATTCGCAAGTTACTAGCATATTGTTATCATGATTAGAATGTTAATAGCATGTTGCTAGCATGATTATCAAGTTACTAGCATATTGTTAGCATGATTAGAATGTTAATAGCATGTTGCTAGCATGATTATCAAGTTTCTATCATGTTTCTCCCATGATTAGCATTTTACTAGCATGTTTTTAGCATGTTTAACAAGTTACTAGCATGTTTGCTGCTTTCTCAAGTCAACTTAATAATAAGTTTAAGTAGTAGATCAGTAAGTTAATTAAAAATGTGTATTGTAATACATTATCTTTATCTTGTCGTAAATAATTATAACCAAATTTAAAATGCATTGTGTAACAATGAATTTATAATAAATTAACAGTGGTTATCATTACTCATGAAGTTGTGCAATGCACCACAAAGTATAATTTATGCATCAAAGCTACTTTTAAAATGCATTATACATAAAGGCTTTAAATAAAGTGTTAGGCTACCAAAAATCTGTTTCTGTAGATCTGCCATTTAGTCAAAGGTATGTCTACACATGACTATACACATGGGCACACACTCGCACACAACTATAAACTCAAATGAGTAACAGCTAATGAAGCTTATCCCCATGTGCACAAAGGAGAGGAAAATACCTTATTAAAGAAATGCTGTTATATAAGACCCAGGGCACTACTTCTTTCTTCCCTGTGGGAATAATATGGAGTAGCAATTTATGGAGCGAGTGGGGTGGAAGAGGTTGAAAGAGTACTGTATGTGTGAGATAGAGAAGGAGAGAGAGAGAGGTAATGAAAGGCTAAGCAGTCAGTGATGTTCCATTGAACGCTGCTGTCGTGCTGAGTGCTGCCATATGATGTCTGGAAAAGAAAGCAATCTAAATTTGGAATAGAGAGGAATCTGATTGGATCTGTTTCTCATACAAAAAGACAACATGTGTTGAGTGACAGCAATAAATCCCACCTTCCGTTCAACATCTGCATGTTCATGTTAAAGTCTTCTGCTAAATTCTGTCTAGCTTGCAAAGCTGTTAACAAAAGCTTCTGTCAACACTTTAGAATGCAGTCTAAGGATATTGCATATTAACCACAAGCTAAAAAAACAGTTCACAAATAAAGCACATATATTAAAGGGATAGTTCACCTAAAAACAAAAATGACTTGCTCCAAACCTTGCATGAATTTCTTTCTTTTGCCAAACACAAAAGAAGATGCTTTTAAACATGCTGGTAACCTAACAGTAGCCATTGACTAGTATGGTAAAAAATACCATACTCTTTGTGTTTACTGTCCTTGAGTAAATGATGTGAAAATTTCGGGGTGAACTGTAAGTTTAAAAATAAGAAAACTTTGTGCATTTCCAATCCTATATGCTTTCTTCAGTGGAACATAAATGTCTAGTTGAATTTAATGCAGCTCTTTTCCATATGGAAGATTTTACAACTTAAAATATCTAAAATATAAATATAATTCTATTCATATTTCGGCGTATTATGGCTTTTCATATTTTTTTGTCAAATTAATGCAGCCTTTTGAGCATAAATTAGAAATAATGGCTGAAGTAATGCAATGATGGAACCCCCACCCCCCAGAAAAGTAGTTGTAATCATACATCTACAAGTGTACTGTAATCAAGTACGGTGTAGTTTTGCATTACATTTTTTAGCCATGCATCTGTGTTTAAAGTGCTGAGTCGTGTGTGTGTGCATGTATCAAACAGACGAAGGGTTTGATGAAAGTACAGCAAAAATGAGTGCCATATAAATACCTTTCATATATCTCTTCCCTCCCACATCCACTGGTGACTCAGTATGTATGTGTGTGTATTTAATTAGGTTAGAGTGCTGGCAGGTTAGTCCAAATTTGGCCAGGCGTACACAGCGATCCCAATGTCTTTACGTCATTTACGTTGTAGTCACGCAACACTAAAGCCCATCTCTGGCAGTACACAGCGTTACACTGAGGTATATTTGGAAGCACACTGGCAGGACTACACAGTGTGCTCTCATCAAACGCTTAATTCAGTGTGTGTCAGAGAGAGGGAGAGACTGAGTGTAAGTGTTTACTGGTGCATGACATTCAAAAACATTTTTTTTCACTTAAAATATATGTTTTATGTTGAGTGAATAGCAGTTGTATTGTTTATCTATTAATTCACCTTCTTGTGCCTTTTTTCCAGCGAAGTCATTGAGAAAACAATTACATTTATCTAACATGTTATCACATTCATCCAGAATAAACAAGTTAATGATGCTCAGTTTGTTGAGCCAAGATGAGCTGCAGACTAAATAGAAATATAACAACCCAACAGCCCTCTTGCTTCCAGTAGCCCACTTTTAATAATACAGAGAAATGCACCCGCAACAAGGAAAGAAGGGAAGTTGAGGACAGACAAGAGGTGCTTCTACGAAACTGCGCAAATTGGATCCTCCCTTTTAAGACGTGAGGAACAGATAAGATGCAGGGACAGAAGAATCAAAGACTGACGTATTTGTCCTGCTCACTCAAGCGTCACTTCAAAGTGACGTCAATTTCTGATTACTATGTACAGCTTTATTACCTTAAGAAGCGCCTGAGGGATCCGCTGTTGTTGTTGGAGCTTGATTACTCGAGATATTCTTGTCTAGATATTTTTATCTGTCTGAGTATAGTTAGATGGATATATTGAAGTATGTGCAATGTACGTTTTATTTAAACTGCAAAATAAAAACTTGACTTAAAGGATAAGTTCACCAAAAACAATGACTCTCTCTCTTCTGTAAAACAAAAACGAGGATCTTATGCATGTCAGAGTGGATCAAAACAACACTGGACTCCATTGACTTTCATTTCATGGACAAAAACAGTTAAAACATTCATCAAAGTACAGAACTGTTCAAAATTTTGGGGCTGGTAAGATTTTTTAGGGGTTTTGAAAGAAGTCTCAAATGCTCACCAAGCCTGCACTTATTTGATTTAAAAATCCTACAGTGTAATTTATCCTGTAATGTCAAAGCTGACTTTTAAGCACCGTACTCCAGACTTTGGATAAAACATTTACGAATAAAGCACCGCAACTATCCAGCAAGTCAAAGTGAACAAAATCAACACTCTCTGGTAAACTAGAAGTAAATATCACTAAATAAACTAGAAAAAAACACTAAATATAATAATTTTCGTATATGATAAATTCACTCAACATAAACGCAACCCTGTAAGACAATTATACAGACATACTTAGATGACAGATTTTCCTCAGGCATTTAAGGATTGCCACAAAAAGCAACATATAGATCAGGGTTCCTCAAATCTTACCTGGAGGTCCGATGCACTGCAGAGTTTGGATCTAACCCTAATCAAACACACCTGAGCATGCTAAAGGTAGGTGAGTTTTATCAGGGTTGGAGCTAAAGTCTGCAGTGCATCGGACCTCCAGGGTAAGATTTGAGGAACCCTGATATAGATGCTGTGAACTAGGGCTGGATGATAAATCAATAAAATCACACTCGCGATGTGGCAAAAGCTGCGAATAGCCTATGCATATTTTTCAGCGATCAGTAGTAAATCTACATCCAAAGATTTAACTGCTTTCATTGATTTAACGAGACTAATAAACCATGACAATATATGGTATATCAGACATTTTATTTCCTAATATCGATGTCAAATATTGGTTATATCCTCTGCAAATTTTTGTGTAATTTGTCAGTGAACTACAGCTCTGTGTAGTAAATGCTCCTCCTCCATTTTTTAAAGCACATGGAGGAGTTTATTTGTAAATATGTTTCCACCGTAGTTTATGCTTTTTTATCGGATAAGAAGTTTATTCTACTCAAATATGTGCACATGCTCTTTTTTATGCACATTTTTAGAATTCATGCGCATCTTGCCGTTTGCATCCAGTGTTTTTTTAGGCAATATTCCAAAATGCGCATAAAAATTGGTGGATGAAAAATCATAACCTTCTAATATAATGTTCTGATTCTCTAGAAACATTTCTTGCTATCAGTAGTTTAGAAAACAGCTGTGCTACATATTTTTGCTACAGTATTTTTTCATAACATTTAGAATGTCATAAATCTTTGTAACATTATTAATTATTTACTGTCACATCAATTTACCATGTCCTTGTTGACTAAAAGTATTCATTAAAAAAAGATCTTACTGACTCCAAACCTTTGAACACTAGTCCATACAGTATTTTACACTCCTGTCTGTCTTGCTCTGGTGTAGAGCCCCATCCCTCTGAGCATCTGTATAAGGTGTGCCAGGGGAACCATGGGTAATGTTCTCCTCTCTGTCAGCGTGAGTAATGAAAAGAGAGCATATCTTTGGGTTGAGACAGACAGAATGGGTGGGCGCTACACTAAGCACACACATACACCACGGTCATCCGGGAGAGTGTAAATTGGCGCTATGGGAGATGTATTCAGGGGAGTCGGGTCTACTGGGCTATCTTCCTCAGTAACAATATGACACAGAGAGAAGAGAACATGAGGAGGAGAGAGGGAGAAAGAGAGTTGGGGAGAGGAAAGAAGGAAAGAGATGAGAGAGTATGATATGAAAGGAACTGTGCCACAAGCCAAATAAACCTCTCCTGTAAAGCCGAAGAGCTCAGAAACACAATCACTCACACAAAGATATATATGGGTGTTTTTCTACTTTGGCCTTTGTGGACTGTGAAAATATACACTTTTCTCTTTCCCACCAGTTTATTTGCCTGCAATGCCCAAAAGAGGACACACTGTGATAATGCTCTCATTTTTCTCTATTATCTCACCAATGCTGCAAACTTCTTTAAGGCTAATTTCATATTTAACTTTGACAAATTATAATTTAATTATGCACTATAAAAAAAAATTGCTTGTAGGTGATATTAACCTTGAATTTAATACTCATCATACACCTGTTGGATGCCAAAACCACACACTTTTAATACAATTTATTGTAACCTTCTCTGATTATCATGAACAAATCTAATTTGTATTAGATCTCAAATTACGTTCTACTGAAATGATGCAGTGTAAATTATATTTTAATTTGACTGAATTCTTTTTTGTCTTGACTCCGAGTGGTTGAACTAGGTATTGCAGTTCAAATTCAACATTTTTTCACCCATCTCCTACTCAGACTTGATGCACACGCAGGTTGCCAAATTGAAGACAGTAACTAGAACGAGCGCAATGACAATGGGAAGTGCTGTGTTTATGCAGAGCAGGCAACCTGGATGGCGAAACACTACTGACTTGATTGGGAGATAGATGTTGGGTGGCGCTTCAGACCAAAACAAAACATGACAACATAAACATTAGTTGAGGGCTGCAACAGCACTTTATAAATGAGAATATCCAGGCTGTACTACTATTGTCAGCGATATGAGTACTTGAAATTAACATGATTTCTTAATGCCTGTTGAATAATAGAGAGATTTTATGATTATTACAATACATTTCTTACATACGGTTCCTTTAAATTTCCATATAATTTGACAAAAATGCAGAAATTTTAGCAGAACAATTATAATGAAAATGACAATTTAGCTTGGGTTTATTATGTGATAATAAACACTACCATTCAAGTTTGGGAGTAGTATGATTTTATAAAAAATTACTTTTATTCAGCAAAGATAGATTAAATCAAAAGAGAGAGTAAGGATGAATGAAAGAGTAAATATGTTTTGTTATTGTTACAAAAGATTTTTATTTCAATAATAATAAAAATAATGATAATAATAAGTAATGCTTCTTGCACAGCAAATCATAATAATAGAGTGATTTCTCAATAATCCTCTGAAACTGAAAACTGAAGTAATAATGCTGAAAATTCAGCTCTGCTGTCACAGAAATAAATTACATTTTAATTACACTAAAAAGCCTTCTCATGTAAATAATTGTTTTTATCATATTGATCATATAAACACAGCAACAGTGATCACTTCAAATGCCTTTAAACACAGTATTTAAACACAGTAGTGTATAATTATTTATGCATTTTACACAAATGTTTTGTATTATCATAGTTTTAAAATGTAATGATTCATATTTTATAGGTTTTCATAGTTGAAGTTTGAAACTGGGATAAGGTTAAGGCAATAAATCTAGTAACTTAAATGCATAAAAGAAGTTAAAAAAGTACCCGAGGCAAGATAAAAAAAAGTTTAAGAAACCTAATGTGATGTTCACATAGCAAAAAGATAAAGCAGCAATCTCTTAGTTTTAATAAAAATCATCCCCATGGGACATAAAAGTGCCTGAAGTCGAAGAAACATACAAATACATCCACACCAAAGCCGTTAAATGAGCAGAGAGATGGAAATGAGACTAATCTCAGAGCTGAGCCGCGGAGAAATCCGCCTTTACAGCTTCCACCATCTGGAGCAGAAGAGCATGATGAGCCGAATCAGTGCCACACACACACAAACACCACCAACCACTCACACTAGGAAAAAAGGGCGTGTAGGAACACCAAACACTCCTACTTAAAAAGTAAATACTGCTGAGTCTAAGCACACATATACTTTTGTACAATAATCAGCTTACAGCAGCAAGTGTCTGGGTGTCTGTGCGGTCAAAGAAAAATAGACTGTGATGAGGATGAGGCTGGGGCGTGGGCGGGTGGCAGCCGCGTGTGTGTGTGTGTGTGTGTGTGTGTGTGTGCCATCCTTGCTCCACTGCAGTATCACCATAAGCAGCTTTCTGCTGTTCACTGGTTGTGTGAGTGTCTGCTGAAAACAGACTGACATGACACTCAAGAGTCTGAGGCTCATTTAAAGGTATACACATTTGGAAACTAATACACATTTGTCATAACTCTTCACTCATTCCCGCATGCAGTGCCATCTGATAGCTACAGAAATACATGGCGATTACATTACCTCACAACCGTTCCCTGCCATCAGATCGATATCATACTAAACTATCTGACCAAACTCATTATAAATCTATAATCCAAGCCCAAGAGAAAACCTGGAGGATTTCATACCTGGTTACTATGGCAATAATCTCAGCCGAGCAAAAGTTGAAGCGTGTCGTGATCACAGTGTGAGCTGGGCTTGAGCTCCCGTGTGATAGTACCGAATTTACCAGGCTGTATAAAAGTTGACAGAGCAACAGTTCTCTGGAGTTTTATGAGTTTCTGTACTCTGACTGCTGCAGTGGCGTTTAAGCAGAATAAGATGAATGCACTTGTCTGCAAGAGAGGTTCAGAGAAATGCACTAATGAGTGAAAGTTCTTCATCAGCGTGTTTGCTGCATCTACCACATGAATTTCACAGCAGCGGTTGATCACCTGGAGAACGAGTCAGAGTCTATTTTTATACCATGAAGAAAACGATAAATTCTCCTCCACAAGTGCGTAACAACCAATGAACTCAAGGAATAAACAAGCTCTGGGTATTTTCTTGGCAACAGATGAAAGCAAACATGTTTTTTGTGTGTGTTGTTTTTTTTTAGAGATACAGTGAGAAATAGGCATGCTGGGTAGTGATATCAAGCTGAGCAGATAAACATTTTCAAACGATTGCCCTTTGAGATCTACAGCGGTGTAGGCACACAATTTTTGCTCATACCTGCTTGTGCATCTATTATTCAGTTATTCTTATTATGAGTTTCTATAGGGGCTGAAGTAAATGCAATAGCCTTACATACATATATGTTACATCAGCATGTGTGCTGAAAATGTTTGTTTGTGCTTCTAAATCGACCTTCCTTTTGACCATGAGCTCAAAGGTACAGGTATATTTCTTGCCTTGCGAGGTTGTGAGTTTGAATCTTGTGCAGCTGAATTGAATTTTTTTGGTAAATGTATTAGTAATGAAGTATTTAGCTGCAGTTTATTTTGTGACTTTTCTAGAATAAGAAGCAATCGGATGACATTTAGCAAATTAATAAATACATACAAAACAAACAGATTAAATTGGTTGAAACCTGCTAAACAACCTTAAATAATAAAGATGCTTAAAAGGTTCTTCACAGCGAAGCCTTTTATAATCTGAAGAACCCTTTTCGGTTCTTCTATGCCAAAGTGAAGCACCTTTGTTTTTAAGAGTGTAGAGCAGTTATGCCTTCAGTTAGCTAGATAAAATAATAACCAAATGAAATGTAAAAGAATCTAAACTCCGTCATCTGTCTCTGTGGGCTCCACATCACGACTTCACTGCATCAGTGTCAAACTAAACCACACGGAGGGTTAATTATTTGCCAACGGTTTGACTTTTCCACATTGCCATAGAAACAGAAGTGAAGATGATCTACTTGTGATTTGATATTGAATAGTTGAGTTTGTTTATTATTATTATTTTGGGAGAAAATAAAGTGGGAAGTTGGACGCTTGCGTGTCAGGAGGCAGAATGTGGAAATATTTTTAAACGATTTAAAATCACTGAAGGATGTAACGTAAGGTTATGGATGAAGAAACTCTATAAAGAGAGGGGAAAGTGCAAAGGGAATAATGCAGAGGACAGAAGGGAAGAAAAAGTCAGTGAGAGATGATCAACATGACTGAAAAGATGATGGGTGGAAATAGTGCATTAAATGTATCCCCACTGGCCCTCTTGGTTCTTCATTACTTAGTGGGCAGCTTTAGAGTAAGTGCCAGAAGAAGCATTAGCTGAATTGCTGGTAAAACTCCTCTTAAATGGCCCACAATTCTCCCTGAGGCTCAGCCAAGCTGAAGAAAGTAGACAGAGGGCGAAAGTCTAGTGTATTTACCAGTCTTTCCCTGAGCGCAGTCGGTAATGTAACATCAGGTAAAACATTGCATCTTAAAGAGCTGTTTTTAAAGTAAACAGAGTTGAAACCCTGTAAATAAGATCTACATTAAGTCCAGGCAGCACAGCTAAAAATGTATAGTACTGTGTAATCACCATTAGTATTTTCACCTACAAAAAAAGTTATTTTTTGTTTTTATCTTTTGCTGTAGTTTGTCTGTAGGGCTGTGTATTGCCAGCAAATTTATGATTCATATCCTTATATAGAGGCCACGATAAGATACATATCACAATATGTGAACACAAAATGTAACCTAAGCAGAATTAAGTAAAACAGCTATTTATCAAACCATGCATACTATAACCATAGCCAGAGCAGGGTTGACCTCTGCATTGTAAAGAGCCTTTCATAACTCTGCCGTAGTATTACTATATATGCAATGGTGCAAATTTCATATTAACATTGAGAACTCCTCACCAGGTATAATATATTTTATTTGGATTTGGATAATGAAGTTCTAATTTATTAGAAACTTCATTCAAATATGTTAATTCAAACTTCTTTACATTGCTTGTAGGTTATCATTGCATACATTGACACTCTCTACATTTAAAGAAATAAATAAATAGAGGTTATACTTATCCATTTAGACATTTTACTAACTGTGAGTAACTTTGTGACTACATGTCAACTTATTCTCATAAATTCACAACTACATGTCCACTAACTCTCAGACTGTAAGGGTAGGTTTAGGGTTAGTAGAATAAGTTGACATGTACTTGCATAGTTTCTGCTAGTCAGTATGTAGTATGTTGTAGAACCATTAAAATATAGTGTTAGGAGATATTGAGCAGACAGCCTACTAATACACTAATGACTAATAGTTCACATGCAGTTGTTACTTGCTGTTAGTAGAATATCTAAAGTGGACAAAAATAAGTGTTACCTAAATAAATTCTTGGTAACACTTCAGAATAGGGGGTCAGAATAATGCATTAGTTAAGCATTAATTAATGGTTAATTTGTTCACAATTA
>JAUCNO010000070.1:539195-552260 GCA_032353835.1 Enteromius viviparus
CAGTGTTTCTGATATCAATACATGTCGCCTTTTAAACCAACGCACGAGCGCGCAATAATCCTAGACAACTCAATCCATCTATACTAATCATCAACAGTAATAAAATCCATATTTTAATGGTCTGATCTTAAGGAGGCTAGTTTGTTTTAGCGATCAGGAGAAGACTTCATTATATGAATGCCTGCTTATACCCTGAGCCACAGTTTCAGTTTCCTTTGTTTATTAATGTGTTCAAAATAAACACCTTTTACTTTGGTCTCACCTTATCCTCTGAGTCCTGTGTTTTAGCGTTACAGGCAGCGATGATATAAAGTGTTAATCAATTAAACTTTTCAAAAACGTTTACATAGGCCTAGGTCAGTTCCTGGAGGTCCCCCAAAACTGCCTGTTTTCCATTTTCCTTAATCAAACACACCTGATCACAGGTGACCACACCTGACCACATCATCAGCTCATTAATATAGACTCTAAGACAGGTGTGTCAAAACACAGGTGTGACCTAAAACAGGTGTGTCAAACAAAGGAGAGATGTAAAACGTGCAGTGTTGGGGGGCCTCCAGGAATGTGGTTGGGAACCACTGGCCTAGGTCATTTAGATTGAGCAAATAAATCCTTGCAGTGATTAGTGGGGGAGCAGGAATAATTGGAGCGTTGGGGTGGATGAAGAAGCATGAATGAATGAATAATATAGTGTAATGTACTTGGTTCAATTGAACTTTGCTGTTAAAAGCGCGAAAGGAGATTCACATTTACATTTGCACTTGCATAATAACTAAAAAAAAAACTCGATAATTGTTCTCCACACCAAAAGAACCGAATAATCCTGTTAAACACAGTATTTGAATTTGTAAAAACATGACTCTGTGTAACTCTCAATTTTTTTTCATTAAACCTTTTCTTTTAATTAACGAATGTATGAAACATGGACCATTACTTTATTAAACATTTCTGTTATGCAGGCTCATTTAGTAAATTTTAAGCATTTTACATCAGTTGTATAATTGACTTTGTGTTATTGAGTTCTTGTTAATGAGTTGAATTCATGTTGGTGATAAAATGTAATACATTTTTACACAGTAGTTTGTATTTAAATACATTTTCCACTCAGTATTTTATATTTTTATTTTAAATACATGAGAGTTTTTTTTCTGCACAGGGGACGTTCTGCAATCTTATGCCTTTATTTTGTTATACAAACATGTTTTCAGTTCATTACATTGATTCCAATGATTGCCAGTTTGACCTACAAGGCACATTTTTGTTATAACACCCACATAAAATTCTCAAATCCACTGCAAATGTTCACTTCAAACAAGCTATTACAAGACCGCTATATTTCCGTAATTCTTTCATATTATATATTACACCATCTTGAATAGATATGTGATGTCACTAACCTGTTCTTCATCTTGCAGGGTGATTCTGGCAGTCCTTTGGTCAGCAAACTGGGCCTGGTTTGGGTCCAGTCTGGAATTGTGAGCTTTGGCATAGGTTGTGCTTTACCTAACTATCCTGGTGTGTATACCCGAGTGTCTAAGTACCAGAATTGGATCAATGAGCAGATCACCACCAACCAGCCAGGCTTCGTTACATTCACCTCCAGTGGTGCCGACGGGGACCTGGAAATTAACTGTAATGCTGTGTCTGCCTTTACCACAACAACTGTACCCGTCACACGTAAGTCAAATAATATTACCCATAATAAAAATGCACACACATTGTCCATTAAGTTACAAGATTTTTGTATATTTAAATCTGTAAAACTGATAAAAGTTAATATAGGCCATAGTGTTTTCTAAACACAATCATTAATGCAAATAAATGAATCTTATTGTCAAAACGAGACGAGGAGACTTGCAGGTTCAGATTCAAACTGTATATATTAAAGCTCATATTCAGGACAAACTGGGTCGAGCACCAGCAAACAGAATCAGTGAAGGCAAATACAGGAGAGTAAACGATTAGGCAAAGCTTGGGTCAAATTACCATAAATTAGAGTCCATAGGGCAAAACAAAAGCGATAGTCCAATTGAAAGCAGAGGTCGGCAACGATAAATCCAGAACAAACAACAAGGACTAAAAACACAAATTAATAAACTAGAGTTGAAGGGCAATACACTGAAACAATAATCCGTACATGAACAATCACAGCCAGGGCTTTTATGCAAAGGGAAATCAGAGGAACAAACAAGGTGGGTGGAGACAACAAGTCTTACTTTTTCAAAGTAAAAGGTCTGGGAACAGCAAAAAGACAAGGGCACATAGAAGAAGTCTTAGAGCTGGATTGCCAACTAGTGTTCCTTACTGGTGACTCCAGCTGAGCGTGACATAGGCCCCCCATTAAGGAGCAGCTTCCGACTACCAGAGAGACAGCGACCTTGCCCTCCTGGGCCGAACAGAAAGCGAAGCCGCCCTCCGGGGCGGAGCAGCCCTCCTGGGCCGGTCAGACAGCGACCTTGCCCTCCTGGGCCGAAAAGACTGCGAAGCTGCCCTCCAGGGCGGAGCGGGTGGCAGCGCAGCCCATCTGGGCCGAACAGACAATAAAAGTGTCCTCTGAGACCGAACAGTCTGAGCTAGCGCACTTCAAAACCGAACCGAATGTAATAGCACCCCTCTGGGCTGAACAGACAATGATAGCGCCCTCCGAAACCAAACAGAATGTAAAAGTGCCCTTCTGGGCTAAACAGACAATGATAGTGCCCTCCAAGACCGAACAGACTAAGACAGCACCCGCCTGGGCTGACCAGACTGTGATAACCTCCTCTGAGACTGTACAGACAGTGAAAGCGCCCTCTTGTACCCTCCGGACCATGACCCAGAGGTCTCCACGGGTCGAGCACCCACAAATGAGGCCCCTAGATGTTCTGCGGCCGAAACGGACATTTCCAGGGGTAGTGTAGCCATAAGTGGATTCTCTGAGCCGCACACAGGCTCCGCCGGTTCTGGCCATGGAACCTCACAGTTCTCGTGGGGTTCGGGTGAGACGTATGCCTCAGCAGGATCTGGCGCATCATGATTGTGAACCCGGATCACCAATCGGCTCTAGTGGATCCAGCCACAAAGGATCCGTATCACATACTGGGTCTGGCGGATCTGACCACAATGGAACCGGATCACAGACTGGGTTGGGCGGATCCGGCCATGATGGATCTGCATCACAGACCGGCTCTGGCAAATCCGGCCACCATGGATCTGGATCACCGACTGGCTCTGGCGAATCCGGCTACCCTGGATCTGGATCACAGATCGGTTCTGGCGGATTCGGCCATAAAGGACCCAAATCGCAGACCAATGTTTTAGAATTCGGCTCCTCGGGCCATTGTACGGGGCTGGACCCATTAACTGCGGTGTTGGTACCACGAGGACCGACAATTGTTCTTTTGGCTGCGAAACCGGGACCGACTGGACATGACACGGCCCCCTCGTACTGTGGTATGGGGCTAAAACTCATTAAAAACTGGCTGGAAACTGTGAGGGCCTTCAGCAACTCTATTGGTTGTGAAACCGGAACCGACATTGACATACACGGCTCCTCGTACCATGAGGCAGGGTGGGGACCTGTTACTTGTGGGTAGGCAACCGTGAGGACCTTCAGTAGAACACACGACTGTATTACCGGTACCGACTAAGAGATACACGGCCTCTCTCGCCATGATGCCATATTGGAACCCACAACAGATTCAAAGTAAAAGTCCGGGAACTGCAAACAGACAAAAGAAGAACACACAGAAGAAGTCCTAGAGTTGGAGTGCCATCTAGTGTCCCTTACTGGCGACTCCAGCTGAGTGTGACACTTATGAACTGTATCTCTTTACAAAGTCATTCAAACCAATTCATTAAAAACTATCAAACTTGTGACTTGAATCAGACTCACTCACTTAAGTACTTAATCGAATTCCTCTCTGAATTGTGTACGCTTTTTATTGACATATTAATTAATCAACTAAAAACGTAATTTGACATCTTCTGTAAGGATGAGACCTGTCCTACTCCATGTGTGTTTTTTATTAGGCAGCAGATATTTACACCAAGTGCAAATTCTATTTACACCATGTTAAAATAGCAGGACTTTATGCTATTTAGCCCTAACTTAATTTTCAACTTTTCCTTAATTTTTATTAAAAATAAATGCTTTTCTGATGTGATTTGAAATTTTAAAAAGTAGGAAAAATAGTTTGAACCTGGATCACATCAAAAGGTGTATCACATTTTACCATCTGTGCTCCTAGAGCTGACTACCATAAACTGTCTTTTGTAATATTGCAGAATCTAGCCCAATCACACACAGGTGGGCGGAGTTAGTGTAAATAGCCTCTGCCAACAAGGTGGGCTATTTGCACTTAATGTAATTCTTACAGCTTGCTTGCACTTGCAAGTTATCTGCCATTTACATCTATCTCTACTTCTCTCTCTTGCTTTCCTCTCCAGCGCTATCTTGTGGAAGTTCTTCAGATTTATGGCCATGGATGGTTAGTCTAACTTACAACAATGATCCAGTGTGTGTAGGAACTTTGGTCTCTGACCAATTTGTGATGACCTCTGCTAGCTGCTTCAGCAGGTAATCATAATAGGATAACTTCATTTTGTATGAAATCTGTTACCTAAAAAACAATGTGTCAAACAAAACAAAACTTGTGTCTTCACATTCAACATCTCAATTTTCAGATCCATGGGTACGAAAGGATGGTCAGTCGCATTCTGGGACTGCTCCAGCAGGAAAATGGTGGCTAATGTGGCAAATGTCTTGTATGACGAGTATTTTGGCAATGGTGTAGCACTCGTGAAACTGTCCTATCCATTTTATAATGCTGTTGATGTACAGCTTGACAAGTATTCATACTTTGGTCCAGGTAGTGAGTGTTTAGTAATTGGTTGGAATAAAAGACATTTTGCACGTGAGTTTATCACTAATTTAGACTTTTTTTTAATATCAGGACATTCAGTGGAATCTCGAGTATGATTATTTTCTTTCTCTCTCATTTTTATTCTCATAAGATGGTCCATCTTTCCAGAAATTCCACACAACCACTGTAGACTGTGATCCTTCACACAACGCACTGATCAACATCTGCACACAACCTCTGGATGTTCAGCAGGTATCTGCAGCAAATCTAGCTTTAATGTTTTCTGGAAATATCCCAGGTTACAAAAAGTACCCTTCCATAATGTGCTCTAATTTTGTGCCCTAATTTTTTCAGCCTTATCAATATATATCTGTGTGCTGATATTTTTTCAGCTGATGAGTCTGGCGCAGATATATCAGTATTGGTGCATATGCCGTAGAAGTGTTGTCAATATGAACTCTTTTTTTTTTTACAGAACATATAGACAAGGGCTATTAAATTGCGAAGGGAAAGGCACACGCAGGTGGCACATTACTTTACTTACATTACCTTGAATTGTTTTCGCACTAAATAGTTTGTCCACAAGTTGGCATCACTTGTATGGGCAGTTGTTTCACAACCGCAAAATAAAAGGGTAAAACGCGAAACATCAAGCGCTTATGTGCAGAGAAAAACTGTAACACACAAACTGTTGAAGGAATACATTAGATGATTTGGACCATGGTACGGCAGCAAACTTCCTTAATTATATCACCTGAATAGGAGGATTGTTTCTTATCATATCATCCTAGTAAACGGAACTTTTCATTTTCTGCTGGTCTTAGTACACAGTATAACAACAGTAAGGTCAAGTTTTTATTAGGAAAATATAATCAAAACTCTTTGGTCTTTTTTGAGCACGATGCTACTGGTCTAACTGGATTTAATGATCTATGCTAAGCTATGCTAAAAGTGTTATCCCCAGACCTGGTGATCAGCTGAATAGATTCCCAAACGGTAAAACTCTGGGGGAGTTGGCCCCCAATTAAAAAAAAATAGCCTATTTCCCACAAAAAAAGTGGAGTGTTCCTTTAAAGCAGTATAAAGGCAGTGTAAGTTATTTTTTGGGATGTACCGTAATATTTATGCGAGATACAACTGCCGCTGAGCCACAACATGAAACAAAATGTCCTTGAGGCAAGCAGGCATGTTCAACAAATTTTTGAGAAAGACCCATTTCAGGTACTTATTGAAGACTGAAATTTTAAGGGAAATGCAAAGAAGGAAAAGAAATGATCAAAAACAAAACAATTATAGTAACTAAACAGTATTTTAGTGTGTACAATCTACAATTCTAACACAAAGCAGGAAAAAAGTACACAGTAGCAACGGGGAAAACTGTAAACACACACACAATACATTTTGTTGTGAACCAAGAAACTTTCCCCATTTGCTTTAAAAACTTGAGATGTCTCTGATGTGGTTGAAGTTCATTAGAAGGGAGCTGATAGAAGCAACGACATACACATTTCCGCTGGTGAAATAGTACACTCGAAATATCGACAGAAGTACATAAATAAAAATTTAAATCCAACAACCGAATAAAGCATGAGAGAATCACTATAAGGGTCATTCCTGGTATCCGGTAACATTTTGTAATACTGAACAAATACTGGCCAAACTTTAAGGTAAATTAGTCTTTTCAATGATCAACAAAATCATAAAAATCATAATTTATGTGTATGCGTAGCTAAAGTTTAGTCTAGTCCATAACATCATTTAAAAATATTTTGAGGTTTTTATCATTTCAAGGTTTATATTTCTAGTGGAAGTTATGGAGTTCGTGACAAAATTAAACACATATCAATTTAAAAGGTTTCTAAAAAAATATCTATTTACATGAATAAATAATTACATTTTTAATGTCTATTATGTCTGTTTAAGTGATAAATTAGATCTATTAGATTTCAGAAGTTATCTATAAATATGTGACTATTTTAGAGAAAATATGAGTGCATAAATCAAGGCCACAGTGCAAAAAAGTATAAAAATAAACTGGAATAAGAGGAAACAACTGAAGAAAATAGAAAAAGATATATATATATAAACAAGAAAAGAAAAAAAAACATAAAAATTGTTAAACAAATATAGAAAATAATAAAACACAAAAAAAAGCGGTTAGTGCTATTGAGCCTTCATGTGACAGCCCTGTTTTGACTAATTTTACAGTACCACACAGTTGTAATGACTTTATTCTTTATTGGAATCAAAAGAATAGGTTGGTTATGAGCCACAGAAACCACCAACACTAGGCAAAACGATATGAGAAAGCAGAACTATGTAACTACTTAAGGCACATACCCAGCTAACACACAACGTAACAGTTACGTAACATATTTGTCATTTTTGCTATTTTCATGACTTACCAATTGGCAACGTAACCACAACGTTGTATGCCCCAATTCCATTACCACCCTATTACCAATTGAAAACATCGTCAGTACGTCCTCCTTACGTAACAAGATAACCACGAACGTCCCGAATTCATAATCTTTTCGTAATATATTAGTAATTTCATGACTTACTGGCAATGGTAACTACGACATTGTATGAACGTAAAATCATTTCCACGTTTCTTTATATGCTCTCTGATTACCAGATATACTATTTAAAATATGGGAACTTCGGACACAGGCTTGAACGTTCTTTAAAGATGTGTTTATTTTCACCAGTCAGATTAAGGACAGGAAAATATTTTTTGTGAGTTGTGAATCTTGTATTTCGTAACGATTAAAAAAGTAAAATAATGGCACAGACTGGCACATCATCTCATCTGCCGTAAAGGACAGCGCGTTTGACTGAGGCACAATCTTACTTCAAGTTCAAGTGTCTGATAGAAGAATTGGCTTTTCTGGGGTGAGTCTTACAATTTATAATAAATTAATAGTTTGAACATATGTATAAAACAAAGTTTTTGAATTCTTGAAAGATGCTAAAACCCTTTTTAATATATTTGTTTTTTAAAAAGTAACCGTTACCATGACAATTGGGAACATCAACTCTTGGAGAGAAGAGGACGCGTCTGATATTTCTCCATTTTTCGTCGGTTATACCAAAGAAAAGTTTAACAACTGCCTCAAATTGGTTAAGTAACTTTATCTAGTCTACTTTAAAAACTTTTGTTAATATGTACCTTTATATGATAACCTCTGTTATTATGGTATTTTTTCTTTATTATCTGAAATGTCTGCTAGCAAAGGTTATGCTAGCATATCTGTTTAATGATGCTGTGTTATGTACGAGACATCGTTAATGCTTTCATTCACTGTATATCCTGTGTTTTTATTAATAATTTGAGTGTATTTTACCGATCATGTTTATGTGTTTTTCAAAATAAATAAACTGATTTCATTTCGAGTCTGTATTCATCATTGACAGCTGTAGAAACAGCCTTTACGTTAGTTTAGGCATATTATGAAGATATAAATTAGATTAAACTGCGTGCCCGCCCATAGAAAAAGAATAAAATAAAAAGAAAATAACACCAACTGATCAGCACAAAACTATTGATGCATGATGTTGCTACGGCGTCGCGCTTATGAACTGACAACGTAACGAAGTTTTCCGGTTGCCACGACGTAACTACTAACGTCGCTGCAACGAAACGTTGGTCACCAGATTACGTTGCAGTTATGTAACAGGTACGTAATTTTGTTAGCTGGGTAAATATGCTTTTAACCAATTGCTTTAATATATAATTGTACTTGTAATCGCTTATCTATCATGCAAATATGCTAAATGCAAAATTACGTGGCCAAAACATTCCTGGTCTAGGAGGAATACAAAGGACCTGACGGCTGCCATTTTGAATATGGGGCCTTTCTTTAGTATGTTTTTAAGTACATCTGATTCTACTGTAATCCACTGAGAAACCTTATTAGAATTTTTTGGGGTCAAGCCATATTTGCAGCTGACTATATCTTAATTAGTGTTCTAAAGATGAACAAAGCTCTTATGAGGGTGAGTAATTAATGGTTAAATTTATTTTTTGGGGGGTTAACTATCCCTTTAAACTATCTTAAAAAGTACTAAAGAATCATTGCTAGTATATTTAGTACCAAATCAGTGCATGAAAATAGAGCACTTTTAAGTAACCTGGGATACCACTGAGTGATTGAATTCTGTACGAAGCTGAGTGAAGTGTCTTAACAGTTCTTCTGGTTCACTCTCATTCAGGAAGATGACGGTAGTCCTCTGCTGTGTAGAGTCGGTGACATGTGGATTCAGGCTGGTTTATTGTCCATTCCCTCTGGCAGTGAAACCAACCCTGACTCCGATGGTACAGTCTTCATCAAGACCTCCCCGTTCACCTTCTTTGTGTTTGACAACATCTACGATGTGCCATATGTTCTGGATGGGGCAGAGTTATTCTCGCCTCTCTCTCTCCCCTACATCCTTCTGCTCTCTCTACCAGCGGTCCTCCAGGCCTTTTACTGACACTTTATCACTAGATAAACTAACAGATGCAGTACATTATATGGGGTGTAGAGGCTTTTTTTTTTTTAGAAATAAAGCTATATAAATCTTACATTTAAATACAGTGAGGAATTAAGTTAATTCTCTGTGTATTTTTTAAATAAAGCATGATTAACAGTTGTTATTAAGTATTAACAAAGTAGTAAAAAAAATGTTTTCTTAATTTCTGTAACTCGTACTCTCCAGTAAATGAACTGTAGATTGTATTACTCCTAAAACTACAATAAATGTGTGCTCATGGAAATCATCCACATATACTTTAAGAATGAGTATACTTAAGAGGTATTGTTACGAATAGAGTACGCGAGGCGTGCGAGCTCAAGTGCAACAGTTTTTAATAGAATAAGTGTCAAGCTACAAAGGTAAATCGCTGGCAGACAATGTTATCAGGGACAAAGACAGAGGCGGAGTCGAAAAACAAAGCATAGGGTCGAGTTACCGATTAACAAAGTCCTTGGGGAGAAGCAGAGGGGAAGACCAGGTCCGGGCAGAAATCAACGACAGGGAATACAATGAGCAGAACAACGGGAAACAGGGAACACAAATTAAATGTAACAATAACAACAAACCGTGACAACATACGGACATTTCCGGGTTAAATACACTTGAATCTAGGTCAGTGGGAGGAGTTTGACAATGTGTTGCTGTGGTGACTGATGGGCGAGGCGGGGACACTAGTGAACACATGTGATGACACAGAAACATGAATGAAAGACCGGGATGTAAACAGAATAAGTTTGTGTGACTGAGTCCAAGCATATAAACAGACAAAAAACACAAAGTTGGTTGGAAAGGAAAGGACATGACTAGTGGCCAGGTATGGTTTCCCATACTAGGAATTTGTGCTCTGCATTTAACCCATCCAAGTGTACACACACAGCAGTGAGAAGTGAAAAACCACACACAACCACACACACGAAGAGCAGTGGGCAGCCATTGTTGCAGTGCCCGATACAGTGGTATTGTAGGTGGAGAAGGTGCTGGTTATTCTCTCCACCTACAATCCCTTTCGGACCTGGGACTCGATCCCTCAACCTTTGGATTACAGGTCCAACTCGCTAACTGTAATAAGTACAACTGTGCATTATAGTTAAATCAGATTTTGTTTGTCTGTAATCGTTGGTTCAATTAAAACAGGCTTGATTAGGAACCAATGTAGAATCCAAAGATTTTTAAGAGTTCACAGAGTCATTATTAAAACAATGAATAATTTAAATAATTGTACATTTTATATAGAGAGAGTTTAAAACCTAGGACCACATGTTACATGTTACAGCAGTACTGGAAGTAGAAATAGGGGAAAACAGCATTGTGAATTAAGTAAACTACGTAAAATCAACAAATGTTATTGCTCAAAGAGAATATAATCACAAGAAAAAGGAATTCATAATTAGACTGCTGCGTACAGTAAATATGAACCAGGAGCCACTGAGCCCGAAAACCCGGGACTTTTTATGAAACTGCAAGATAAGTAGCCAATTAAAATGTTAGTGAGCATAGTTTGTAGTCTACTATTTCCAGAGAGAAAAAAAAATGGTTTTGAACAACATTAGAGGAAATAAATGATGACTGCATTTTCATTTTTCTTAACCTGTTCCAGCGATTAGTGTACTGGAGTCTCTTTAGATGAAAAGAATCTATTAAATGTTAAATTATCAGATGAACAGGCTCAGGTGTAGAGCGCCTCAGCTGGGCCTGGGGATGGAGTTAGCATGATGCATGGTCGACAAGCTACCGCAGGGACCATTTAGCGCTGAGCCACACTGGAGCCACTATTCACAAAGACTCTGAAAGTGTAACAGCTGGCACAAAGCAGCACACGGTGCACTCTTGAGGCAATGGATTGTGGGATAGCATAGTCTTCCACCACCTGCTCAGGGGAAGATATGGCTTTCTCAAAATGAGCTGTGACCTCTGTCTCTCCTCTGTGAAACTCTGAAAGCACTCTAAATAACAGCCGCTGGGTAAGTCAACACAGAGGACTGGTGGAGGGAAGCTGCCTGACCCGCACATCTTCACTGTGCTCAGGTACAGCCGTCTCAGCAGGAGCTCAGACAGCTGACGCCTAGAGCACACAAACACTGAAATGACTTTGAAGTCTGGTCTGATGAAGAAAGGAATACCAACCATCTTTCTCCATCATTTCCTTTTTATGTTTATTGACCTAGTGCAAACGGGTTTTTAAACTTGCGCATTTAACAACACCTTGGGACAGCAAATTTGGTTTTGAAATGTAAGTAATATCAAACAACAAATATTTGTGTTTTCTTTAACCTGAATAATTCATGAATGGTGGACTTATCTAATGATAAAGTAAAATAAACCCACATAACACCTCAAAGTGAACACAAGTCAAACTTGACCTATAAGTTCCTGGTCTGGTTGTTAGTGATTTATTAAAGCATTTTGTTTTGTAATACTTCGTAAATATTGAATGACTTGCTCTTCTCAAGTTCCCTTTTCAGCTGATTTCATATACAGGGTAGGTCACCCAGGCTATTAGATGTAATGTAAAAGGCCAAGTAGCTATAGACATGGTTTTACCACATTCAGCCAGGACCTGTTCTGTTACAGTAAAAGCTACTATATACATTCAAATAAATTCGTACTTATGCAAGTACATGAGATTTCCAGTGTTGGGTGTAACGCGTTTAGAAAGTAACAAAGTGCTTATTTTCTGTGCATTCTCATATAATTCCATTCATGTTCATTTATGTCAATCTGCTTTGCTTGCATTGTTTAATATTAGGTTCACTGCACCCCACCACCACCCAAAATTAATTTCATGCTTGTAAAGCACCCTTAAAAACATTGGCTGCTGATTAAAACATCTGCTATAACATATTAAAATACTTTCTATTTAAGTGTCTTGCAAATTTTTTTTATACATGGCTACATTTCCCAGCCAGACAAACAAAGAACAATCTGTTTGGAGGGAGCAGCCATTGTTTTGTTCTGTTTGGTGCCAAAGATCCACATTTCTCCTTTAATTTAACCATATTTCCACAGACCCAAGATATTCTGAAATGCATGAAGCACATGGCAACACAGTATCTATGGAACTATGTACGTGCATGAGAACAGATTGTGAAAAGTAAAGATGTCTGCAGGATTTTGTGAAAGTGAGCTCAACACTATAGCTGTGGACTGTATATGCCTGCGGCAAAAGCATTGACTGTCAGAGAAGCATAATCCCCCCAAAGCTCCCCTAGGGAAACAAAATAATCTTTAAGTGGGGTGAAGAATGTTACAAGCCGCCAGCTCTGAGACAATTACCTCATGTGGGAGAAACTCTTTAATCGTCTTCCTTTCAGAGCGTTAAATTGTTGCAGAAGCTCAAGTATACTGTGGGATTTCTCTAAAGCTAATGTGATGAAGTCTGTGGATGCAGGTCAAGGTGACTGCTGAACATTCAGCAGGTGCAACAAGCACAGTGCAACTATTTTTATAAGAATGTTTTAGACTAGTTCTAATCTGATGGGTTGTAAGTCTGTTCAGACAATGAGAGTGTTTTTCACTTGGCTGGATGTTGTGAAAGGGTTTACCATGTGGAGGGTCATCCGATCACCCATCATGTGTTTTTATGTCGCTGAGCTCACCAGTTAGGGCTGGGCGATTATACGATCTCAATTTGTGATCGCGATCAAATTAAGTTCGATCACGGTGATCAGCTGTGGGTATACTTTCTCGATCACGTGTATAACAT
>JAUCNO010000070.1:552279-593531 GCA_032353835.1 Enteromius viviparus
GATGACGTCATTCTTCTGATAAAAAAATCGTGATTAAAAATCGAGATTGTTCGATATGGGAAAAAAAATCGTGATCACTTTTTTTGCCATATCGCCCAGCCCTATCACCAGTGTGTTCTTTCTTTCTCAGATTGTACCAAACTGTTGATTCTGCCTCTCCCAATGTTCTTGCTAGCTCTCTGATGTATTTATTTTGTTTTTAAAGCCAGTTGTCTGATTCGCTAGCATGGAGAGCTCCTTTACTACTACTTTGAATTTCACATGTGGTTGTGTTTGTACATACATTTTGTGTTTATGTCTTTAAAGGGTTACTCCACACCTAAATTTAAATTTGGTCATTATTTACAAACTACTTGTGATAAATCACAATCATTTTTATTATCAGTTATGCAAATTTGGGCTTTATGTTAGATCTTCTGTTGTCTAATGAAGTTTTTTACTTTATACTTCTGCTTGTGGTGAAGCTACTTGTGATGAGATACTTGTGAAAATGTAATAATTTAATAACAACAGTAATTATCTGTACTTAAGCCTTTTTTTAATCACTCTTTAAAGATAATCACTGTAACGATGGAGAAAGAGGCATGCGGATCCTCTTTATTAACTTTATTAATTGTCGGCAGACCGGGTCAGAACAACAACAAACAGAGCAATACAGATAAGGCTGAATCGAGGTCTTTGCGGTGTACAGGCAAAGATGGGGGCTGAAAATGCTCTGAGATGAATGCAATGCAAATCAAAACTTTGCGATTATCTGACTGGTGAGATTTCGCTTTTATAATTACACTAATGAGAGAGTGATTGTGAATGATGAACAACAGCTGTGGGGGAGTGGTGCATTATGGGATATTGATTCCGGTAAGCACCAGAGGGTTCAGATTGAAACAGAATGAAGGGAGTGCCCTCTGGTGGAGCTTGATGGCACTTCCGGCTGGAATCGTAACAGTCATTCTTTTTTAAAAGTGTATTACTGCATTCTGATAATTGTTAAATTGTTCATTGTTAATGTTAAAAGTAAAAAATAAAAATAACTGTAATTGTAATAACCTACACTAATAACCTGTAATTATGTAACAATAAATTACAGTTTTTTTTTACTTAAAAAAAAATTTCCGACAGTTTTTTTTTTTGTTTTTAACAGACATTTTCTTTTCAGAAAATTACCGGGGTTTTTTAACGATTTTTGGCAAAGCTTTCATTTTAGTGTCGAGTAACCATTTAAAACATGACCTACTTTGTTATAGAATGTACTGTAGTCAGAGAATCTTGTGTGATCGTATTAATACAGAAAGAAACCTTTTCAAAATCATATTTTTATGTATTGGCGATGAATGAAACAGTTAAAAAACTTCCATAAAATCACACACGCTCAGATACAATCAACATTAGACACGCGAACACACACACATGCACACACAGGTTGACTGGTTTCAGAAAAGACTAATGAGCTCTACAGTGATTGAGGATGCGTTTAGATCAGCTCTATTAGAAGAGCATCAAAAATGCACCTCAACACAGGTGTCAGGGAGAAAGAGAGATGGGAAAGAGAGACACGATGGAAATTAGCAGTTGTATGTATCCTTCCCTATTCTTCATGCTTCTTCAGAAGAAAGTGGCCCGCACACCACACAGTGATCAAACGTGTGCCGCGCACAGAGGTCGCAAAGCAACATCAAACAGCCCCTACACAATAGCAGCGAGGAAGGGACTAATGCTTTCAGCGTCTTTTATTTCAGATTGCGTACGTGTATGTGTGCACGAAACGAAGGCATGCCGTTGTCATTTCCGTGTATGTGCGAAAGCTACTTTGTTTTCTTTGAGCACCATCTGTGTCACAAGTTACCACATCCAATAATGACGGAATTAGTAGGTGAAACTTTCGTTTTTCAAAAATTCGAGAGTTTTAACTGTGTTTGTTTGCACAGCTGTCTCGATCCTACGTGAAGCAGAGATGGATGTGTTACCATAGTGATCTGCATCTCCGCTCACTCCCCAGACAAATTTATATAATGAGATCACACAAACACATGCACACACAAACACGACATCATCTTCACGGCTGTGGTGATAACCAAATGACAAACACATGCTAGTCTAGTAACATTCTATCAGCAGCTTGCACACCTACACACAACAGGGGCTGCATTAAGACATGTGCTAACAAGGCCATATCAGATGCACTGCACATCTACACTTCACATAATATCATTCCAAAACAACATTATCTGCACTGTAACTTCAAAATCAACGCAGCTGACTTATGAGATATTTTTAATTATCCAAAACTCCAATGCACTTTTTGGACACATCAAATTCTAACTCTAAACTAAAAAGTCAACTAACTATAAGTCAAAGATAGTGCTGTTTAAACAAGTTGTGGCCCAAATTCATCTATTATTTGGTTTTAGCTGGATAGATAGATAAAACATGGACAGGTAGTTAAACTTTGCTTTCTCCTCAAAAACCACAGAAAACGATAAGGCAGTTATAAAAACTCTAGTTAAAGCAAGTCTATAGATTTTATTTCTCAAGGGTTTAATGAAAAAATAAATACATTTCAATTTAATTTATTATTATAAAATATTAAATATATTAAACAACGTTTTGAGAAATTGTCAGCAGTTTTGGGGACTAATTAAATGCCGCAAACTATTAAATTAACTTAACCGTACAGCTGAATTTACTGAGGCAGACATTAACCATGTCCTGCTTAAACTTGTTACTTTTTTATTTATTTAAGTGAACTGAATCACTTGAATGGTTTATGCAAATGAACTAATTTAAGAAAACAATTCAGCCGTTTGAGCACCAGTGTGGCATTTTAGGTCTTATAATAGAAAATTGCTCATTTAAAAATTCTCACTGTTTTAAAAAAATTCAAAAAGCTTTTATTTATTATTGGAAATCATATTTTAAAATCTATTCAATGGTTTTTCTCACCTAAACGGTAATGAATGTATTATATATACAAAATGGATATATAATATTTAATTTTAAGAAGAAAACGGCTAATTTTGGAATGCTATTTCCATTAGAAATCAGCATCATAGTATGCACTATAGTGTCTCATGAATAATCATGAGACTGCAGAGCTTTATCCTACATGAAGGCGTGGCCTCATAATTATTCATTACCCCATGTGACTTTTTCTCAAGACCTGCACTTCAAACACTCAGGCACTTCAGTGAATTGATGAGCATTGAGACGCATGTGTCTTCACATATGCTTTCAATCAATGACAGATGTTTATGCACAAGAATTTATTACATAAGGGTTTCATGAAGAGGAGGACCGGGGCTTATTTGAGGTGTTAACCAACTATAATTAATTTATACAAGTAATTATATGTCAATTATATATATTTTGAAAGTTATTAAAAATGCAAATGCTAATTTAAGTACATTTTCAAAGCATAATACAAATGCACACCACTCAGCATTTGTGTGTTTAAAGTATAGGCATTAATCTGATTTTCTAATTAATTCATGAATTTAATTAGTTGAAATTATTAATAGTTTGATGCTTGACAAGCTGCAGCTTCCCCAAGCACATTTTCTGCAGTACATACGCTTTTGTTTAGCATTGACACAATCTTAGAGCACAATTTATTTTTTATTACAGTTTTTTTTTTTGCCCTTAATAATGAGGAACACTGTAAGAGTTGACCTCAATTCTTACTTGTACAGTTATCTTTTAAAGAAGCAGCACTCTCGCTGCATTTCTGCATAATTTACCGAGGGAAGCTCACTTAGCCTGAATCACACACTTTCAGAAAAAATGGACAAAATGGGTCCACAAAGATTACAGCTGAAACATTCACCGAAATCCTTTAAAATCATCTCCAGGAGCTTTTGTACATCCTAAAAGCTTGTTTTAAGGCACTTTTTTAAAATAAATTTTAACAACATACTTCGCTTAAAAGAAAATGTGTAGAGATATCTGTAGATCCAGTGTGTCTAGAGGACAAACGGGAAAATGGTTTGGATCGCTAGATGGACTATCAGAGCAAGCGGTTTGGAAGAGTCTCTTATTGTGGTGTATCTGATGAACACTGAGGGCATTTTGGGTATTAAGGGGGCAGAAGGGCAATAAGCACTTCTCTCTGCCTCTCTTGTGAAGAGAAAAAGAGGCGAGTAGCAGAGCAGCGAGTGAATCATGGATTGGCATTGCAACTCAGCCTGTTCCGTTCTAAAAATGTCTCTGGGTCAAACACACACACACGAACGCATACACACACACAGATTTACACACCTGTTGCCTGGCAACAAGAATGCTCTCTTTATCAAATGATGGTAGGAAAGTGAGAGGGATGGTTGAGAGGGAGACACAGATAGCAGCAGTCAGAGAGAGAGACAGAGAGAGAGAGAGAGGGTCCACTGTCACAGGGTTTCTAACTTAAGCAGGAGAAAACAACAGACAAGAGTTTATTTTCAGGACAACTTAATATATACCATACATCCTTTGAGATGTATGTGAACTGTTGTATGTGAAAGATGTATGTGGAAGGTAGCAACTGACCACATTGGAAACAGACATAAAATGTATGAAAAATGTGTAAAGAAAAACATTTTTATTTATTTTTAAGTAATAATAATTACATAGATGGAAGAAAAACCTACAAGAATCAGGATTTCTTGTTCAGATTCTTTCTATATATCATACAAAACAAACAATTTTTAGCTATTTTAAAACTGTTAATGATTTCTTTTGTGTGTGGATATACATATATTTTACAACAGAATCATTTCTGGATCATGTGACACTAAAGATTGGATTAATCATGCCGAATTTTCAAATCAACCCTAAATTTAGAACAGTGTATTTACAGTGTATGTTTGTGTGTGTGTAACATAGCAACAGCCAATTTAACTGCTTTCTTACCCAACTTGCAGAAACCCTGTTTATTTTTCACATTTGTTTTCCATTCGAATCTGTCATTTACAACGCAGACACAAAACTGACTTCAATACCAAAGTGTTCTCAGCTAGTTTTAAGAAGCTCAACACAAAAACTTGAGAGACAAACTGCATCCTGAATTGGACTTAACACAGGATGAGTCTGTATCGTATCTTACGGTTGGCAACCCTAGCTGACAGTCGTGTTTGCTCCAGAGCGCTGGAGAGACACTCTGTTCCCTCGGAGAAGTCTGAAATCAAAAAGACCTTGTCTGCCTAAATAGCCATCCACTCCAAGTGACAAACCGGTCAGCATGATTCTGACAGTGCTCACCCTCGCAGCACACACTTCACACCAGATAAAAGCCCACATCAAAACATTCACGTTGAACCACAAAGAAGGACTTCTGTGGTTTAGACCAGCCACAGCTGCACTTCTATTACTGTCTTTATCACAAACAACATCAGCAAAAAAAAAAATCCTTCCTTCTTATGATTGAGACCAAATTCAGCATGGAATATCTTATTTACAAAATCCAGATGGTTTGGCTCAGACCCTGATTGATATTCGGATACAGAACGTTTCAGATAACCCAAAGAGGTGCAAAGGAAAATGGGATTTCAAAGCCATACGAATACAGATTGGACCCTCAAAGCAATTTGCCCCTAAGATGACGTGAAGGATATCAAAGAGAACAAGCACCACTGACAAAAACAGAGAACGAGAGAGGGGTGAAAACAGAGGTCTTTGATACTAAAGCCTAGAAACAGAATTACGGCCTGTTTTAGGACCTTAATGCTTTTTGCGACACAAAAGGACATGATGTATTGTAATGATACACTGATCGTAGAAGATGATGTGATATAGACTGCCAGTCGAAAATGAAAGAAACATTGTGTCAGGAGCAATCTGGTGAGTTAGATAGATCTCACAGCAGCTTGAGTCAGAAAATAAACCCCTTCAAAAAAAAAGTCCTGATCACTGTGTGTTGCAATAACGACAAATTATGATATTACATGGCTGCTTGCCAAGTTGAAATAGGCGAGAGGTGAATAGGGTAAAAAAATTAAACTAATAGTTATCACCTTACTTAGTAGATTGATTACACTGAAAATTGCAAAAAAAAAATGTATTACACGTTTTCCAAAATATTGCAAATAAGACATTATTTAATGAAATATGCATTAATTTGCATAATTTCTAGAGCAACCATCTAAAAACTGAATGAAGTCATATTTAAAATTCTTTTTTGACATATTAGAGTCAAAAGTTTTTAGAGAGGGAATTTTGGGTATCTCCTTTAGTCGCTTCATAAATCAGAAAATACTCAGAACAGACAGAAAACAATACATTTTGACAGTTTTGGGAGGAAATAAAATGTTGTATATTATCAAGCAATTTATACAGGAACAAATCCCTCTGTAATAACCTTCAAGATATAGACAGGGGTAAAAATGTCTGGTGTGCAGGGCTGTTACACTTAACAAATGAACGGCAATAGCAACACGTCCCTCCCATACATGTGTATCTCTCTCCATGACAGTAACTGTACACTTTTATATGAAAGGGCTGCAAATGAACCAACCACTCAAATGAACCCCCCCAATCTAACATAAACACATATAATATCACTAAAACAAAAACGCAACTGCCTTGCTTAACTGACACAAAAATAGTACACTCTAAAGAAATACACATGATGCACCAGGTGCAGTACCCGGCTCGTAAGGAGCGAGTTAATGGCTGTCATGTGACTGATGTGAGCCAGATCCGTTTATTTAGAAAAAATTTGATTAATAGTTACATTTTATTGTTGTGGGGCAAAAACAGGGCTCCATACACACATACACATTAAAAAAAAAAAATTATAAAAAAATAAAACAAGCAACCCCAAGAAAAGGGCACTTGAGGCATCCAGGAGGAAAGGGGCATTATTTTAAAATGTGAAGGAAAGCATTAAACTACAGCATAGTGCATTAGGTCATACACTCATCATACAAAAATATTTGACCAGTAAGAAACAACTACTCCAGAAAGCTGTATAATAATATCTTTCAAGTTTAATTTATCAGGCCACATGGTAGTGGCATATGGTAATTAGCATGAGCTTGTTTTAATAAGGCAAGGCATGGATCATGCTGGTATTTTTATTCTTGTATGATTTGTGAACCCTGAAAGGAAACACAAGAGAATCTAACTTTATGAAGACTGAACAACAGAGGCATAATTATTAACACACTAATGCACATGGATGAGCACATGGTACACAATCCTGCGGCTCCTTCCCCAGCGTGCTCATGTTCTTTCACATATAAAATGGGCAACAAATTCATTTCAATTGGACCTGACAGCAAACCACATAAAATGGTGTTACTTTTAGGTTAGTCAATCATTTAGAGGTCCTTTACATGGAGGTACAGTAGCAAAAGACTAAAAAAGCTAAATTATGAGAGTAAAAAATGTCACATATCCACTATGGAAAATGCTTGTGCAAAATAAAGCCTATAGTGTATTGATGCAAGAAATCTTGACTAACTTTATAAGCAGACCTAGAACAAATATTGGCTATTTATAATACGGGCTCTATAAGATGTCTCTCTCACATCCTCAATATTATTATTTTATGACCACAGCTCACAGGCTAATTTTAAACGATCTGCTACTGTAGGTAAATGAGACAGACAGTCCATTTATAATTCTGCGGATGTGACCAAAGTATTCATTAAAAAGTCAGAGGCTTATGCGCTCTCTCTGGCACATGTCTTGTTTTAGCCGGCTTGCTGATTGCCTTAAAACGGATCCACAGAACTGATGAGTGCGGGCCTGACTGAGGCTCAGCTGCTGGAATGCGGCTTAGCAGAAGCGAATCCCTGTGAATAAACACTCTTCCTCGGGGTCTCAAACTGGATAAACCATCACCTGAACACACACCTACACAAGCTAAAGAGGAGGGAGAGACTATTCTCTGTGTCTTTTCTCAGTGTAATGCTTTGTGTCACAGTATGGCATGACTGATGCCTTGATTTGGAGCTGGTTTATCCGGAGCACTCTAGAGGCGCCGGCTACGAGAGACATTCATTACAACCACAGTGATTGTAGGAAAGATAACAGCAGATTATACGGCTAATCGTGCTCTGACGGGAGGCAGCAGAAAGAAGAGAGAAGAACCAAACTTTGTTTTCACCAATTACAGTCTGATGTCTTTCTACACTGCTGCTTCCTGATGTTCGAGAACTGTTTAGCCTTAGAGCGACAGATATTCATACTCTGAGAGTGACAAGACAGTGATTTAGGTATGAAGTATTATTAACTTGTTTTTCTAGGCTAAACATCCTTTAAAAAGTGGAAAATTATATGGCATATTTTTATTAATTTAAAAAAACATTATAATAATAAATACTGAAGCATGCAAAGAATATATGCATGTATGATTAGAATTGTTTATATTTCCATATTAAAGTTGGGGAGCATAAAGGAAAAAATTATTAGGGTGATACAACTTCCTGATACCAATATAATGAAAAAAAACTAATTAAAAGAATGATATTTTTTACTATTATATTTGGAACTGCTTCAGTATTAATGTTTGAAAAATGTTTGCCTGTAAAATATGCAAGCGGTGTAACTAGCATTCCGAAATAACTAAACAGGAAATGACATCACAAGAGAGATTCCTGAGACCCTCATGACTATGTGCCAAGATCAATTAGATATTATTTTAAAAACATTAAAATAACAGATGATTGATTTTGAGGCAGGTTAGATCAGATTGTGGTGTGCATCTCCAGAGAAGAAATGAATTAATCATTCCTGATGATTGTAAAAATAGTTTTTTCTTGAAAAATATATATACAAAATACATAGACAAGACTCAGTAGTGTATGCTCACGTGAAATTAAGGTATTTTTAATTAATTAAACTAACGAACACTGTTCTTTTATCATGGACACTCTTACTTCACATTAACCACAGAATAAAAACTGCAAAAGACTTATTTTTGGAGAACATGCAATTAATTAAGATTATTTTTCTTACCCCCTCATCAAATTAGGCATAAACAAACCTCATTTAGTGAGGTTCAAGCCTAATTTGACACCAGGGTAAGAAAAATAAGCATAATTAAGGGCATACTCTCTGAAAACATGTCTTTTGATATATTACAAACATTTTTAGACTTTATTTATAATTGGGAAAACTTTTGCAGTGTGACAAACAAAACAACCGACCAGTGCAGTCTTTTCAGCAAAGGAAACAAACACTGTTCTTACCTTTCTCCAGCGTGGTGATCCCCATGGAGGGCTGCCCCAATCCCGTCTTCCTCTCCCACCTGCCCTCATCAGGGTGATACACTTCCACCGAGGCCAGTGGGCTCTGCTGCGCGTCCATGCCTCCCATTACCATCAGCTGGTCTCCAGCGACCACAGCGGAAGCCCCAGCCCGAGCGGTGGGGAGAGGAGGCAGCTCGCACCAGCGCTGGCTCTCCAGATCCAGCACCTCGGCCGAGTCCAGAGGGAGGCCATTCTCGCTGCAGCCCCCCAGCACATAGAGGCGTCCGGCCCAGAGCACAGGCGTGCAGTACACCCGCTGCGTGGCCATGGAGGGGAACACCTCCCAGTACAGAGACTTCACCGGGCTCAAAGCCATCTCGGGGATGGGCATGGCTCCAAGACGGCACGCCGGCAACAGAGCATGACACATACAAGGAGGGGGAGGGCAGAGGAACGCCAAACTCAAGGCAAATGCATCAACGAAACACCAGGCTAGAGAGGCTGCAACTGTCAGTCTTCCAGAGACCTCTCGTGCTGGTGGGGGGAGAAGAGCGTTTCCTTCAGTGCTTTCTGTGAAGAACTAGCCCTCACTCCCTCTTGATGATTTATTCATTTTTGTTGCTGCTCTTAAAAGGTGCTTCGGGCCCATTTAAGTCTTTCCTGTCGTGTTGCACGGGCCGTGCGGGTTGTAAAAATATATGGCAAGAATGTGTAACCCCAACACAAATAAACTAATTCATCCACGTGGAGCGCTGCTCTGTAGTCCTGCCAAATATGTTTGTGTGACCCTCATGGCTGCCGCTGCAAGGAACAGGAGAAGAGAGAAAGTAACAGAGCAAGCACAAGATAAAAGACAATATGAATCCACCTAATCAAAGAGAAAATTCCCAGCTTCCCCAAAGCTGAAGTGTGACGAAGGCAAGCTGCTGGTGCTCATCTGATCTGCTCTTACATGCATTATAAAAAACTGTATAATTCAATAGCCAGAGCGCTGACATTTACCATTCACTATTTACTGCCAAGGGCTCAAGGGTAGACGTACGTGTGTGTGAGTGTGTGTGTGTGTGTGTGAAGGTGTTTGGACACTGAGCAGCATTCTGGCCCTCTCCAAAGGTCACTGCGCCTGCAGGGACCATCGCCCTGAAAGAAGCGCTAGAAAGGTTACAGACATTACACTTAAAAACTTACTAGGTGCACGTGGGAAAGAAAGCGGGATCTCTTGGGCTTCTTTTAGGAAATCGCTTAGGTACCAAAAAATGAGAGCAAAGCAGATCAGATGTCTCTGCGCATCCTTCTAGAAAATGGCATATCTCCAGATGTAGAGATGCTTCCTCTGTGGTCTAAATCGGTTCGGCTGTGTAATTAAGATGCTGTGGATGTTGAGCCCAAGCCACATGCTACGACACACAGACGACTCCAGACTGAATAAAAATTATGCAGAAAAACATCAGTTTCATCTGGAGCCAAAGTGCCGCTGGGCGCTCTTAATCAGTACAATTAGTCCATATCATACGACACCATCAGGCTCTTCTTTGGGATTAAAGATAAAGTGTTTTTTTAACTAAAATTGATCCTGTTCGTCAGCTTTTAGTACACCTTCCTTGGCTTTTCATCCATGTAGAGAGAAAGGGCAGACACCTAGATCTCATATCCTATAGATGATGTCAGGAACATGGGTAAATCCCAGCTGTTTAGGCTCTAGTTTCCTTGCTGTAGACTTTAATCCACATTGAAGAAAGAGTCTCCTGGGATTTGTGGGATGTTATCTCGGGTATGTGCTGTCCAGTAGATCCGTGGGATAAACATCAGCTTCTTTCTGCACTGCCTAGAAAACACAGAGGAAGTTACAATAAACAAAACTAAGCACTGGAAGAATGATAGAGGGAGAAAAAGAGGGAGAAAGAGGCAGCAAGCCAAGAAGAAGAGAAACAGATGTTTATGTTGTGTTTTTGGAAGGACTTCTCTCTATAATTAGGCAGAGGCATCATTTCTTGTATAAAGAATCGTATTGATTCTACAAAACGCAGATGGCAACAAAACTAGAAGCATATAAGTCTGTGCCTATAGTTAAAAACTTTTATAATAAAAAAATACAGACTATGGCATGTCTAAGCATCTTTTTCCACCCCAGTGAGTGAATTCACTTGTGCTATTATGTTTTTAAAAAACCCTTTTGGACCTGGCGGTAATGGGGTCCTAACCTATGAAATTGATTTTCTATGAAGTGCATGCTCACAGGGAGAAATTTCTGCACTCACTTCTCCACACTAACTTAAGGTGAGCTGTATTTACACCCAGAGCCCTAAAAAGGCACGATTTGACAGAAACGTGTGTTTTTTAAGAGTGCATTCTACCGCTGTTTTTCTAAAAGTGTTCTTCCATCAGGTAGCAACCATGAGAGACAGTTGCAGTCTTCATTTTGGCACATTTCTCAATTTCAGACAGTTATAGGCTTCTGAATCCTCGGAGCACACAGCAAGACCACATGCACAGAGAGCTGTTACGCTTTCTAAAATAAAAAAAACACATTTAATGAAATCAAATACAGAGATGCTCAATTACAAAGCAAAAAATGAGTATTTTCATTTTGTTTTCCCCTGTTTTGTAAATGATTGGTAATTATAATTTAAAAAGGCAGTCTTGTGGATGAGTCCTAACGATAAAAGCCTGCAGAGGAAAAAGTGTCAGCAAGGGAAAAAACAGCATAGTGCTCATGTCTTCTGTTTCATATCCCTCCTTTACACTGCTTGTGTCCTTGTAGAGCACTTGTGTGCGAACTGTAAAAGGCAAAAACAAACAAACGAAAAGATTCTTTCCCTTATTAAACCTGTAAGCTCTGAAGGCCATGAGTCATCACAGACAGACAGACAGATGACAGATGACTGTTATGTGTTGGAGAACACAACCTGTAGGGAATCCTATGGAAATGTTCATTCATTATAATGCTTCTTTATTAGGATAAATTACAATTGCAAAGCAGGAAAGGAGTCAAATTGTAAGATGGAACATTCTGATCCCTGATCAACGCAGTACTGAATGAAAAAGACGGATTTGGCCTTGGGCAAGACTGACAGTTTTCCAGAAACATACTGTTGGAGGAATCAAGTATTCTGTGCAAACAGTTCTTGGTTTGAGTAGAGCCTCCATGTCTGCTCGGTAAGACTTCTGGCTCTGTCTTCACTCTGTCTGTGCTGGAAGAGACACAGAGGCATTATTCTCCCTTAAAGACGGGTTCAAGTCCGTGCCTGAGCTCCAGATAACATTTAGAAGGAAGATCAGCCTTAATCCCACAACTTCCCGATTGATCCGGGCTTAAAGAGCACATTTCTTTATCTGTTCCCATCATCCCATCAAAGTTTGAATTTCTCATGCCTTCTATCACATACAGTACATTCATTTCAACATGTACATGCAATACTGGTCCCCAATGATGGTTTCCCTTCTCCACCATCCTCTCCTGCCTCACGTCAGTCTCTCCCTTCACGCTCCCATTGACAGTCATCGATCACAGGAGCCCCCGCATTTCTCAGGCGTTTAGCCTTCGGCACAAAAACATGATTACTTCTGCATGAGAGTTTCCGAGCGAGCTGGTGGGACACCGGAGAACATGCAGCATGCTGGATGTGTTCAAAAAAGAAAAGTAACACAAAACACTGAGACACATGCTCAAAGGCATGACTGTATAAAGGTGATAGCTGACCCAAAAAATTAACTCTGTCATTACTTACTTCATTCTGACTAGTTTCTGGATCTGGGAACATTTCAGTTACATTGTTGTCTATGCAGGGTCGGAAAGCTATGACATGAACAAAGTTCTGAAAAGACGTGAGGGCGAGTAATTAATTACAGAATTTTAATTTTTGGGTCAAGTATCCCTATAATTTCTTCTTTAATGTCAGATGCAAAGGCAACATGTAAGTATATTCATAGTTAAGGCAAATATTATACAGAAACATTTAATCTGCTTCATTCCTAAGGTACAGTACAAGGGTTTTCAAAAAACTAAAGGAAACAGAAGCAGTCAACAGGGAGGAACTAGGTGAACAGAGCATAAGGTAAAATAAACAAAAATTGAGATATAATGGCCTGGGGATGCAGACAAAGAAAACATCATTGTAAGAGAGTATGAGTGTGTGTGTGTGTGTGTGTGTGTGTGTGTGTAATGTGTGTGTGTGTGTGTGTGTGCGTGTGTGTGTGTGTTAACACCGCAGCAAATATGTTCCGGGATTCCCTTGGTGAATTAGCTAATCAAACGATTTACAGCCTCACCGCTCAACGTCTCTACTAGTATACCACCAAAGGCAGGAGACAAGATCCTCTACAACCTGGTTTTTCATCATTTTGGTTTGACTTATTTTTATACTGAGCTTATAAAATTTTCTGTCCCCTAAAACCCAAACACTGCATTTTTATACAGCTGTTAAGTTGTTTTCCTCAATGGCAAAATTAAAAAAAAAAAAAAAGATTTAAAGTGATTTATCAAATAATTGTAACTTTATTTATGAAACATTACAATCTCTACAGTGGAAATTCCAGCTAAAAAACTACACATGAATCCTTCATGTGCAGCTGCAGCAAGCAAACCAGGATAAAGTGTTACTTAATACTAGGGCTGCAATAGGGGTGGGACATTTCCAGAAACTTTACAAAAATTCCTGGAATATCCCAAAAATTCTGGAATATCCTGACATCAGTCAATATCTGTTGTTAATATTTAGCATTTTTAATTACCAGCATTGGCCCTCTTTTTTCCGGCTGTGTTCATCTTCAAGTAGCCTAATTTCATTTGGAAAGTAAAAGAACACAATCCCTGAGCGTGGACACACAGATAGTTAAACAACTGTTTACTCTAATAATTCAAAGGAAAATGCTATAATACATTATTTATTCAGCAAACTTTTACACAAGCCTTCAAATATCTAATAAGCATCTAAAGCAACAAACTTCTTAAACAGATGAATCCCGCTGTTAGATCGTCTTGTAAGCATAACCTGCATAAAACATGTGTACTCATGAGGATGCATGAATTCAAGCTGTGTGAATTGGGATATACATATACTACTAAATCTGATATCTACATCTAAATCTAGATTTGGTTTCAAATTAAAGTATTGTGATTCATCTAAGAACTTGTTTAGTTTACGCTTCTTTCTGTAGATTAAGTCTATATGGGACATGAGAAAAACACAGCAAATGCTCCTGTAAACACTGTGGTCACTGTTTGGCCCTGTTACTGAAGACATAACTAAAGCAAACCCGACTCTGCTCCTCAAACACATCTAGTAATGTTACACAGTGAACGTCTAATGTGACAATCTCACATCGAAGGGCACAAATTCCAAGACAACTTCTCCTAGCAGCCTGCAAAACCTATCATTATCTCTTAACTCCATTATGCACATCACTACAATAGTAAGTGATGATTATACAGGAAATTTATGCAACGAGAACACACTGTCTCACAAGACCGAAGAGGTTATTCTAATGCCTACCCTGAAGGGCCCTGCACACATTCATCTTACTGTCCCACCACAAAGACAGAAAAAGAACTCTTCTACTTTATCTGATCCCTGACCTCACAATCTTATTTCTTAAGAGATAAGAGAAACTAGGCCAGCCAGAAGAAAGAGAAAATAACCCATCATTAGATGAATAGCAGACTTTATTGAGGTGCCGTGTTTGGATAGTGTATTATGGTGTATTGAACGGATGGTTAATCCAAAAATTAACATTCTCTTATTATTTACTCATGTTGTTGCAAACCCGTATTACTTTATTATTCTGCAAAGAAGATATTGTGAAGAATGTTTGCACTGTTTTTCACACACATTTTTAAAATGAAGTTTGGAAGGAGATTAATGATGACAGAATATCTTGCCAAAAAACCAAACATAATCGTCACTATCTGAACTACCACTGACAGTTACTACATCTCATCACTGCAGATTTCTAAGATGTTGCACCCCTGCCCAATTTTCTTAAATTGCCAGCGGCCTCTGTCACTCTTGTCACTTAAATCTCCAACTCTCAGTGAAAATGAATCACTTAGGGTTGCACTGTCTCTGCAGATCAACCGTCAGTGCGAACGAACCTTCACTGTGTCTTTGAGCACGGGATGTTCCCACAGGTTGCTTTATGAAGACACACCCTGTATTTCAACCTCATCACTTCACCAGCAGATATTAAGGGTTTGAATCTATTTCGAAATGTGCACACACCCAGAGGGATTGAATAAGTACAGAGCATAAATAAAGTGTCACAGGTCTGTGCAGCCTTTTCTGTGAAACTTCTGAAAACTTGCGGAAAAGCACTTTCCACATATCCAGGGTTGCATGCAAATGGCCATTTCACTTCCTCTGCATTCTTTCCTGGCTTTTCACTGAAAGCTCAAGATGACGTGTCTTTTTGAACACAGCCCTTTTAAAACATTCTGGAGTGGCTCTAGCTGGACATTGAGCTGGGGTATCTTTAATTAAAATGATTCAGCAACACATAAAATAAACCCTTCACAGGTTTAGATGAACAGCATAAATACAAGGTTAGGTGTGATTCAGAACTGACCTGAAATGAAGAAGGCTTTAGAATTCCTGCCTTTGAATTAAGGTGAAGCAAACAAGATGCAGCCCTACACTGAAATAAAACTGAAAAATTCCTAATAAAATACATGTAGAAATGTGTGGGGTTTTTAACAAGAAATCATTTCTTACATTAAGTTACGTTATACTTTTTTCATTTTCTTTCATACTTTAATTCAAGCATTATAATGATCAAAAGTGATAGTAAAAGCATTTATAATATTACAAAAAAAAATTCTATTTCAATCAAATGCTGTTCTTTAGAACTTTCTATTAATCAAAGAATCATGTCACAGTTTCCACAACTATAATAATAGTTTTAAATTGTAATAATATTAACAATATTACAATTTTACTATATTTTTGCATTAAATAAGTGCATTTCAGCATCCTCTGGAGTAGCTAATTCAAGTCAATTCACTCTTAAGTATTTTAAGGGAGCTGATTTTCAGTCAATTCAGTAGCTGTCATGTACTGTAACAATCAGATGCAGATGATACTTGACATAAACACAAATTATTTCTTAATGTATAAAACTTTTTAAATGAGCAAACTACAGAATGCACCTTTCAAATCTGAATTTTGCCAAAACCTGGGGAAATGTCAACACAGAACTGATAACCTTTAACTCCTATCCTTTTCTTTAATAAAGGGGTGGGAAAAGCTGACGCCTGACTGGCAGTTTTCTTTATTTCCAGCTTACAGTTATTCATTTAGCAGATGCTTTTATGCAAAGAGACTTAATGATGAGAAACGTTGCAAGCAATTGATCACAAGAGCCAACAATATTTGCAGAACACAAAGCCAGATTTTAAGCTAGATTAGTTTCTTCGTCAACTAATGCCAAACTCTGAGTGAACAATTTCTTTTAAAAAGCTAGAGATATAGTGGATGCTATTTAGCTCTTAAAATGGCCCAAGTTAAAAGAAACCCTTTTTATGAGAAGGGCAAACAAGGAGAAAAGGATTATCACAGTACTAATCTGCAGTCCAGTGAAATGATCAGGACCACTCGAGACACAGAACTGAAGATAGCTTCCTGTACAACAGCTCTCATATTATCTCCTCAGTCCCCTCTAGAATTATACTCCTCACTCACACACTCACACACACAAAATCCTCATTTCACAATCTTTAATATGAAAGAGAGGGACTTAGCTTATATTACTCTTTATAAAAAGAGCCTGTCGCATGGGTTCAGTGGCTATGGGTTTAGTTTAGTAGATAAAACTCCATATGCTGGGTAATTTTACATGCTGATTCATGAAACATAAAGAGAAATAAACAGTATCCTTGTTACGTAGGTTTTTTAAAGTTACCAGTAAATTAGCATCAACTTAAAGTGCATGCAAAATGTGAATATGAAGATGTTCTTTTCTTGAAGAAGTTCGGACAGAAATGAAGTGATACGTGGCAACAAGCATGTTAAAATTTTTGTGAGAGAAATTGCGAACTTTGGTATTGGTATTATTTTGGTCATTATTTTTACATATTTTTTTAATACATTTCATTCATTTATTTTGCCTGAAGAGGCATTTATTTAATGTTAATGCTTCAGAAAAGTTGATGAGTAACTTGTGATATATGCCATAATACTAAAGACATCCTATGATACATATAATTAATTTATTAATACATTTATTAATATAAGAGATCATTTATCATCCGTTGGTCCGTGTGACCTGAGTGTTACATGATCCTGATCTTTTTCAAGAAAAAACACGAATGCTATTTTAGAGTATAAGAATACTGTGGCCCTTTCTTTTCTCTGCATATATATGAAGTCACTGTTGCCAGATAACCAACCTTTTCGCCAAACAGTCTGCGAATGCATAGGTGTGTGAGTGGGTGGTGTGAAACTCAAAGCATATTAATGTGAGCATGTTCTCTGGATAGCTATTAACAAGTCTATAATTAATGTTGTAAACTCAGTAGGGTGTAGGGACTGTGAAGGGCTGCTGCCTAAATGAGTGTACTGAGAGGCCATCCATCTCCTGTGACCGTAGCTTTTCTTTGTGGTGAAAGAGCACTTCACAAGAAGTCAGCCCTTTCTTACACATCAAATGAGAAGGGAATCACTACAGGCCATCTTTTCCCTCTGGATGTATGAGAAGATGTAAGACTAACCTTCATGAGTAAATAGAGGGAAAGACCGAGGTTAGTGTAATTGGAAATCCATGCACAATCATTTCTCTTTTAATATTTGCACTTTGATTCAAACGAGGGGCTTTTGAATTCATGTGCCTTTATAATATCTCTGATTTGCGTGTAACCTCAGATGTTTGACAGCACAGTGAGGGGGTGAAATAACAGACTGTGAAGGATGAAGCCCCCCTTCACCCAACCTGCTCAATGACAATTAAATGACTTGGATTAGGCAGTTGATTGCCCAGCACTCGGACATGGATTGACATCTATGTAACAATGAAACTGTGAACTGATGGTGCTTGGAGGATTGACGGCGCTTTGCTAATTTGCATTCATCAGTCGAAGTTTTCCCTCATTCATTTCTTAAAACGATCGTTGCACAGGCTGCAGTTTCTAGATACAGCTTTCCGCTTTCTGTGAATCAGCCCTTGAGCATCTCTCTTCATGGTTCCTGGGTTAAAGGGCTTACCAGTTCTCAGTTTCTAGGGACTTTGTGTTATTTAGCAGAATTGGTGTCAGGTCGCATTGAATAGGGGGCGAAGAGGCAAGTCCCTTAAATCCAGAAACTACAGAGAGCCACAAAAGGCGGCATTTATTGGGAGCACACACAACTCATTAAACTGCTCATTAATTACCAGATGACAAAGCAGCCACTTGCATATAAGCCTGTGGTGTAAATGGGAAAAAGTGCACGTTAATTTTTCTAATGATTATGCAAATGATCGCCAAGCAGACGAAGGTTATCACGTCCGCATGCAAGGCAGTAATTACCACCTCCGGGGATAAGATACGAAATCATTAAGCACAAGAGTTTAGTGTGATGCAGCAATGCATTTAAAAACGTCACCTTAACAATCACATATAGAACTAAGTGGTCAAACTAAAAAGATAGGATAGATAGATAGCAATTAATACAAATTCAGATATACACATATTTACATTTAACAGCATGTTCCTGGTCGTAATGTAAACACTTTTTCAGTATGTTATATTAAGATATGTTTGCTCTTGTTACCTCCAATCAAAGCACCGGCCATGATTTGCATTAACCAATAAACAAATAGCTATTTAACCAGTTTTTGATTACATTCTGGTATGAAAAACTCACTATATAATCAATTTGTAAAGGATAAAATCAAGTCCCACCCTATTTTTAATTCTCATTAAATATCATGTCACTTATAAACACACTACAAATATAGTAAAGCGGGTTCCAAACATCAATTCAAATAACAAATAACATATCTAAGTCAAAAAAACATAATTAAATGTATGACTTTTGGAAATGACTGCTAATATTGTTCACTCAAATATAAAAACTCTATTCACCTTCATATCATTCCAAAGCTTTTTTTGCAGAAAGATATTCTTAAGAAAACAGTTTTGGTTATTTGGCTTCCATTGTATAGACAAAACACAAATATCCCCTTTTTTGTTTAGTCATACAGTTTAGGAAACAATGGGTGAGTAAATGGTGACAGATGTGAACTATCTCTTTAAAACGTCTACAAAAATGAACAAATGTAACCTCAGCTGAAGTCAATGGAAATTACATCTGAAAACAGGTTACACAGACTGTGAACATAAAAGATGAAGGGCACAACCATGGTCTTTATTACTGTGAGCTTGTAAAATGGTTTTGCTAAAACATTAGTCGCAAATTTACAATGCGGTCTGAGATGAAAGAGAACATTAAAGCAACAGGTGATTAAATTAAGCGAGATTATAGCTATTCTGCACTTCTTGCTATTGGATTTGTTTAATCAAGCAAATAATAAAGTTAACAGCCTTCACTAAACAACCATTCACCATTATAGAAACGGCCAATCTCTTAACAAACCTTTGGGAGAATGGAGCAGTTGAGCATCATAACAGCTGGGGGTTGTGCAGTGCTGATCTAATGCGGAACAGCATCCCGTGAAAACACATCGAAAACACACTGCAATGAGCAGAAGACCGCCTTACCCAGTCGGCAACTCCAAAATATTCATTTAGGCTATTTAAAAAAAATAGTACATCAACCAAATCATTAAGTGAACAAGACTGAATCGCTTTAACCAAAATTCCAAACGCCTAAACCACGACTGTGATTTCCTTTTGCCACGCTTTTCACGTGACGGCAATACTTCACGTACATTCCAAAAGAATTTAAATGAATATCGTTTAAACGTGTTTTCTTAATATCGAAACGCAGATGATTATGCTATTGGCAGGCCATCTCAGAAACACGCACAAACTGCCGTCAGCAGCACACAACCATGCGTCTCGCGCATATGCAAAATAACACGGCAAACTTTCAATAATCCGCTTCTCGTGCCTATTATTACCTTCACGTTTTGTCCTGCTCGAGCGAATCTCCCAAAGTCAGCGAATAAGAGCGAGTTCCTTCAAACTTCAGTCATACTATCACCTCGACGCGCCTCTCACGCCGGAGACAGTAGCGTTATGCCAGCGGTTAGTTTGGGTTTAGGACAGATGCTCCTCGCATGAGTATCTCCATTGGCTCAGCATCACTTTCTTCGCCCTCCCCTGAATGCTCACAAGCGCTGTTTGCGTGCAGGAGACATTTCGCACCTCCCAGTTACTTGAACATACAAAGCCAACAACTAAAGTATAGATTTATTTTGCAGCTTTGTATGTAACTTCAAAGTCTTCTCGAGACTAATTGCATTGACTTTACAATGGCCTAGTTCGGTGGACTTTTAATAAAACACTCTAATTCATTGACGATTAACGTGTCAGTTTGTGCTTTAACCTAATCGTCACAATCTCTCTGTGCTCGTGAAGCATAAGAAAAGAAACACATGTTGCCATTAGAATGCGTGATAGATATATGGAGAACTGGTGATCCTGTTGCGATCCTCCCTCGAACCCTCCTGTGCCTAGCATGCTCCCACTAGTATAACAAATGACACAGGTTATGGGGGTGCTATGAGTGACAGCCTGGCTAACGAAGTGTATCGGTGCAAGCTGTCATTTTGTAACACCACTGCCCTCTTTTGGTATTCAGTAATATAGTCACACCTTTGACTTCAATGGCTAATTTTTAGGATAGGTTCATCATAGCCAAAAAAACAGAATGATACAATTCATGGTGTCACACTCTACTGGTTGTGTGTGCTGTATTCACTGTGTATCATTAGTTGAGGGTACAAATAATCATCCGTTTATGGAACCACAAGCGAAGCATAGCTAAATTAAGAAAGAGCAAAGCAGATAAATCAGTCTTGGGCCTTGGAAATAGGAGGATAATATAAACCTTCACGTTATTTTCGAGTCATTAGGCAAGAGCACAACAAACCTAAAAGCAAGTTGTAATACGCTTTAGATGTGGGCTAATTATGCAACAGCACCCCATTAAGCACGTAATGAGAAATCTCTGACTACCACAAAGACTATTAATGAGCAAAACACACATTGGGGTAAAGAGTTAAAATGAAAGTTTGTATTTGTACCGGCAGAGCAGCATGTAATTGTTTGCATAAGCAACGGCAGGTCTTATTGTTACAATATATTGAATGCAGTGAATAGACCTCCAGTCACTCTGAAGAACAGCACTAACAAAGACGGAGATCCACATGAACACACTCTCAGACATCAACACAGATTCAGACTATCCAGTGTAACTAATAATAACTCTCCTCGTTGCATCCTTGGTCAACCCGATTGATTGATCACTTTCGCACATTCTCCTGGGGAGGAATTACTGCCTGTTGTCTCCAATCGATCACCTGTGCAGACACTCTGTGTGAGTTCACCGCTGAAGACAGGAGGTCAGCTGGAGGAAATTAATGCTTGGGTCAAATGCCTGGACCACTGCCCTGACAGGCCAACACAAACATCAAACACACACACAAAAAACAAAGAAACAAAGATTTAAAAAAAAGTATCAGTGTCTACAAAGCTGTATTTATTTTAAAGGATATACTGTAGATAAATAATCATATAAGCAGGCTAAAAAATTACAGAATATGTGTGTGTGTGTGTGTGTGTGTGTTAGTGATATTAAATGATTAATTGCATCCAAAATGTTTCTTTACATAATATATATGTGTATAATGTGTGTATTTATATACACACACGTATATCAATTAAAGGAAAATTAGGTTTATTAATTAAATATATATAATTATATAAATATTTATATATAATATGAATAATATGAATATTCATTCATGCATGTAAATAAATTCTTTTGACATTGTAGACCAGTGACTAAAAAGCTCTATTTAATAACATAATTTTATAGGCATATATATACAACTTATAAGCAGGCTTAAAAAAGAAGAATATTATATGTATGTGTGTGTGTGCTGTTAAGTGATTAATTGTGATATATGTGTATACTGTATATATTTATTATGTATACATAAATACACACACACACACACACACAAGACAATGTGTAATGTTTATATATGTTAATTATATGAATATACATGTAAATATTTTAAAATATATCCTTGTTATATGTGTGTATATTCATATATACATATTAAATATATTGTACACACACACACACACATATATATATATATATATATATATCCAAAAAATTGTTAATTTCAGTGTGCTTTCATTGTCTTTTCTAAAACATAGCCTAATAATAGGCTATTAAATTTACAAATTGGCAAGTTATGTATAAATCCAACGTACAAAACCACTACGAGAAAAAAACATCTGAAAATTTACAACTAGTTCAACACAAAAACACTGGGCCGACCTTCAGTAAGTTTATCACATATGCAAGTGCTTCCATCTACTGGTTGCTTATATGAATAACCGAGCAATTTGGCTTCAACTGCTTTGTAATTCAAATTTTGTTGTTAAACAACAAAAATATTTTTATAAAATTGTAAAAAAAACAAAAATGCAACACAAATACAAAACTCTGTGACTTTTAAGCCATTTGGAATGTCAACACAAAAAACATTGATTGAAAACATTGATGATTGAGGCAGGCTGGTTGTAAAAACATAGTCACACTTGTGCTCACAAATGACCGACCACAGGAATTGAATGGGAAATCGACAAAAATACAAATATTCAGAGAATGTTTGTGTGTACAATCTACAAATCATCCACAATGCTTGTGGGGTCCTTCCAGTGCAGGCCCCTCAACGGCTGACCCTTCCGCTACTGGTCCTTCCTTGGCTAGTTCCTGAGCCAAGAGGAAAACATGCCAAAGATGCCTCCCAAGGGATGTCAAAACCATTTTTTGTTTGCAAGAAATGTGAAAATTTAATTAGCAAAAGACACTGTATTATAATCTGTGACCTCTGCTACAATCACAAGTAGTTATCTACTTTATTATTAGTACAGTATATAGTTAACATATGGTTATTATAGTAGTTACTTTATGTAGTATATAATTATAAATATATTAACTAGAAAACATAGCATTAACATAAATATTGTATATAGGTAATATAGTAGGTTCTATAGTGTTTTTTTTTTATTATTTATTTCCTTTATTTATTTATTTCCTATTTATATCCCAAACTGGATAAGAAATAGTCTTTGAGATTGCTTAAATATATGTTCAACACTTCCACTTAATCAAAATGCTGCATCATTTGTCTAAAAACAACTAGGCAAGTCACAAGCTGCTCTGTAGAGAACTATACAGGAATCAGGTTACACCTGCCATTACAGATGTTTTTCTCTTTTTTACCACCAGATGGCGCTAATCTGCCTTTCAAAATTAGTTTCGAATGAGTCTCTTTTTAACCTAAAATACTGCATTAATTAAATAATAATAAAAATAATAATAATAATAATAATAATAATAAAGTGGCAAATGCATATTAATTGCGGCATAAATATTAATTATTATCACAAAAGTTTTAGTTTTTTCCCCCCTAAAACTAGCTAATGTTTTTCTCAAAGACTTGGATTTGAAAGCTCAGTGAAGCAATCGATTTAAGTATTAATCAGACTATATGAAATGGTTTGTCGTCACAGAATATGTAAGGCTGCAACGGAATTCAGAGCTTCTCCCTTTCAGTCAATTTCCCACACATTCAGCACTTCTTGAGCCCACAATCCTGTGAGTGTGGAGTAGATCTACTGTGCAAAGCTGTCTCCAGTCATTTTCTGGAATACTGTAAGACATATCAGTGGGTTTGGTCCTCTGTGTGGGAGTACTCTGTGCTTCTGTCAGTGTGACTGCTGCCAGCTATCTATGCCATGTGTCAGTGTTTCTGAAGAGATGCCACCAGAAAACAAACATCCTAATTCCATTTTACACTTTTAGATTTGTCACACATGCTGTGACTGATTATCGTGCCGTGACCCATTATACTCCAAAACATCATGCTTGCATGTGCTCGTTTTGTTTCCATCCAGTTTTACTGAAAGGCCTGGACTAATGAACTGAAGGTGGTTGTCATTCTGTGATTATTAAAAAATTAGAGCTTTTAGAAGGTTTGTCCCCAGCTAAGCAATCCATGAGATGAATAGGTGGACAGATAGCTACACGTTCTTCAAATAAATCTGGCACTGCTGCAAAAGGATTGAAAAACCGATACTACCATTCAGATTTGCTAGAAGACGAGACTGTGCCAAAGGCACCTGGAGAAGCACAAACAAACCAAGACCAATTCAGTGTGACAGCAGTCAGCTCCCTCAGGACCACCATGACCAAGACAACCGACAACAGCTGCCAAACACCGCCTGGCAATGGAGATGAGGGGGAGTCAAAACTGTGGTTTCTAAAGCTGACTAGTACCTCATGCTATATAAAAAAATCCCTCTCATCCAAGTCCAAATGTTTTGATGATTTTCATGAAACGTAAGACACACAGCATCCAAAATCCTGTTAAGAGATGTGCTGTGTGTGTGTGTGGGGGGGATGAAACAGAAAAAAGACAAATCCAGGGGGGATTAAAGGAACCAAACAATTGGAGAGAGAGAAAGAGAGAGCGGGAAAGATAGAAAGAGAGAGTCGTATTGGGAATAATCACAGCGTGAGAGGGAGAGACATGAGGCGGTGCTTTGAATAGGAAGCAGAGGCAAGGATGGGAAGAGATTAGTGCTGCGCTCTGTGGGCTCCTCACTCAATGAAAGGACACTCTGGAAACAACAAGGGGCGCTCAGCCTCAGGAGAACCAGGGAAAGGTGCGAGTTTCGTTATAGGGGATATATATTAAACTTACTGGAATACGCCTTCTGGATGCTTTCACATCTATTTAAACAACTTCTAACCATGGATTGTTACAGCAAAGTAAAAACAGAGGAACCGGATCTAAGCAGGTTCTGAGCGACTTTTCTGGTAGGCTTGCCCGTGTATGTTGTGCTCATAGAGTAGGTTTAAATACATGTAGTAACTGCATTCTGTTTTATTCTTAGTCCGGTCCCTGCCCCAGATACTGCCCATCTGCATGGTACACAGGAAATTAGATGGCCATCTGTGAAATATTGGAAGGCATGACAGATGTAAAACGACCTTTCCAGGATTTAAGAGCAGAGAGCTTTCTGTATCAACGGTACTAGCGCTGTTCCCAGTGTAATCCTGTTTATGTGCAACCAAAAGAATGACTTCTGCATCTTGTGTGGTTTTGATCTCGCTCCTGGTTCGACTCTCGGGGGCTATTTGTCCTCAAGGCTGCCTGTGCATATCTGACATACTGAACTGTGGCTCCTTGGGTCTGGATAGATTCCCCAACCCGCTTCCATTCACAACTTCTGTCCTGGACCTCAGTCATAACAGACTAACATGGCTGGCAGGCGGCAGCTTCTACGGGCTCCCAAGGTTAGACGCGTTGCATATGTCCCATAACCGCATCTCCTTGCTCAGCCCGGGAGCTTTCCATAACATCAGCAGTCTTCGATACCTGGACCTCTCTTCCAACAAGTTGCAGGTGGTGGGGAAGCATCACTTCCAGGACCTACCAGCCTTGGAGGTGCTGTTGCTCTACAACAATCGTCTTTCCCGCGTGGAGAGCAACACCCTAATGGGGCTCGGCAGTCTCAGGAAGGCTTACTTCAGCCTTAACCAGATCACAGATTTCCCGTTCTTCTCGATTCGCAAGCACAGCCACCCCAACCTGGTTACACTGGACCTCTCCTCAAACCGGCTGTTTCGTTTGCCTATGGATGACATTGTGGTGTTACCGGCTGCGGTGCAAAAAGGCCTGTTCCTGCATAACAACAGTCTGGAGTGCGATTGCTCTATGTACCGTATGTTTTGGCACTGGGAGCAGAAGGGATATCCAAGCGTGAAGGACTTCAAGGGTGACTATAAGTGTCTGACGTACGGCGAGCCTCAAATCCAATTTAATTTTCTGCGCTCTTCGCACTTCTTAGAGAACTGTACCATTGGGAAGATGATATCCCTGATATCTCCAAAGGCTGATAAAGTTGTTTATGAGGGTGAACCAGTGAGACTGGACTGCACTGGGACACTAAACGGGGAAGACCTGTCTTACAGCTGGATCATTCCTTATCAAGAAAACATCTCTCAGCTGATCCAGAACGGATCTCTACGTCTCAATCAAGACGGGAGCTTGGATATTCTAGCTGCCCAGTCCACAGATTCGGGGGTCTACCAGTGCACTGCTGTGGATAATGCAAGGATGATCAATGAATCACGAGAAGTGAATTTAACGGTAGTAGCCAAGCGTGCCACGGAGGAGCCGTTCAACACAGGCTACACCACTCTCCTGGGATGTGTGGTGACCCTTGTCCTCATATTGATGTATTTGTATTTAACGCCGTGTCGTTGTGGTTGCTGCAAACCTCCTCCTCCTTCTCCGGCCATCTCAACCTTTAGGGAAGACCACTGCACTCTGGCCTCGGTCTTTGCAGCTCCTTCAACCGATCGACTCAGGAGCAAGTCTCAGTCCGACAGGCACGTAGTGTTCCTCGAGCCACTCATGACCGGGAAAAACGGCCACCCGAAAGCTGCATTTGCTATTGAACAGCCTACAATTGAATGGGACACAGAAAACTTCACCATCATTAGAGAAAGAAACGACTCTGAGTAGCAAATTTGTGACTTCAAAATCCGGCAGAATGGGTTAAGCCTGTTAGAACCATAGGGACAAGCATCACAAATTAATCTTTCATAATTCCCTTATTAATGATTTTGAACCTCAGATTTAGAGGGTGTCTCCTGTCACACAGTTTGAAATCATCCATTTGTTTGCATTGAACGCGTAGGACTGCACTGCTAGTAATGCGCTGAAAATCCAGAGCAGTGCATGTATCATTTGTAAGACCCAAGAGCATGTGTATTGAATTAAAAGGCTTCAAAGAAGAACAAGTTTGCTCTGTAAATCCCAACAAAAGACGCTGATTGTCATGGCAACAGCAACATTTAAGGTGTCTCTGTTATTTGCGCAGAACAAAAGTTGATTCTGCCTCTGATTTAAGTATGTAGGGCACATCTATCTGCCAGGAAGATTAAGGTGACCACTAGCACTTGCAAGGTTTTTTTTTACAGAAACAAACCTTTGAAGGTAGTCAGAAACATCTGATACTATAAGCAGACATTGATTTAACGAGAGGACAACAGAAGGCCTTCTGGATCTTTTAAGACTGAGGTTTAATCTCTTCGGTTGCATCATTACCATTATATACAGCTAATCCTTTGTTAAGAAAACCTGGTGGTAAAATTGGGTGCAGAAGCTTGACAGTATGCAAAAAAAAATTAATGTTCTACTACTAGCACAAACCAAGCATTACGAAAAGCGAGTAACTGCACAACTCAAAGAAGAGACGAAAAAGGGAAGGCAATGTAGTGATGTCTGTTTATGTGTGATATTATTCATCTCTGCACTTTGCATTAAGCAAATTGCTCTTTCATTACAGAGATGTGCTATGGGAGAGGATTAAAACCCCTGCCAGAATTTTCCCTCCCACACCATGCAGAGTATGCAAAGTAAAAACAAAATATGAAAATGAAAGAGCACCATGGCAAAGGTACAGAGTTAATCCAAGCAGCCCATTTCCAGATGTGATCAGACTTATCTGCGGCAACCCACTTTCACATTCGTAATAGGTCGTCATTTCCCCTGGCTGTTCATCTGTCGTGCAGTCCCGCCAAATCACAGCTTATGTGATCATATACTTTCCTTATGAGATCTCATCCTACAAGTTAATCCAAACCTGTACATGCCTGAACACATAAAGAGCATGTAAAAAACAGACCAGTTAATCAGACTCACCAATCGGACTGACTGATCTAGTCAACAAACTCATCATATTTCATTATGTCAGTCTTTTTCATATATGTCAGTCTCCGTGAAAACTAACTTCACTCGTGTTATATAGCATTGACTGCCTCTTTACAGCCTTGCCTTTGTAATATTAGTATTGTTTTGAGAGATGACTGTATCAAATGAGATATGAGATGACCGAAGATCAGATTTAGCAGATTACACTTTGGGGCAAAACTAGGCACTCCAGCAATATTTCAGCCTTTCCTTAATCCTTTAATCGTTCTATTTTTTCCTGTTATGCTGCTGGTGTGTTTTGGGCTTCTCATTTTTTTTTAAACCTATCCTGAATGCATTTGTATTCAGAATGTACACTGGTGAGCCGCATAAAGAATTGTGCAAAAAAAGCATAATAAACATTTCCAAACCATGCAAAAGAGTGGACACAATGAAAGATGACCGATACTTTTGACATTACACTTTCAACAGCCAATTCTGGAAGAAAAAGCCAGGACTTATCAGTGAAAAGCATGAAGAAATTCCCATACGCTGGAAGCAAACAGACAACGATCATCCCACAGAATATAGAAATAACAATGTTTTGAATAAATTCTTACGCATTGTTTTCAGAGACATAGCTGTTTATCTGGTAAATAGTAACATTTGTGAAATGCCCTGAGGTATTTTCTACAAAACTTCAGCTAACCATATTCATGTGTCACGTACAAAGGGCAAATTCAGAGTCAGTTTTGAAATCAAGATGCATAATCTTCATTATATATTTAAACATTAATTCGTTTTTTTTTTTTTTACAAGAAGCATAACCCCCTTTAGAAAACTGCATCAGCTTCAGGCCAGCAGAATCCATTAGGAAATGATGCCCTCTACTGGCCAGCTGTAAAACCATTAGGTCGAATGTTGCCAATGCACACATATAAACAACTTTGGCATTGATTAACCTCATTGAAAAAGAAAATCTCTAACCATTTTTATATAGAATCATAAATAACTTTGTACAAATACGAAGAGTTCACACATTCTCAACTGCGAGTTAATACTGAACACAATATCACAATGTTTGATACAACCTTGTTTTAATAGAACATCTGTACAACCAAGAATGTAAAAAAAAACAAAAACAGCTAAAATGAAGAATGACTCACTTTTCTCTTTAAAAAAATATTGTCTGCATTTTGCTCCTTGTTCACAAACCATTATTTCTTTTTTTTTTTGAAAATCCGAACAAAAAGTATTGACAAAAATGAAACATTGAAAGGCAATTACATTTCTTGGCAATATAAATATAGTGGTATGAACAAGGTTTTTCAAACATGTTTAGGAAGAGCATTACTGAAAACAGTGAAAATCTGGCCAATGTCTGAGTCACCAATCTCAGTCATACAAAAAGCCAGATTTACAATTTTTTTTTGTTTTTTTTTTATTTCAGATGATGATATTTTGATTTGATGTGCTCTTAATGTTAAATATGTACATTCCTAATGCCAGTAGTCTATAGGGCATCCCTATGGCATTTAGTTATAGGTGTAGTCCGAATAGTAGTCTGACCGACCACCCCCTCCCCTCCCAGGGGGATACCCCCAGTTACAGGATGGGCCCCCTCTCATGTTCCCCCGACCCGGTCTAGATCTCATTGGATGTGGCGGTGGTACTCTGCCCCTGAAACCCCCACGCATCATATCAGGATGTCCTCCTCTGGGATTGTACATGCTATTGTTGTGTCCGCCTCGGCACAAGGCTCCCATAGGGGCTCCAGGGATGGGTAAAAGTCCTCTGCTGGCAGTGCCACCCCTGGTGGGAGGGGCTTGACAGCCACCCTGACTTTCAGAGGATGAGTTCACTGGAGTTCTGCTGCCTTGGCCGATTGAGGTTGAACTCCCCAATGCACCTCCTTTCTCTCCACCAGCCTCCTGTGTGACCACTTTAGGAGTCGGAGCACCTTCTTCCTCTTGTCCACGAGCTGTTTCACTCTCAGTGGCTCCCACCCATGATCCATCAGCCGGCCTTGCTGCCTCGGTTTGGGTGGAAGGTAGAGTGCCAAAGCCTGCCCCACTCTTTGCAGCCACGTAACCCTGCTGCACTCCTGGTGCAGGACCCCAGCCGAAAAGTGTAGGAACAGGGGGAATTGGAGTGAGGGCTGGAAAAAGAGTAGTATCTGGGTAGGAAGGAAAAGTGGTGTGAAGAGAGGATGAGGAAGAAGCAGTGGATGAGGAAGCAGACTCTACACCAAGTCTTAATTGGTTAGCAGTGCTTGCCGCTGCCGCTCCAGGCACTCCAGCGCTGTCAGAGACAGGTAGGGACTGTCCAGGCGGCTGAAGAGAAGTGGCCAATTCTGGAATAGAAGGCACCTCCACTGAGCTAACCAGGGGTTGAGGTAGGGGAAGGGGAATGGTGAGTGGTTGAGCAACAGGTATGGTGGAGGTGTTTGTTGGAGGCTGGGTCCCAGGAGGAGCAGGAGTCTGGCTGTACTCTGATCCCCTGGAGGCCATGCTAACTGGAGACGAATATGCCGAGGACATATGGTATGCGGGAGAACCAGAGTAAGGGCTCCACTGTGCCGAGCTGTGACACAGATAGGTCTGGTGGGGGTTCACACCAAAACTGGCCAGGGTGTCCTCTACATCAGGCCTAGATGTGCTCTCCTGGCTGGCAGCTTTATACTGAGCGATGGCAGTCTTCAGAGCTGCATAATCAGTGGAGAAAGCACCCTGGCTAGGGTAGGCGGAAGGTTTTGGTGGTACTAGTGGATCGCTAATTGTGTCCACACAGGGTTGGTCAGGGAGGGGAGGACGAAATCCATCGGCCTGGGGTGGAGGGGGCTGAGGCGCCTGTGGTTCCTGAAGGTCATTTTTAGTCTGAATGGACGTCTCTGTGATAACGGGCATGTCGTCTTCCGAGTCTATAGACATGTCCTCCTCATCTCGAACCGCATCAGGCTCCGCTGAGCAGTCAAAGAGAAGAAAGCGTGTCAAAATTTAAATCTGTAATTCTTTTGGAATTTTTGTCAGAAGTAGTAAAGTACTGTGAAGTTGTTACCTGGTTCAGGTAGGACAGCAACTGTTGCTTCTTCCGGGACACTGATCAAACTCTGGAAGTTGTTCATGATGTCGTTCATACCTGCGACGATGACTCCACTACTGGAGAACTGGGAGAATGCGTCGTCGTGCTTTTCTGTTTACAAACACAGCACCAAAAAAACTTTAACTTAAAGACAACTCTGCTTAGCAACATTCATATACACTAGAATTTCCATGTACCTGTGAGGAAAGTGAGGTGTCGAAGCTGTGTGTGCTGAGCTTGCAGCTTGACCAGACAGTCCAAGTCAGGAGCCTGCCTAGATGGAGTGTCACACTCATGATAAGGCAGAAACTCCACCAGGTGTTTCTTCTGGTAGGTTGTCAGCAGATTCAACAGATCCAGGGCCTTAGTGTTTAACCTTTAAAAGAGAGGATGTGTGAGACTGGGAGTCTGTCAGGATTGGGAAAACACATTAATCCATTTGCCTCTAACCTGCTGAGCTCCTTAAGCTTCTTCTGAGTCTTACAGTGCACCTTCCACTTCCAAGGTGAGCCCTGTTCCTCCAAGAACTTGAGAAATGCCTGTAGCTTCTCTATAAACATAAACGTCAATGTGTAAAGTCTCAATCTTTTCTTGCATATTGTAACAAAAAACATTTGAACCAAAAGTAGGGTGGTACATCTCCAGCGTAAAGAAAGATCAAGCTACTATTTCAAAATTGAACTGAATTTTCAGTTTAAAAATAACACATATATGAATGAATTACTCTCAAAATCATTAGCGTGAATTTCAACTAGCCTGAATTTCCATTTTATGCCGTCTTTAATGATAACAATACAACAAATGTGTTCACACTTGAATAGGGAAATCTTTTCAACAAGCTGGCACCTTAAGATTTTGTAAACCCTTCTACCTTTAGCACTCACCTAGTGTTATATTGTCAGGGTTGAGAATGAGCTCATCCGACACAATGAGTCCCCCAGACACGAAAAGCTCATTGTAAGTGCGATTTTTCACATCATCCAGGCTGTCCACTCCAGCAAAGTAAACTGTGGGCAATTTCTTCAGGGACACCAGTGCTGGAATCTAAATGGAGAATAGAAGGAACCATGCCTTAAAACAGATGCTGCTCAGTTTGTTTTGTGCAACTAATTAACTAGTTTAAAAAAACAGTTGTGGTGAGTTATTACGCACCTTATGTACATGAGCGGCTATATCCTCATTCTGAATAATGATCATGAACTTCTGCTGACTTTTACTCTCCAGGTAATTCTGAGGGTTGCAATCAATATTGCCAAGGCTGCGTAAATACTTCTGTAAAACCAAACAAATGGGGTTAAAGGTAAATTGTTTCAAAGGTTGGGGAAATGTATCAGGCTGAATATTCTGACACTTAATATTTTCAGACCTTGATCTCAGTGCAGAGTTCGCTCTCCTCATCTCCTCTTTGAATGTAAAACTTTACTGCATTTTTCTGCATGATCTCCATTAGCGTGCACAAAACATCAGGCTTGAGTTGCCCAATTACGCTGCCTCCCACAGTGCTTGAGGTTCCAGCATGAGCAGACTCTGAAGGAATCTCCGGGACTGAAGCAACTGGAGGTTGACTGGCACTTCCAGCTGATGGGGAGCACACAGGTTTTTCTATAATACCTGTACTCTTAGGGTCAGCTGATTTTTCTGCTGAAAAAAGGTGAACTTCTTTGACAGTTCCAAGGCGATGCTTACCTGAAGAAGGAGGTTTAGGGGTAGCTTGCTTGCTGGACGAAGCCTGAGACTTAGGCACTGGAAATGATGTTTTAGTGGGAGGATTAGCAGGAGGTGAGGGCAGCGTGGGTTGGGTCGGAGCTGGCATGGCAGAAGGGAGCGGAGTTGGTGGCAAGGGTGTGGGAGCTGGGGCAACGGCAGGTGGTGACACAACAGCCACGGGTTGTACAGGTGCACTGGGAACCCGGATCAAATGGTTCATCTTTTCACAGAGTGTGTTAACGTAGCTCTGCACAGGCATCGATGGGACATATTTGGATACAAAAGGTGAGAATGCCAAGCTTGACCATTTAGCCTGATCCTCACATCGCGGCAAAGGAGGCTGATGGTTGTAAATTATATGCTGGGCCTCCATCAGTTGCTGGATCCCTGTGCAGAGGTTCTGGAACTCACTGTCGAGAATAGTGTCGACTACTTTCCTTGTAGAGGTGACCTGCTTCTCCCCCCCACTTGAACAAGGTTCACCAACACCCTCTGAAGCCAAGAAAAAAAAAAAGAGACTCTGAAACAATGCATATTTCAAGGGATCGACATAATTTAAAAATACATTATACTACAAAAGGGTTATTTTAAATCATAAAATATTACTTTTAACTGTGCTTTTGATTTAATAAATACAACCTTGCAGATTATAATAAAACGTCTTTTAGAAACAATTATTAACTTTTGAAAAGTTTGATGTGGTATAAAAAAAAAAAGAGCATGCAGTTGAGGACAGACCTCTGGTAGACATTCTCCAGAGATGTTGGCTCTGATGTGAGGCTTCTGCTTGACGAGAGGGATGCTGCTCCAGACCGGACGAGGGACTGTATACATCTACACTGCTTCTGCTGCAGGCCATTTGCTCCTAAACACACATGCTACAGGTTAGCAGAAACAACAACTGAGTGTAGCATTAGATATATCATGAGAAACATTCCACACCTCCAAGTAATCCTGGTTAACCTGCTCCTCATTCTCACGCCTGCCACGCAGGTCAAGATCACAGTGGGTGGCTGAGTCGCTGGAGTCTTGTCTCTCTGCACTTTTGGGGAGCGTCGCAGGCTGGCTGCCGGCAGTGTTAGAGCTTTGGGCCATCCTGTTAAGCGTGTTGAGGAAGAGTTTAAGCAAGGCATGTGTATCCCGGAGGGTGGGACTCTGAGTCACGCTCTCCCGCAGGTCCGTGTCACACAGCCCCATGCTGTCCATCACCACTAAGAGAAAGGGAAAACAGATGTCAACAAGGAGCTCACGTCACTGAGCAACTGAACTCACACTCTACTGTGCAAGTAGATACAGAACCTACTTTCTCGTTAGGGACAAATAAAAAACTTCACATTCACATATGAATATTAGTAATGTACAGGAACTTATGCTTTTTACATTTAATTACAGCACTAAATAAAGATCAGTACTCATACACAGGACTAGAAACCTTTTTTTTTTAAATCATGCATTTTGAATTTTGTATATTTAACGAAAAAACTATTTTTTTACATAAAAGCAGAGCCTAATGATACTACATTTCCAGAATTTGTACAGTAATTTGTACAGTGAATCAAGGTGTACTCACCTCTTCCTGGCTCTCCATTCAGCAGACCTGTCCTAAGGTACTTGCTCACACCCCCGGGAACTTCCCTCTCCAGTCTCCTCTTTAGGCCAGCAGTGTCCCAGTCCTCCTCTCTTTCAGGCCCACTCCCCTCCTCCTTGCCCAAAGTCCGCTTATGTAACTGTATCAGCTTTAACAATTTCTCCATCTTTTCTTTATCATACTCTCCCTGTTGCCTTTGAGCGCCACCGTTGGACTGAGAAACCCCAACCGTGCTGCTACTCTGCGCCTGTCTATCCGACCCTCCCCAGTCCGAGACAGGACTGTACTCTTCTGCTCCTGCTGGAGAAGACGCTGTCCCCTGTTGGCTGTCTATCAGACCCTGCTGCAGCGTCTCCACAGGCAGCTGGAACTGTCCCGGACCATACATGTAAGAGTTCAGTGCCACATCCATATTCTTAGGACGAGGCGGCTGGTGTTGGTTAGTCCGGTCATCCAAAGTTTGCCGGTACTCTACTACGTGGAAAGGCCGTATGACACCTTGCTCTTTCTGATTGAGGTAGTCCAGCACCTGATGTTTCAGTCCCACAGCAAGCTCTTTGGGTGGATTGGCACGCAGCTTGTAGAGGCCATGATGAAGGGCGGGTATAAAATTATCCAGCTGATGGCAGATTGGGTCTTTAGGCTCTAATGGAACAAGAGGGTCGTCATCGACTCCAGAGTTCTTCAAAACTAAGAAAAAACAAAAGAAGAAATCCGTGAATCAGTAAAGAAGTAAATCAGTAAAGCGTAAATACAAAGAAACTTCAATAAAAGAGTTACATACTCAATTTCGAGATGCTTCTTTGCTCCTGAAATACAAAAAGCGCTTGCAAAACCCTGTCGTTTCTTCCTCGGCGCTCTTCACAAAAAACAAAAACAGACAGCTTTTATTATTCCATGCAAGAATTATACAGTCAGTGTTACATATGTGGTTAGAAGTTGTGCGTAAACCTACCGGGGTTAGTGTGCAACTGAGAAGACGAAAGGAGGAAGAGAAATCCTTTGTCTATCAATGGCTTCACCAAAACCTAGAGTGAAGAGTTTAATTATAGCATGACTATAATAAAACACAGGCAGTTTAAATTCTGCATATCAGATCGGTGACACAGATTCTATCAACAGACTGAAGACATGGTATACAGGGGAGGACGTTCAGCCAGAGTACAGCTGCGGGCATTAATTCAATAAAGCTTTAAGTGGGCGGGCAAGGAGCTCACCATTCGTTCTCTCTCAAGCCGGTGCAAAAGTCCCGACAGACTGTTTTCCTGTTTACTCCTCCCCATGACCTCATACAGGCTGCAGTACATCCCACACTTAAACGCTGCAAAATACCACAACACATTATCATGTCAATACCGATTTATTAAATGTTGTGCTGAAAAGCATCACCAGTCCTCATCCTACCCTCGCGTGATCCACTGTACGCTTCCCATGACAGCAGAACAGGTGGAATCTTTCTCTTGACTTGATCGAGGTGCATAGCCGTACTAATGTCAAGCTTTTCTGGGCTGAAAAAACAAAAAAACTCCATTTAAAAACAAAGCACAAAATTTGGCTAAACTTTATTAGTTAAAAAAAAGTGACTCACAGTTTAAGCGGAAGGTGATGGAGACTTGAAGAGCGGATGTACACTTGATAGACCTCTTCTCCCTTATTCACCAGCGAGCCACTCCAAACCGTATATCTCCGCCGAACTAAAGCAACAAATAAACACAAGAAGTCAAATAAAATACCAATCTGATCATTTTATTAGACTGCTATATTGAGAAATACAATTCATACCTCTTTGCCCTTCATATAACATGCTGTTTAACCTAATAAAAGAAAAAACAACAGTTCAGAATTGAAATAAAACCACAACGGATTGTAATAGACTTTCTATGCACGTCATCGGTGATCTTGTTCACACCTGTGTGTGGCCGTGGCTGACTCTTTGCCTTTGTACTGAAAAGACACAACCGCATATGGCAACACATGCCTGGGCCTTGACCGTAGCTCCTCAAACGCAAATTCATAAAAGTATTGCTGGAATGAAACAAAGAGGAAAACAACAGGTCATATAGGTAACCAAACATTACAAAACAAAACACTGCAAAATAAATAAAACCCTTACCTGAGTGTGCTCAAAGGCCCTATAGGACAATAATGAGGTCACTTTGCTGGCGTTTTTGAAAACATGGCTGTCATATTTAAGGGTTGGCTCAAGATTGTTTTTGGGCATATTGTCAAATATTGTCTTCACTTTACCCTGCAGAATAAGACAAAAGGTCAATACTGTTTTTGAAACCATTGTGAAATTGTGTGTTACAAACGCACTACCTCCAAGTCAGATTTGATGAGTAAACGACTCCTTCAGTAACTTACCTTCATGATTTTTAATATTATTATGTCTCCAGCAGCACCAACTTCAAACGGATTCATTTGTAACAAATCAGAGTATTTTGAGAGGTAAACCCCTAAAAAAATATAAAAAGCAGCCATCAAGGACATGAGAGTTACTTGGGGCGAGATTCTGGTTCTGAGAGCCACAAAAAGCCTTGGGGTAATCCCAAGAAATTTGTGCGGAACGCAGAACCTCTACACAGAGCATACTATGTTTACAAATATTAAGCATTTGCAGAAACATTTCATTTCACCAGTTCAAGCAAGTTCAAGTGTTTTCTAGTGTGAAAACACACACAGCAGCCGCTTCACTAAACTGTACAAAGATAATCAGGAATCAGAAATTTGCTGAATACTCAGCCAACAACAAAATGAACGTTGTGTTACTTCCAAAACCTCAAACATGCTCTGAAAATAGAAAGTAGTAATGGGGTGACCAATATAAAAAACAGATGTTACTTTACAAAATGTTTATCCACGCAAAAAATGAATGTCTGTAACGAGTTTGGGCCATTACCATTTATTTGGCCTAGCGATCACAAGAAATCGCAGAGCAGCTGTTTTTTTGGCCTTGACCGGTTCAACTACTCCAAACCACAAGATCAAGTGACCAGAATCCTCCCGGGCAAATGATAACATTCAATCAGAAATAAACAGATTCTTCTAAAGCGCTCACCTTTGGCAGGGCTTCCCAGATTGTTGATCCGCGAATGTCCCACAGAAAGACCCTTTTCGCAGATCCAGTGAGCCTGGTACAGATGAGCAGATATTACTTTAATTACAGTCCTACATTTCCATATACATGTTACACTGATAATTAGACAAGATGATGAGACATTTCAACATCTAGCTGTTAAATCTAAACTTAAAATTCAGTGACGGCGCCACAGTCCCATAAAAAAGATGTATAATATAACCACTTTTGGAAATCAGAACAAAGCTTGCTCTGCTATATTTCATTCAAAGGACTGATAAAAGAGTAATTATTGTGGCAGCTATGTAGTAAATGCATTATAAACGTTTCAGTTTATATAAAAGGTATAATACACTCAAAAAATGAATATTTTGTCATCACTACTCAGCCTGTATGAATTTAATCTTCGATTTCAATTCAAATATATTTGTGTAGTGCTATTCACAATACTAATCGATGCAAAGCAGCTTTGCAATTGTAATTGTAAGTAGAAGAATGTGACGGTGAGTAAATGATGGCAATTGTAATTTTTAAACGAACTATGCCTCTAAGTTTATAAACACTTACCAACCAGACATTGAGTCTGGAGCAAAACTGACACAGCCTTACCTTATTCCTTTCAGGCAGCAAAAAAGCATAGGATTCCGTGAGTTCTGCCTCTGTCCTGCCATTCTGCTTCAGTTCCCTTTTCTTCTCGATGAACTATGAAAAAGACATAAATCATACCCTATCATTACTGAAAACAGTCCTCATGTCCTAGCCCGAGAACATTTTCAATCATCTAGTCTTTTACAAGCAAACAAAAATGCTGTTTATCAGCGCCAACTAATTAACTTCACTCAGCAGTCACCTCTTTCTCCAAGAGCTCGTTGTGAATGAGAGACGCTTTGGTGTAGGTAAAAGTCCCACGAGAGGTGGCGTCCAAGTAGAACGTGGACAGAAGCTTCACAACATCCTCAAACTCTCTGGAATCTGGAGACAAGTGTTGAAGGAGTCCTGAAGGACAACATACAGAAAGGGCAGAGCTCTCATCAATGCATACAAATAAGGAACTGTGTAAGGGGGGGGGGGAACAATGGTGTAATTTTATTTTAAAATAAATGCATAGTCGAGTCAAACATAACCTGACAGACACTTTGCAAAAACGCATTGCATCGTGCATCAGTGCATTAAATGCGTTTAGGTGTTAAAGCTGAATTTTACATAAAATAATCCTGCCAAAATGACACGAAATGAAAAATTTCAACAGTTTACAATAATTAGTGAAAATAACATAAAACAAACAGAATCAGAAAACGCTCATAATCAATTAGCAAAACCACGGAATATTTTAAAACTTGCATTAATCGGTCAATTAGCGTCTATGATAGCTAAACATCAGCTTTGTCGATTGCTATAACTAATAAAACATTTAACAACGACATCAATTGTAGTCCCAAGTGCTATTTAGAAAACTAAGTAGTGCCTTGCTCGATAAAACACGATAGAGCACCAACTAAAAGAAACTTGCACTAACGCCAGCAAATGCCAAAGTGAAAGCAGTAATGCATAACTACTACAAACACCTCCCAGTTGGCACGCTTTCGATTTCATTCAAGCAGCGTTGTTCTGTTTGCAAGATTTAATATCTTTATGTGTTCTGCGGTAGAAGGAAATAGTATGGCGGTGTGCGTCCTAATAAGGCTGGTTGTACAGGACTGACAGGTGTTTGTAACCGTCGCGCGTAAAGACCGACGGGAGAAATGCAGTGGTCAACTGAATCACACTGCTGCCATTGATGAGGAGGGAAGAAGTGTGTCATGTGGGGTGGCAGCACTGTATGGTGTGGGAGGAGGAGTGTGGAGCCAGCTAGCAAAGCAATGACACCGGCCTCCGTGAGGTTTACAACCGTAGGATGAAAACGCACCGTGTACGTTACTCGAGGTTTGCGTCGAACTCCTCGCGCGGGCGCCTGAAAAGAACTGGATCCTCACGTGCTGCTCGAGTTGCACGACTTTATATCCTGCAGCTCTGAGCAGTGCACCAGCTAAAAATGCATTTACCTTATAACGTTATATAGATCCCCTGTTTACTAATCAATAAAGCTCTATTAATTTGAACCGAAGCGGCAAACAGCGAGCTTTTAGCAAACTTGCAGGCTGTGAAACAGAGACAGTGCATTTCGGGAATGGCAGTAACATAGTAACGATAGTGGTGGTAGCAATGGGACACACAACCTTTCCGCTCCTTGATTTTCCTCGGAATCTGAAAACTCCTCCTTGGCAGCTCCTCTGCCGACCGCGGTAGAGTCGAGGGCGAACCGCCGCAGTTTTTTAGGTCCGACAGCCCTGCCTTCCGTCGCTCAGAAGCATCTTGTTCAGACATTTGCTCGTCTTCACATCCAGCTCGATCGCCATTTTGCTTGGATGTGGCCGTGCTAGAGGCTGACAACAATTGTTTCTTGCTATCGCCATCCTCCAAGGTTAGGCCGCCGGCCTTGCTGCTCTCCTTGTCGATTTTTCTCTCCTGGCTGAAATTGCTAGCCATTTTTCGGACCAGCGGTCACCTCGTCAGCTGGCGATGAAGTTGGTTTCAGTGCCGCTTCACGGAGTAATTCTCCTTCTCAACCAGCCTCCGCCATTATGCCTGTGACGTATACCTTCCCCACCACTGCAAAACTCTGGCGTCACTCTGTTTACATTCACGCGGCCTGACGCCCTCCAGTGGCGCTGCTGCGAACTGCGCAGCGTCTAGACGTCATGACGGTGAGCTCTAATCGCTGGCGCGTGAGAGCAGCTCCACAGAGAATCTGTGCCAAGAACGAATTGTTGGGCTGTCAGTCAATAACTCTTTGGGGAAAATCCCTCTACCTCACAACCAGAATCATTACGAGCCCATTGAGCTCAATTACGCCATTTCACGAACTTCGTTCAACACTCACATGAGTGAAGTAGAATTAATTATGTAATGTATCAAACACGCATTATTCTCTCTCTTTTTTGTCCCCCTTTTTTAGTAGCAATATTTTCAGCATAGTAATTTAAGAGAAAGGGTCATTGTTAATATTTAAATTGTTTCAAGTTTTGAATTAGCTAGAATCGGAAACCAAATTTAAAGGGATATTTTACCCCAAAAAGTAAAATATGTTATCCTGAACGGGCTTCTTTCTTCTGGTGAACACAGAAGTTTGTTTGGTGAATGTGTGTAACCAAAGTCTCTTGCAGACAAGTCATGTCACACGGCGGCCATCTTTGAATGCCTCTCTGGGATCCAAGTGCAGCTCCTATCTCTTTAAAATGGAGAAATCAAATTCTCCAAAACTATAAGCTTACGATTAAATGTAATATTTTAAATCATCAATGAAATCTGACAACATATGTGTAATAAAAGTTTTTATTTTTTTCAAATAGCGTTATAAAAAAAAACTTATTTCTCAGGCGAGATCAGTCAGTGCGCATTGCGCAGTCGTAAGAACCAGTGTTGCCAACTTTTTTCAATCGAAAGTAGCTAAATCCAGCTTGAAAAGTCGATAGATGACGCCATACGTCAATTTGCATATTCATTACGACAGTGTGTCATTTTATCTTGCTTCTCTGTAGCCACATAATGTATTTTAATGCAGCCAAATTCACAATATAACTGTTTTCATTGATATATTTAATGGTTTTAATAGTGACTGAAACGCACCCATTATTAGGCCTACTAAGGCTCAATCCCAATTCTACCCCTTACCCCTACACTTTCCCCTACCCCTCCGTTTGGCGCGTTCACGTGTAGG
>JAUCNO010000070.1:593631-608866 GCA_032353835.1 Enteromius viviparus
AATATATTTAGATATAATATCAAATATAAGAAAATAAAATGTATAAATGCATTTATATGTAATACTATCAAAATATACACTGTTTGTTTGTGTTTTAATATAAACATAATAAATAAACCTAGCATAAACCGATATATTATGTAAAGAAAAACTTTTATTTTGGATGCTTTTGACAGCACTATTAATTATTAATAATTTTACTTAATATGCTTCATGCACTTAATAACAATCATAATATCATCACTTAATTCACTGTTGTCATAATCATAATTATTATAATTAGCAGTCGTAGGAGAAATAATATTAACTATACAGAAAAAATACTAAATATGAGTTATCAAAGAGCATGGCCTAATTTTACCAAATTTTTTGAGCCTATAATTATTATTATTATACCAGTGAAAACTACTATTTATTATAATTTAAAAACAACACTTTTATTAAAAATACTAAATATAAATGATCAACTTGGCATTAACACATCCCAATTTTCTGAACATTTACTAATAATAATAATAATAATGCATATATTATTGTACAATGTATTTATGTAATCAAGATACAAAAATTTGACCCATTCCATCTAAAAATAAATACAATTTTAAGGTTAGGATTTTAATGAAACAAATGAATAAAAACAAATAAATGACTGTAATCTGATCGAACAAAAAGTCTCTTAGGGAAATTTAGCCTTTCTGCTCAGAAACCTGATGAATTATGTGTTTATAATGTGTTTGTGGAGGTTCCAAATCAAGCCCTAGGTTCATCCAACAACAGTCACAGCAGTGTTTGCAGTAATCCGACATATATTCAGAAGATGACTCACATTTCTCACATCACTTCCACCGTTATGTAACAGAGTAGCGTTGTGAGTCAGAGCGTGTGTGCGCACATGTGCTATATCTGTGCGTTTGTGTGCATGTCTTTGGGTAGGTTTTTAATTTTGTGTGTGTGATGCAGCGAGCGAGCTGGAGCGGCTGCAGAAGGACTGTGAGAGCCTGAGGAGGGATTGTGCGTCTCTGAGGTCAGAGAGAGAGCAGCTGGCTGATAAACAGCAGAAAGAGAAGATCAGCCTGCAGAGTGAGAGCAGCACCCTGCGCTCAGAGAAAGAACAGCTACTGAAGAAACAGCAGCAGCTGGAGAAAGAGCTGGATAGGTTTGTTCTATCACCACATGTACAGTACATTCTTAAACAGTTAGGTGAAGTGTGTCATGTCCATGCCACTAAATATAATTGCTAACCTTGCCTTAAAATGGACTGTTCATACAGATTCCCACCCCTAAACACATACTATTAGTTGAGTCAGTGTTGCCATGTTGGACATGTTCAAAGACTTTTTGTACAGCCACAACGTTTCAACTTCTTTGGAAATTAAAGGGAGAGTTCACCCAAAAATTATAATTCTGCCTTCATTTGCTCACCCTCAGGTTTTGGTCTGACACTACAAAATTAGTGGCATGTTTGAAGTCTTTAACCCCATGACTTTGTATTTTTGATCATTTCTTTTTGTTTTTTCTTTGTTTTCTACTTCTTTTTTTTGTTACATGGAGAATAATAACATACAGGTTGAGGATGAGTGAAGAATATTATTAAAATGGGATAGGAGAAAGTATTTAAATATGGAAAAAAATTCACTATATTTGATAATATAGGTTTCTGTAATTTTAAGGTATAGCTGACACAAAAATACTTTTTCATGTATTAAAATGAAACAAAATACTGCTCTTATTAAATGTTGAATGTTGTTTGGATGCTCTTTAATGCTGTGTAAATAGGAGGAAAGCTCTTTTTGCAGACTTATGATGTAATGGCTCTGGAATCTGAACTTGTATCCTGCCCACAGCTCCAAGAAACAGAACACAAGCCTGAGCAACACAGTCAAGGCTCTGGAGAAGACGCAGGCAGACCTGGAGAAACGTCTGAGCGTCCTGCAGGAGGAACACCAGAGAGCCGCTAGCCAGCTGGAGCAAAGCAATAGCAGGATCAAAGAACTGCAGAAAGAGGTTATTCTCATCGTGGTTGAGAAAGAAAGAAAGTAGAGCTGAGACTCATTAGCAGACATGTCACAAAAGAGCTCTGCTCCTAAAAAAAGACCTGGCCCCTGGACACACTGTGTGTGTGTGTGTGTTATTGACTAGGCTCATTGCTTCATCTGAAAGATTCCTACTCTCTCTCTTTTTTTTTTTTTTTTTTCTCTCAGTATGAGGAGATCCAGGGAGAGCTGTCAGGCTTTAGGGAGAAGTATGAGAATGCAGAGGAGGAGAAACGCTCCTTCAATCTGGAGCTGCAGCAGAGCCAAGAGCGCCTGAGGCTTCTGCAGGACAAAGAAAACCATGTGAGTGTTCAATCCGTGTAATGCTGATGTTCAACAACAGGGGCACTGACAATAGGGACAGTTCAAGAGGAAAGAGCGCATATTCTGCCCTGTTTATTGTCCTTGAAATCAGCGCTGAAAAACATTGTTTATTGACAATGCACTTCTTACAGTTTGTTTAAACATTTTGTATAGCGTAAAGGTGAAGTGTGTAATTTCCGTTGGCTGCGGCTAACAATGCAACCAAACTAAATGTCTCACTTTTTCCAAACAGGTTTCCCCAAATACTTCTACTAAAAATTGACATAAACAGAACATAAAACCAATGTGTTTTGACCGTCCACTATTTTTCCACAATGTGGAATATTCCTATGTCACCAAAACAAAAACAAGGAAGGACATGACAGTGTTTAATATTTAATTTGATATTATACTGTTTTTATTGTATGTATTTATGTAAACATATATAAATGTATTTATTTAATTTTGCAGCCATTCTCCAAAAAGTGTAGTCATTTTCTTTTCTTTATTTCAGTTTTTTTTTTTTTTATAAATTATTATAAATTTTATAAAAAAAGTCATTTAAAATTGTTAATTTTGATTGAGATTCTTGTTTAAACTGTAGTTAAATTATTAGTATATTTGTGCAAAATAAAAATCAAACGACATAATAAAAACTAATATATAGCATTTTCAAACTATAGTTGAGCCAAAAGTTGACGTGTCACGTTTTACCAAACATCTGCGTTGTTTCTGCACATTGAATTAAAAAAATGGGAAGAGTTTTAACTATAAAACCATTACACACCTCACCTTTTGATTTCCTTATCTTGATTACAGTTAAATTCTCCAGTCCAATAATAGCGCACATAAACACAAGCCACTCATTCAGTAATATCCCTCCCTTCCCTCCTTTAGCTGTCTTTATTGCAGCCCATCCTAGCCGTAGCCATCGGCCTTGTCCTGGCTTTGCTGTATTGGTGCTTGGGCCCATTGTGGTAGAAAGGTACACAGTGCTCCTGTCCCGTCTCATTCCTCTGCTTAAGCATCATCCATCATCCTCAGGGCTATGCATGACCACTAAACAATTCTCTCAGCTTAAGCTACCAAATACTGTCCGGTCGTCCGCATACCACTTGTATTTCTTTACTACAGGTCTGCTTTGTATTATAAGAAGCACACTAACAAGTGTCTCTAACGAATCAACTCCATTTTGTAGGTTGTAGTTTTCCAGCGTAGCTCTGAGTCATCCCGGCTCTCTTTGTCTTCTGCCATCCTCGTCTTGTGTGTCCTGACCTCAGTTTCTCTGCGTCCTGTCCTTGTGGCTTTTGTGTCAGCTCATGTGCATCCCTGATTGTAAACGTGTTGTGATAGGTGATGCGGTACTACAGATGATGTCATCTGCATGTTTGTTCTTGCAGGGAAAATGGATCCGGTGGATGCCCGTCGCTGCTGTAACCATTGCCGTGACGGGGTATTTGCTTTCAAAGACCTCAAAATGAACATCGTGATGAACCAGTAACAAGCACTCGCACCATCACATGCATACCTAGTAAATGTTTCTCAAACGTGTTGACATTTGTATCCTTTTAGTCTGTGTGGTGTTAGAGTAACGAGTGTTTAAATGCAACTTCTTACTCAAGTATCGAAGGCCTTCGAATAATAACGTCACAATATTCCCTCATTTGCACCACATATCCACACACCACACATATATTTTTTTTAATTAGAGGTTCTGTATGCATTGCATTTTGGAGTATCTGGCTAATACTGAACACTATTGCTTTGCCAAACAAACACTTAGTGAATTGCCTTATATAACATAACCTTAGATAAACAAACGGTTATACCTCCCTGAACGAACACTTCCATGAGAAATCATTCAGAATTGTAAAGGCCACTGCAATAACACATTCAAGACCATTGAGATCCATTAAGTTTTAACTCGATCATATGTTTTGTGGCTTAAAGGCCTAAATCTGCCACATAATGTCTATGTGTCTTTGCACCTTATACGAAGCCATTAGTGATTAGTCTATGAACTGTACTTTATTGTGGTAAGGAGTTGACGTATTAATGATGGCGGTGATGATAAGCACTGTTCAATTAGGATGTTAGAGCGCTAATGTGTCTGAAAGAGACCTATAATAGAGTGTTTATGATTTATTATGTTTAATACTTGTACAGAGATTTAGGTAAAAACTACCCGATCTAACAGATATGATAATTGCAATAAATAAGCAAAAGTGAAGTTCAACCCAATGAAGTCCCTGTTTAATTTGTATACATTTATTCATGCATATGCATATTTCATTTTAATAACTTCACAATAGTGTCCGTTTGGTATCATTACTAATATATGCCGTAAAAAAATTTGTATTGCTAATTTAGGTTAATGTTTATGTATTCATATGCTATTATTCATTTTTCATTTATGTTAGTTTGTTACAACAGAAAAAGCTATTATTTTGTGTCAATCTGAGTTTTCAGTGTGTATTGTAATCCAATAACGACCATTATTTGATTTCTGTTGTTTCATGGTATGTGGCATCTTTATAGCAAGAAATATCTGTTCCTCGTTTGGCCTCGCAATATATAATTTGACAATCTGACCAATTTCTGACCAAAACTAGCTCAATATCTCTTACTTTTCTGTGTGTTTTTCCTCTGCCTTGCTATTTTAAAGAAGGCAACCTCTGACAGAGAGATCTCTTTAAACTATTGACTTAAAAAATACCCCCCCCACACCAAAAAAAACCAGCAAAGTAGACTGATTGCTAGTGAATCAAAAACAGAGCACAGCAAATATTAGACTTTTAGGGGCAGTTTTCCGAACAGGGTTTAAGACTAGTCCTAGATTGAAATAAACGTTAAGAGCTGTCTAACCTGGAAACAGCTTGCACTGAGATATCTTAAATTACATTATTGTCATTGTTTGGTCTTCAAATGCTCACAGATAAGGCATTTTTGTAAGACATGTTTCTAAAAATCCTTAAATGTCCTAAATTAACTAAATTTATAAAGGTCTAGTCCTGGCGTAATCTAATTCCTATCTGGGAAACCGGCCCTTAGAGTCTAGAGACCGATTTGGTTTTTTTGTCCGATTTCATAAATGAGTAACTTTTTATGCAATACTTCCTTACCCTTCTTACTGTAAGACTATGTAAGAAAAATCTAATCTGTTCATCCGAATCAGGTTTATTAGGGACTTTGATACCAAGCCCTTTAATTAGGATATTAAAATGTACAATATACACTAATTAAAACAAAAAACAAAAATTCTATGCACTTCTGCAAATCAATGGCCCCCTAAACAAGTTTGTCAGAAATTTGCAGCCAAAGGCACATGCTTCCATGCTGTAATGCAGTCCGCCCCAATGAGTCATCCCTCCTCGACAACGCTTGGGAAATACGAGGACGTGCCCCGATCAAAAGAGCTCTGGCAATAATATGCTCAGTTTATTCTGGAGTAAATGAAGAGTAACGTCACCAGCGATAAGGTTATCAGCAACAGTGATGTCAGACCTTCATCTGGGTGCAGGTGGGAATTAGCTGAATTCCCCAGGCCTGAGGATCCTGTTTCTGACCCCGTCTTCCTAGTAAATACATTCTTCAAGCACTGATGTAACTAGAATCTGTTTTTATTATTCCTTTGCACGATGTGGGGTTGTGGTATGATGACACTGTTCATGTCAGAGTAAAAACAGCTCTCAGAGGCGGCTGTATGATTATAATTATGGGCCAGAATTGGGGGGTATAGGGCACTCCCACCACCAGCGAAGCTACATGAAAGCCTCATGCTTCACGGCGGTTCTCAGTACGGTATAAGCTTTTGGACTGCGCACTTATCAGAGTGAACAATGGGTGACTTTAAAAATAGTGTTACTGCTGCTGCAATCAACTTGGCAGATGATGCACCGTGGAAAAAGATACAGAAGAACACCTTCACGCGCTGGTGCAACGAACACCTGAAGTCTCTGGAGATGCAGATCAGCGATCTTAAGGTCGATCTGAGTGATGGCCTTATCCTTATCTCTCTGCTGGAGGTCCTGAGCCATAAAAGGATGTTTAGAAAGTACCACGCGCGACCAAACTTCAGACAGCTCAAGCTAGACAATGTTTCGGTGGCTCTGGAGTTTTTGGATCATGAAAAAATTAAGTTGGTGTCTATAGGTGAGTTACAACATTCCTGAGCTGAAAAATAACTTGTGGGTGTAAGCAGTAACACCACAAAGACTGTCATGTCATAGAAATAGGAATATCTTTAAAATGAATCCATTAATACTTCCCTTAAATTAAAAGAATGTAATTAGAATTAACAAGCCAAAATTCACCTTATACTTATTATACAAAATAGCAAGTATAATTTGTCTGTATGCTGTTAAAAGTGTTTCTGGCTTACAGCAACTGAGCCGATTTACATATGCTGTATAGGTGAACATCATGTTTCAATTTGATTTATAGTGGTTTAAACATTCATTTTACATTGTTTAATTTACAGTTATAAGGTGATTGACAGGGTTATTGTTAACTACGTTTCAGTTAAATGTATACATGTAAATAAGAGAGAGAAAAATTCAGCAATTAAAAATGTTTGGTTGGAAACTGAGGTAAAGTACCAAAATGAAAAAGATGTAAAAAGAGAACTGAAAATATAAAAAAGTCAATTAATAAAAATAAAAGCTAATTCAAAATTAATATTAACTATGTCAAAAAATAACACTGGTGATTAGCATCTTTTTTTTGTTTGACATATCTTTGAGTTATTAACAAAGACTTAAAAAACCACAACATCCTTTTTCCACAGCCTACCACAGACAGGTTAAAAAAATCCACATAATTCTTATATATCATAACTTGTATATCTTAACAAATGCAACAAAGTCAATGTAACAAATGTTAATGTTTTTAAGCCATAGTCTAATGGAAGGGCTTTAGAGCGATAGAAGGTCTTGATTGTTAAAGACACAAATCCACTTACTTTCTTTGGTTATTAGCATCTTTATTGTACTACGCATTAATAGTACAATATGTCTCCTAATGAAGGTCAGATGCAATACGTAAGCATTATAATTTCTAACGAAAGACATTATCAGCTGCTGAGCTCAGTCTTCACAGATAATAAAATAAAACTGGTCCCACATGTTTTTCATATAAATTCCGGTGGCCCCTTCCCTAATTAGGGAGGGTAGTCTCTGGGTCAAAGTGTCCTAGTGTCAAATTGGGGACGGCACTTCAGTTGATTAGCTGTTTCCTGCACTACAATGTTCTCAGCTGAACTCTCTTGTTTGGATGTAAATTTATGTCGCCAAGGGAAGATCTTTAAAAAAACAAAAAAAAACAAACAGACACACCTCCACCATCTCCTTACAGATAGTAAGGCCATAGTGGACGGGAACTTGAAGCTGATCCTGGGTTTGGTGTGGACCCTGATACAGCATTACTCCATCTCCACCCCGGTGTGGGAGGATGAGGCAAACGATTCCGTCTCCAAACTGACTCCAGAGATGAGGCTTCTGGGATGGATCCAAAACAAAGTCCCTGAGCTCCCCATCACTAACTTTAGCCAAGACTGGCAGGATGGCAAGGCCCTTGGTGCCTTAGTGGATGGACTGGCACCAGGTAAACCCAAGTTCTTATACTCCCTGTGATCATGTGATTTCTCTCTTTTTGTATGTCTCCAAATGCATTTGGCAGAGGTTTTTCTCTTATGAAACGATTGTTCTGGGGCGTGCAGGCTTGTGTCCTGACTGGGAGAGCTGGGACACGGTGCATCGGGTGAGTAATACTAAAGAAGCCATGCAGCAAGCAGATGATTGGCTTGGAATTCCACAGGTGAGTTCAACCAGACTTGCTGGTTTTCTTACTTGCATTTTGATAACATTCTCAGTTATTGTTCATATCAATTTGTAAATCTTAACTTGATTAAGGTGATAGCCCCAGAGGAGATTCTTGATCCAGCTGTGGATGAGCAGTCAGTGATGACATACCTCTCACTTTTTCCCAAAGCCAGACTGAAACCTGGAGCTCCACTCAAGCCAAAGAAAGGTTGGGCACATTATAAGCCCCCTTCTGTTTACTGTTTTGATTTTGTCACAAGGCAAGTGGGAAAAATGCATCTTGGGGTTTTTTGTTGTTTGTTATTTTCTGTTTTTTTTCAGTGCCTAAACCCAAAGCCTGCCGTGTCACAGGACGGGGACTGCTGTCCAAAGGCATGAGAGTAGGTCAGCTGGCCCAGTTTAAGGTGGACACCCACAAAGCTGGCCCTGGAAATCTAGAGGTCAATATTAGAGACCAAAGTGAGTAATAGCCGATAATCTACATGAAGTTGTGCACAATTACGTTCTAACTAAGATGTTATGCTTTTATTCAGGTGGTAAAAAAGTGGCTGTTACACAGAAGGATGCACACAAAGGTGTATATACCTTTGAGTATACACCCACTGCTACAGGAAATCACACAGTGGACATCACTTGGGTCGGTCAGCACATTGCCAAGAGGTTAGCTCTCATTCAACAAAGCTAATAGCAGGTAAACCATTTAAATTTAATTGACGTTTAAACTTATTATTTTTCTGTTACAGCCCATTTAAAGTCCAAGATGGTTCCAAAGCTGGGCCGCAGAAAATCCGGGCATGGGGACCAGGACTGGAGGGAGGGACTGTGGGTTTGTCTGCTGATTTCTTAGTGGAGTCTGTTGGTGCAGATTCTGGCATGCTGGGTTAGTGGATGTTTATGTTGCTAATATATTACTAACAAAATTGTACATTTATTTTAGTTTATTTTATATAAAACGGATAACATTAATTAGTTATAAAATGATACAGCTTATTTATACTTTTTACCAATTATTTTTTTTCAAGGTTTTGCAATTGAAGGTCCGTCTCAGGCAAAGATTGAGTGTGATGACCATAATGATGGCTCCTGCCTCGTGCGATTCTGGCCAACTGAGGCCGGTGAGTATGCTGTACACGTCATGTGTGATGATGAAGAAATCCTGGACAGTCCCTTCTTAACCTCCATCAGACAGAGGAGAAAAGATTTCCGTCCTGACAAGGTAAACTATATCCTCTCCTATTAAAGGGATAGTTCACTCAAAAAATACAATTCTGTCATGAATTCTCATTCATGCTTGGAAATTGAAATCGATCCCATCAAGGGAGAATTCAGAGCCTGAAAGGGTTTAGAAACTAAATGAGAGTGAGTAATTAATGACAGAATTTAAATTTTTGGATGAACTATCCATTTATTCTGTTTTGCAGACGTGTCTAGTGTGAGAGCCCTCTCTCTTCTCAGAGAGGTACATTTTTATGTGAATGAGATGTTTTCATTAGATGTGAAATTGTATTATAACTTATGCATGTCGGGTTTCAGGTGAATGTAGAAGGACCAGGTGTTTCCCAAACTGGCTGCGCTGTGAATCTTCAAACCAAATTCACTGTAGATACCAGGCGAGCTGGTGAAGGAGAACTTAAAGTTTATGCTCAGGTATTAAATACAGTAAACTATTTATGAATTTTATTTACACCAAAATTAAAACCAGTTATAATTTACAGAGTGATTTGACTTGTTCACAGAGAGCAGATGGAGAGTTTGTGGATGTCAGTGTTACTTCTGAACAGTCTGGTGTCTTTGTCTGCTCCTACATCCCTTCATCTCTCTCCAAACACACCATTGCTGTGGCTTGGGGAGGAGTCATGGTTCCTGGCAGTCCTTTCATTGTGAGTGCATATATTGATCTTAAAAAATAGTGGTAAACATGATCGTATAATATGCAAGGATAATGTAAAGCTACGAGAATGTGATGTACAACAACACCAACTAAAGCGCAATCTGATGCATTTCATTTACATGGTCTAATAGAGTTAAAGAGAACTCATTTTCCCCTATTTGGTTTGCATCATGTTGCATTAATGTTCCAGCGTCTGTTGCCTTATTGAAATTCCATTTCATTTCGCAGTGGCTTTAAACCTGTCTGGTGATGATGTACTGCTGCTTAATGCTGCAGCCAGAGTTCACAGGAATGTTATAGGATGTTTATTGCTTTATTTGTACTGGCATTCCCTCTGTCAAGAGGGAATGAAACTATTCTTATTGAAATCACATGTGAAAAAACATGTATTAAAAAATGAGCCAATGATCACTGTAATATATGGCTGTCATTTTTTAGTTCTTTGGAAGCCTGTGATTGCCGCGCTGCAAGATTTTGTATGATCTCTTTGTCATTGCTGTTTCAGGTGACACCTCGCAGGATTAAGATTACACCATGTAGCCCAGTCTGGTTTAAGCCAGATGGAACAGAAATGTATTACTCTGGTGAGTTTAAAGGAGAGGTTTAGTGTATGGAGCAATCAGTTTATAAATAAAAACTGAATTAGATTTCAAGTTGCTAAAAATAATCTACAACTCTTCTATTTTACACATTCCTAAAAACGTATGTCAAAGTAACAATAATACATTGATTACAATATACATTTAAATTTCATTAAAAAAAACTTTTTACCATTTTTGCCAAATATTTTCTTTACTCATTTACCAATATAAATGATAAAACATCAGGATATCAGTCTGGACAATGCAGTATATGGCTTTGATTAACATGATTCATGATTTTAATTTAAATTATTTTAAGTAGATGATGAGATGGACCTTAGTGAAGACTTTCCAGAGAACGTACTGCCTGGTGGTCATGGAGAACTTGTTATGAACATAGTAAACCCGTCAAACATTCAAGCCGATGCCACAAAGGTACCGAGTCTTACACATTTTTGTGCATTCACTTGAACAATTTAGTATCAAATGTTGTTTGTTTCTTCAGGTAAGGGCTCATGGTCCAGGCCTAAGAGAAGGTGTTCTTGGAGAACAGGCAGAGTTTATCATTGACACATGCAGAGCAGGCAGTGGAAGACTTGCCATAAGAGTGGATGGACCTTGTGAAGTTACACTGCAGTGTCTGGACAATCAAGATGGCACTTGTACAGTGTTTTACCTCCCCACAGAGCATGGGATGTACACAATAAATGTCCTTTTTGACAACTCTCACATAACTGGCTCTCCATTCCAGGCTGTTATACAGAAGCCGATTGACCCCTCTAAGGTTTTGGTAACAGACCCTGATCTGCTACTGGGGAAAGTCGGTGAACCTTGCATTGTAAATATAGACTGTGCAGTAGCAGGATCTGGAGCTCCCTCTGTGCTAGCTGTCTCTGATTCTGGAGTCATTGTCCAAACTGAAGTAAAGGAGAATGAAGATGGCACGTACACAGCTGTTTATGTGCCTCTAACTGGAGGCGTATATACACTGCTTCTGAAATACGGAGGAAAGGAGGTTCCCTTTCGTAAAGTTATGGTGAATCCAAAGGTCTACAAAAGCCATGTAAAAGTGAGGAGACAAGGTAGGTTTGTCCTATTACCATTGGTTTGAATTTGGATTATATCTTGATTTTGTTTTCTCATCTGTTCTGTTGTTTCAGGCGTTGGGGTTCATGATTGGGAAACTGACACAGTTGAAGTTGTTGCAAATGGTTTGGGTCTCCAAAAGGGCCTCACTGGACATACTAATGTGTTTCGTGTAAACGCCAGGTAAGAGGAAGTTAATTTCAAATATGCATTCAGAGCCAAATTTGATCTACTAGTTTATCTTTTTCACCAGATCTTCAGTTAATGATCTGGACATAACAGTGGAGGGTCCATCTGAGTGTCAGGTGACATGTAAAGATGGCGGTGAAGGCATGTATAATGTGGAGTATACTCCTTCAGTGCCTGGTGACTATAAGATCACCATTACCTGTGGAGAGAACCACATTCCAGGTAAGCTTTAAATTTGCGAGAAACAATTGCTATTTTATTTCCTTGAGTGGAATAATTCCTAGCACTGGAAAGTGTTGCTTTCACTAGGTGCTGTTTAGGGCATTCATATTTTTCATTGTTTTAATGTAAATAGACTATTTGTATTCAAAGGTTTGTTTAACTGGTAAATTCTAAAATGCATCACCTGAATGTGATTTAGAATTTTGTCCTTTATAAGATTTATTTTTACTTGAATCACTCCTGCATATCCTGTATTGTTTTGTTGATTGTGTGACATTTGTTACACACTTTATTCTCACAATGATGATTGAACTGCTGCTAACCTGTTTTATTTTTAATTCATAATAACAGGAAGTCCATTTATTGCATCGGTGAAGAATGTTTTAAGTACTGCAGACTCTGAAGGGAATTGTGTATCTATAAATACTGATACTCATGGTAAGTATTTGCATATATTTTCTTGATTTTAAATGTGTCCAACACAAGAAGTGATGTCTGCATATTTGGCACAGACAGATCAAATCTACCTCCATCAATGGAAGAAAGACACTCTTTCATAGATTCTAAGGGACCTTGTGGAAGCAGCAGGTTGGACTACTTTTTTTTTTTCTCTCAACCTAACGAATAATGTTATGCAATAATCATCAGAAAACACCTATATTCTCTACTTTTTTTAATTGTAGTCCCATCCAATTTCAAGCACTGCCTAATTGTGATCATGATACAGAGCTTCCCTCAGCTCATGGTAGGAATATGGCAGGGATTATTGTTCCTGGTATTAAAGGTGGAATCTGTGGTAGAACCCCCCAAAGTTTTACGATTGAATGCAGTAGCAGCGGAGAAACGCCAGAGACTGTTGCTGTGATGAGACCTGATGGTAAGCACAAAGTAAAATGATTCTAACACTCACATTTGCAGGCATCGCAAGCACTATTTCTTGAAGTTTTGAATGTTTGCACGGCAGGTTCTATGGAGCTTCTAGAGCCGACAAACAGTGGCGATGGCCGTTATACTGTTGTCTATTTGCCCACCATGGACGGCTGTCATTTATTAATGGTGAAATTCACTAATGAGGAAAGTTTTAATCGGTGAGATATTTTTGTATATGTAATATAGGGAATATGTTTTTTGTAGTTTTTATTTTGAGTCAAATGTCATTTTGTTTTAAGTGAAAAATAAATAAATTAAATAAATATAAGGATATTTAGAAATGGTTCTATACTGTTAAATATAGTTAGATTTAATAATAATTTAAATGCATTTATTACATATTTTATATTGTGATTTCCATTATTTTTTATTTATTCATTTTGTATTTATTTATTTTAACAGACAATTCAAGTTTGAAGTGTTGCCAATAGATGCCAGTGCTCATGTTGATGTATCAGGTCCAGGTCTGACATCAGGGATGTGTGCCTGGTGTCCTCAAACCTTTACTGTTGACTCCACCTGTACAAGAAAAGTCCCACAGTTGGTTGCCATAATGACACCAGATGGTATTACACCACATATTAAATTATATTGGATCTAAACTACTAATCCAGTATTTCAGTAACAAGTGTTAAAGCTGCAGCTTTTGCTCATAGGCTTGACTGAGACAATAGAGGTTGAAGACAACGGCGATTGGACATACACTCTGAACTACGCTCCTTCCATGGAAGGGCTTCATTCCTTGATGGTCAAATATGCTGAAGATGATTCCTTTTGCAGGTTTGAGGGCACAAAATATTTATGAAAAGCATAAGTTGTGTCCTATTGAGAAATCTGATGCATGTTACTGTTCGTTTACAGTCCTTTCAGTTTTCATGTGTTGCCTGTTCCAAATGCTGATGGATGTAAAGGCTCAAAGAATGGTACTCCAGTTTTTGGACTGGGCTTAGGGGCGGAAGTGTGTGTAAACTCTCCTCAGACCTTCACAATCGATGGCAGCAGCACTGGAGAGCCGCCAGAGACTGTAGCTGTTGTTACACCCGATGGTAAGAACGTACTGTGGAGGATATTATATTAGCATTTCATGTCATTTTAAACAACAGAATTTGACTTATTCTTCCCTTTGCAGGAAAAATTAATCCATTAAATGCAGAAGACAATGGAGATGGAACATACTTGGTATCCTACTCCTCTTCTGCTGAAGGATGCCACTCAATTATGGTCAAATATACCAGTGACGAATCATTTAAAAGGTACTTTTAGTCTGAAGCCACTCAGTACATGCATTCCATGTCCACAGGTTCTGATTTCATGCTGTCTTTCAGTCTTCTCAGGTTTCATGCAGTACCTCCTCACTCTGGTAGCAGTGATAAAGATGACTTAAATAAAGAGGAACTTTCGAGTCAGGAGGGAAGTGTCCATGCTAAGCCTCCTCAGATATTTGCTAATGGCTGCAAGGTGGCACCAGAGTCTGTTACCACAGTGAAAGATAACTCTGAGAAACGTGGGTTAGAAATATTGCTGATATTTGCATAGCAGTATGTTCAATAGGGTAATCAGTTACATGGGGTTTTTGTGCATGTAGGTTCAACCAACCTTGCAGATGTGATGGACAATGAGGACAGAACTGGTGCACCAAATATGGAGCGCTGTAATTCCATAATGGATAAATACAGCAGTGAAGAGAGTAAAAGGTAAAATGGTAATTTAATAAGTCTGATTTAGGCAGTGCTGTCATGACTTTAAGACTTTTAGTCATTTCAAGAGAGCTACTAGAAACATTTGGTGTTATATTTGTGTCTCAGCCTCTCTGAGTTTCCAGAAGACTTTCCAGAGCCTAAGATTTGTGCTCAAACCCCTCAGTCATTCAAAATCAACTGTAATAAGTCCGGGAAGCCCCCTGAGTGTGCGCTGATGATCACCCCCAACGGTGAGGATCAGCTTTTCTTGAAGACCAATCAGATTTATATTGATGCATCTACTGTAATAGTCAAAGCATTCATATCTACAGGAGAGGCTGAACTGACAGAGCTTAAAGAAAACCCAGATGGGACTTACTCTGTTAAATATTCTCCAACCATAGAAGGTCTTCATTCCTTGATGGTCAAATATGCTGATGATGAGTCATATTGCAAGTAAGAAAAAAGGCATTATCTGAAATAATTAAAAGAAAAATAATAG
>JAUCNO010000070.1:613974-636458 GCA_032353835.1 Enteromius viviparus
CCAAGTACATTTTTCTTCTAAATTTCTTTAAAAAAAAAAAAAAAAAAATAAAAAATATATATATATATATATTTTTTTTTTTTTGGAAATTGATTTCCCCGCCCCCCCATACTTACCAATGAGGTTTTTTGTGTGGCCTGACCAGGGGTTAGTCTTGCCATGCGAGCCTCATATTTAGCCTTAAGTTTCTGGTTGATACGTGATGCTTCTTCAATAGGCGTTAACTCCCTGTCACACACACACACACAATTCTTTTTATTGTGTGCATACTGTGCATTAGGGATAGTAAAACTAGCAGGACATGATGTCTTTGTAACTTCCTTCATATAGATACAGAATAGACTTGTTCTCTAGCACAACTGATATCCTTGAAAGATCAATTTCTGGGGTCAGCGAATAGTGGAAGTGCACGTAACTAATAGTGTGATACGTGGGGCGTCATGTGAACCATAGTTAAAAAAAACATTACAGCTATGAACAACCAAATACTAAAGGTTACGAAGAGCAGCTAACAAAATAAGTGAGTTTTGGCTTGCAGGCATCATCCCGATCATCCAAACTTGTTAACATTATTGCTTTCTTAAATAAGTTTGAATATTAAAAATGAATCATCGTACAGTTTTCAAGTTTTTAACAGAGGCTATTCTGTCTCTTGTAAAACCAAACATAATGTTCCTGGAGAATCTAATTTAATAAAACAGGGGCGAACTATAATATAACACTTTTATTTAATGTAGGGCTTATTGTAGGGACGTAATTTGTGAAACACTAGCCTTTAGAATAACATAATAGTCATGTATAGCTTGCAGTGTTATTTAATCTTGTTTTTGTTTGTTATCTTGTATGTCATACTACATGTTTGAGAAGCAGATGTGAACGATCAATGGATATCGGGACTCTGTACTCATCATCATGTAGGTTCCCCCACATTTTGCTGTTATGCATACAGAAGTGATGAAACTCTCAATGGCTGGACTGGCTTACTTTGGGTTGTCTTGTGATTCCATTGACTGAAGTTTCTGGAAGACTTCAGGTGGCAGGAAGGGGGACTCCGTCTGCCCTCCCTCAGAGAGGACTCTGCGATGTCTGGTGGGCTGCTCTTTACTTTGGGTCTCCGAAAACAACGCAGCTGCATTAGGTTTTTCTACAGAAAGAGGAATATTGTGTTAAATGAAATGGAATACCATCAAACGTTTAATAGCTAATCATTTTGTCCTGCGAGTATGCGTTGAATAGTTCAAAACTGACAGTAAGAGATTTGTAATTTTACAAAATTCGTATTTCAAATAAATGCTGTTTATCAAAGGAATTCTAAAAAAAAATCTTTTAAGAAATAAACAATTTCCAATTTTTAATAATTAAGCACTAATGAAAATTAAGCATATTAGAATGATTTATAAATAATCATGTGACACCAAAGACTACTTTAAATTCTGCTTTGTCATAACAAGAATAAGTGACTGTTCAAACCATTACAAAATCTTTATTATTCCAAACATTTGAATGGTAAAGGATGAATAATATTTAAAAGAAATGTCTGTATGTTTAGCGCTTAAAAAAACAGTAACTTCATAGAGTCCCTGATCGAAAAACCTACATAAAGATAAAGGCTCACCTGTCATTTTGGGATGATTTGTCACATTAATAGCTGGAAAGGTGATGTGCTGGGAATCGGGTAGAGGAGTGGAGGAGATGACAGATGCTGAGGGGTCTTGCTTTGTTATGATGCATGATTTAACTCTCTCTAAACATTGCTCAACCAGTTTCACCATCTTCTCCAGTTCCACCGACTCCATCTCTGCCTCCTCTGCAAGAAGAAGTGCATGCGAAAGAGTCATGTGTCACATTTAGTCCATAAAAACAGCTCTTTAAAGCTAAGTCTAATCAATGAGGCAAACGTAACTTAAGCTGAACAAAGGTGATATCTAGCCTTATCTTAATAGGGCTTTTAATAATGCAATCTACTCATTCTTAGTTCAGCTATATTTGAAGTCTGTGTGTCTTGTCAATTAAATCAACTTTGTCATGATGAAGCACACAAATTTGTGACACATGATCTCTTCCTTAAAAGCCAGTTTACACCACAAGACAATGACTAAGGAAGAGGAAATAAAATGCATTGTGAAATAACTATTTTAGCCTGAAAGCACACATCACATACGTATAGAAATTTGAAGACGTTTCTTGATTATGTATGACTAACTTACGTTTAGATGTGGCATCTTCAAGCAGAGCATGAGAGATGTAGTTGATGCTTCTCAAATATTCACAGTATGCCTCCTATAAAAAGGAAATAAATTATCTTATTGGGTGGCAGGAAGATTTTATTGGATTTGATCTGCAACATAGTACCATTTGTAACACAACAATGAATGACTATTTTAACACCCTCTCTACTAACGTTACCAGACGATTAGGACACATGTAATTAACGTTGCGTTTAGTAACGTTAGTCATCAAAGGTAAACACTCCATATGACCGTTTATATGATTTAATCTAAAGATTTTAAAGTGAATAAAATTCACATTTTTGGACGCGATCGACTGGACCCGCGGTTTTTTGGGGGGAAATCATTGGCTTTTTCATGATCATCGGTTTCGATCAATGTTTACGCTGATAAATGACGTCACTCCCGCATGCATTTATTGGCTAAATATGACCATATCTGGACTTAACAGGGCAGGTTTAAAGATTTAAACATCTGTACCTTGTGTCTGTTGCCGGTATCCAGCTGAATGGCCACTTTCACAAGTCTCATGGCATTCTGCAGCGGTTTCTGATTGCCGTCACTGACAGGAGCGGCCATCCTGCCAAAACAATCGCGCGAGTCCGCCGACAATGGACAACAACAACCCCCAGTTGACGTAATCACTGCGTTTTCAAAATAAAAGTAGACGAAAGCATAGCTTTTAACTGTCATACGTTTAAATAAAAAGAAAATCCAGCACACATTATAATATATGTTTGACACTTTGAAGCTTACAGTTGACTGTGTGATTAACAGGAAAAAAAAAAAAACAAGAATACAGGGTTCTTCAATTAATGAAAACCATAGACCTTAATTATGAGCTAAGATAAAATATGCTATATATAACAATAAAGTAAAAATATTTAGAAATCAGTCTGAGATAAAATTTTCATAAAATGTGCCTTTATCCGTATTAAATAAATGCGACAAAAATAGTAAAATAGTTCAATTGTTTAAATATATTGTTATTTTTCCGTGCAGCTGAATCTTTGAAATGCCTTATATTTCGTGTTGATAAAGCAATAAATACAATGGTATATGAATTAAATAATAATTTAGTACTCCCATATTGTATTTTTTAAGGCTGGAGAAATAGAAAAACCTGAGATGTCACAATGCCATGCAGTGTAATTTTAGTACCCCTCTATATTGATTTGCTTGCTTTATTGCATTTTTATTTTAGTGTATTTATTTTTGTCATGTACTTTTATCAGTTTCAGAAGCTTTTTAAAGGTTTGTTTCAATATAACTTTAATGTTTTATTTTTTTTTTTCAGAAGTAGTTTTAATACTTAAAACTTTCAGTTAGTTAAAAAAAAAAAGTTTAACTTAAGTTTTTTTTTCTCTATATAGTATTTACATTATTCATGATTTATTTTAGTTACTCAAAACTTCAATTGTTAACAACAACATACCTAAAGATAGCAAACAACTTTTCTGGACAAAAGACCAACACAGTATGTACTGTAAATATTTATTTTATTAACGTCGTAGCAGTTTTTTTACAATGGGTCAGGGGTGGGGAACGTTGTTCCTTGAGGCCCGGTGTCTCTCTAGACATTTTGTCCAGACCCAATCAAACACACCTGAATCATCTAATCAAGGTCTTCAAGATGCAGTTAGGTATTTTTTTCCAGGGTTGAAGCTAAATACTGCAGGAGAGTGGTCCTCCAGGATCAATGTTTCCCAACCCTGCACTGGGTGGACAATTTGCAGTCTCTTAATAAAAACACACTTTCTCACTGAGGCCACACACATACAGATGGAGAGGTTTAATAATGTTTATGTGGCAAATTTCTTTTGTTTGATGGGTGCAGGCAAGTGAGTGATGATGTCCTCTAGAGGGCGCTCAACTACCACCAGAGACTGATCGGACATCAGCTCCACATACAGGATATCCTAAAAAACAGAGTCATATAATAAACTTCTTATCCAGAAATGTAGAAAAAAAAAAGAAAAAAAATTATATTTATATATATATATCACGTACCTTGAAGACCTTGCAGATTTTGAAAGCATGGCTGTGAGACTTCCTCTGCCCTTCTGGGAGGCTCTTCAGAGTCAGCTGATTGAAGAACTGAGCTTCATCATCAGGCAATGGCTAGAAAAGGAAAAAACAAAAAATAAAACATTAGAAATATTTGGCTATTAACCATGTAAATATATATATATATATATATATATATTACATATTACATTACAGACATACTAAATAATAATTAAAATAATAATTTAACTAAATAAAAAAAAAAAACCTTTTTGATTGATTGTTTTGAGACATTCAGACTCACCAGGCTTTGGTCAATAATGCAGAACATGTAAGCATCATGCAGGATGATATGGGATGGATTTTGTGGATTGAACATCACGTTGAGACACGGTGTGTCTCTTTCCACCCAGAGATGATGAAGGCCCTTCCTCTGCACCATTCTGCTCCAATCTGTGTACTGTTTCTGATCTATTGAATACTCACACATCTGTGGATAACAAGAACACATTAGACCAAGAAATACAAGAAGCTACTTCATTACCCTTGCACTATTCAAAGGAGGTTGTCAGTGATTACCTGTTGATTTGCATATATCACAAACAGACAGTTTGTTGTTGGGTGAATGCCCATGGCAGTGACAGCAGAACTGTATACAGGAAGTGTGCAATGAGCCTGAAACATACACGGTCGTGGTTAACCACCAATCTTCTGACAAATGTTTTTTATAAGGGTAAATAAATACTGGGGGGTAATATAACATACCTTCCGTGTCTGCAGGTTATAGACATGAATCTCGTGGTCACTGTCTGCAGAGGCCAACCACTTGCCATCCTCACTGGCAGCTAATAAGTGAATGGCCTGATTTGAACCTGGAGTAGGAGAAACAATTTTTGGAGGAACTCTCTAAAAGGTCTTTGCACACAGAGTGTGAAATCAAAAAGCTTGTGATGGATGCAAAAATACAGAAAACCAACCTGATCATTTTTGTTTAATGACAGTTTGTAATCGTGACTGACGTGTCTTTTTTTTTTTTTTAACGTGCAAACTTTTTGCACTCCGTGTGCAATGATCTTTATACTTTTGTAATTATTTGAAAACAATTGTGTTGCAAAATTTTTTGGAGACGTTTTATTTTGTCAATAAATAAAAATTAAACAGAACAGCATTCATTTAAAATAATTATTTTTAAATATGAACTCATACATGGAAAATACAGTATTTATTAGATAAACTTCTCCACTCCAAACACTATAGTCTTCTCACCTGACTTGGGTTTAAGGGTGCAAACAAACTTGCATCCTGATTGGTTGAGAGAAACTAAGTGCAACGATGACTGTGTGGAGGCGGAAAACAAGTAGGAGGAGTCTGAGGAGAAGCAAAGCTGACTGGCTGAGCTTAGAACCTTTGGAAGATTGGATATCTGAAAAAAAAGATGAGAAAAAAAAACCTATTGGTCTACTATTTAATCAGTTTCATGGAGCCTGAGGTCATCCGATTCTTCAAAATGCAATGAAAATCTACAAGTTTTTTTAGCATGCTTCAAAACCATGTAATGCGTTTTCAAGGAGTTCCATGCAAATCTACAATACCTTGGTGATGCTGATGTTGTTATTGTGGGAGTGTAGCCTGTAGAGCCGTACACTACTGACTGTAGAGTACACAATCCATTCTCCACAGTGAGACACGGCACTGCAGCGGATGTGATCCTCACCCTGCAGATAAACGTCACAGCTCAGTCACTTCATTCATTTCAGCAGCACAACTCACGTCATAAGCTTTACTTTGATAGAGGTATTTTGTGAAATTGTTTGAATCAATTTGTATGTGCACAATGGTGATCAAAACAAGCGCTATACCTTCACTTTCAAATGAAGCAGCTTCTCTGGCGTTCTTTTTACTAATAAACTGCGTCCTGGAATCCCTGACAACAGAAGACCAATGGTTAACGACACCACCAAAACAGTTTTGACATGTCATACTAAAGTCAACTTATTCAAACTATACATTTCACGTGTCTTCATAATTTCAGTCATAAGCTTTAAACAAGACTAAATTTTACTAAATTTGTTTCTCATGATTTTTAAATATTATTCAATATTAAAAGCGCATCCTTTTCTGCTTGAAGAGTTGGAACAGAAATAATGATCAGTTTAACCCTTTATCAGGCAAAGAAATATATTTGGTAACTTGATCATTAATTAGAGTGATCTCGTGCTTTTTCCGTGAGCTTTTGTAAGTGCATGGCTTTCTTCCAGCCAATCAGCAGAACTCAGTCTACGTCACAGATGGAGACACCGTGGCATTTGAGCAATCAGGAGTTGCCCGCGGCGTTACAAATATCAGCGTACTTCTGGAATTTGAAAAATATGCATTTACGCTCATACCTACTCTCACAAAAATATAAATAGCATCGAAACGAACAATGCTAAGTTAACTATAAACTATTATATGCATTATAACAAATGGAAAAAATAAATAAATTAGATGAGAAAACGTGTATGTACATTTTATGTATTTATTTGTATTTTATGTGTGTTTTTAACATTGTAAATATAAGCCCTTTTAGGGAAAAAAGATGTCCATAGACTGGCGAGGAACCATAGATGGTAATTCATTGACCTAGATTTACAACATAAAATTTTAATTATTTTTATAATTTTTTAAATATTTTTATATAGTCACAAAAGCTTAAAAGTCTTGTTATAGCCTCCGACAACATTCCAGGGTTGAAATTATGAATTTCCAATTATTTCAGTGAATGCCCTATAAAGGGTTAAAAAAAATTGTGTATTATGAATCTGAAATCGTAGGTATGTATGGTTTTTGGTTATTTACATAATGGATAAGAAGTAGGCTGCCTAGTAGATTATACCTTCTATGAGGACATGAACTTTTTAATTTGATCATTTTTTACTATATCTAAGGTTTTTATATTATGATACCAATATCTGTCATTTTACTGAACAGGATGTAAAGTTTTAAAGTAAGACAAACCATCTTTTACAAGAAAATCCTAGGATTTCCTCAAAATTTCACTCTGTATTGTGCTACACTTTTTTTTTTCTTTTTCTTTTTTTTTCTTTTTCAAGTGTAATATTTCCATTATTTAATGTTATTTCCAAAAGGTGTGTGTGTGTGTGTGTGTGAGAGACCGAGAGAGAATAGGTATATGTTAATAGGGATATCCACGTCATACCTATAACAATTACAACACAGAAAAACTATTTTGTTAAAATAATTGTCGATAATAGTTAATTACAATCAGAATTCATCCTCCTTCACACTTTATATAAATATAAATGTACATTCAACAACAACATATTGATCAGGAAGAGAAAAGAGAAATTTACAGAATTTGTTCTCTTGCAGGTGACTATGAGGTTTCAGTCATGTTTAATGAGGAGCATGTTTCTCAAAGCCCTTTCTATGTGTCTGTCAGTGCCGCCAAAGATAAGAGTCTCACACAAGGACAAAATTGCTCTGGTATGAATTAAGTGTTTGGATTAGTGTATTATGTTTTCTATTTCACATTGGAGAGTGTGTAGGTCTGATGGTACTTTGTTCTTTTCCAGCCATAGATCATAATCAGATGTGTAACAGCTATGAGGAACCCTCTCTGTCAGACACGGAGATAAACACAACATCTGACAGCAGTGCTGAGCCAGTTTTCCTGTCTGATGCTAGTAAAGTCATCTGCCATGGCCCAGGCCTGAGTAAGGGCTTTCTAGGACGCAAAAACACTTTTTATGTGGACTGCAGTGAAGCCGGTCAGTGGAGCTTGACATTATCAAGAATGTTAAGTACCTCTCTCTGTTAAGTAATATCTCAGTGTAGCTGCTTTTGTGTTCTAGGACGAAACCTTCTGTTTGTCGGCATGCATGGCCCCACCGTCCCCTGTGAGCGTGTGTCAATCATTCACATGGGTGGACATCAGTACAGGATCAACTATGCTGTGAAAGAAAGAGGAAAATACATGTTAGCAGTGAAGTGGGGAGATGAACACATTTCAGGATCTCCATTCCATATTACTGTTCTGTGAAATACCTCTTTGTGTGTGTGTTTGTGTACACTACTGTTCAAAAGAAAGAAGCCTCTTATTCCAAGGATGCATTTAAACCAAAAATGCAGTAAAAATAGCATAGCAATATTGTGGATTTGATTTTTACATTTAAATTTTTTATTTTCATATATTTTCAAAAGTAATTCATTACTTGGATGCAAAGCTGAATTTTCAGTATCATTACTCAATTCTCATAAGTATCAAATGATCTCTCAGAAATAATACTAATATGCTGATTTGCTGCTCAATAGATATTTTTTTTTATTACCGTTGATATTATAAACAGTCGTGGTGCTTCCTGTTTTCTGCATTCTTTAAAAAATGGAAGAGCATTCATTTACATTTTTTTTTTTTTTAACAATGTAGAATTGAATGCATCCATGCCCGAGGAAAGTATTAATTTCTTTTAAAAATCCTAGTTTTTTTTATCTTATAATGTTAAAATATATTCTCCGAACAAATTTAGCTTTCACTATATTTTTAATGCGTAACTAAGCTAGATGGCTGGTTAAAATATTGTGAATTTACTTTCTTAACTTTGCTCATAAATGCGCAGTGAACATAAATGCTACTAAATGGCTTTAAATGTCAAATGCAATGCATCTGGAGAAAATGGCTATTATTAAAAAAAAAACACTCTGTCTCATCATTTGCTATTATTTCTTGCATTTTTGATTCATTTGATTGTTTTCTTTTCATTTTTGGGAGTAAGAGGAATATTGCATTTTCCATTTGAATTCATTGATTTCTTGGGATCACGAGATCAGCACACAGAGCTTTCCCTGGATGTCATCCCAGTGTTCATCGGGGTAAGCAGACAGCTGACATGGAATTTAATTAAGTTATAAGAACAGACTGACCAGCTACAGTATGATGTTTAAACGGGACTTTTGGAGCTGTCATGTAACACTGCTTGATTAGACTGACGTCAATGTAGGATTAACCTTATAAAGTAAGTTCGTTGCTCTCAAATTGTTCCAGATCTATTTGTTGACTCATACGTCAATTATTATTTTAATGAATTATACTTTTAACCGCAATTAAAAGGGTTAGTTGTTTTACTGAGATGCTGTATTTGTAGAAAATATTTTCAATATACATAAACGTTATGGAACATTTATGCATTTTCTAGGCAGTAACACAAAAACCAAGGGATAAAATGATAGTCATGTAAATATTTTAAGCGCATGGTGAGATATCTAGGTTACATGTATTGATTAGACACAAACAGATGCTGCCAGAGCCTCCCCCATGCATCCCTCACCCTCATTCACTCTGACCTGTACATATGCAGTCATAGCAGGACAACAAAGGTATCTTGAAGTTTTACTGCATATTTAGCAGTGATTTCCGTGGTTCTGTTTGTAATTGTGCGCTGTATTGCTCACTAGATAAAAACTGAGTTGCCATGGATCAGGATATGGTGAATATGTTTGCTATTGCTGCAGGGACTCTTGCTATCCCTCTCCTTCTTTTCATGGCCTCTTTCATGCTGTGGCCATCATCACTCATCAAAATCTATTACTGGTAAATACCACATAAATATGCATAATACTTTATAATAATATATACTGTACATATTATTATTGAAGCCCAACCTCCTGGTTGTCATTAAAGGTAAGTCATTTTTCAGTTTTAAATAACTAGTATTATGGTAAATAAATAAGATATATTTAGGATGTTTAGGTCACCATATCATCTCTTTCGAATTGTATTATACATACTGTATAATAATAATAATATTTGTATTAAATTCATAAACTTTTTCATTGTATAAGTCATTTAATCCACACATTTTTAAACCTCATTTATAGTTTCATTCCAAAAAAAATTTGTGGCTAGGTTTAATATATATGTATTTGGATGTTGTATAAAATTTGGATTAATTTGAATCATACAGTTTTAACAAACTAACTAATAAACTAAATTATGCATATATGTCAATACAAAAAAAAGCCTGTGAGATTATATGCGGTGATTTATTATAAACTCTTTGCATCTGTATGATTTTATTTAAATATTCATTAAATCTTCATCTTTTAATCAAAGACAAAAATGTGAAAAAACAAGAATCTGTTCATTTTAACAATTAAACGTATTCAAAGTAGAAGTCAAATATTTGCATCTTTTATAGTAATGCATTTGTTCATATTGGTGTTTATATTTGTTTGTGCAGGTACTGGAGGAGAACTCTGGGTCTGCAGGTACGTTATGCAGACTGTAGGGGTTATCGCTTCTGTTACTCATACAGAGGGAAACCAGGCCTCAGGCCTTCTGTACTCATGCTGCATGACTTCTCTGCTCACAAGGATACATGGCTCCCTATGCTGAAGGTATAGTATGATAAGTGGCCTGGCAGTGTGGTAAGATTGCTGATCTTTATAACCGAGATAAACACATTGTGTCTTCATCCTAAACAGTACCTTCCCAAACATCTGCAAATACTGTGTGTCGACATGCCGGGGCACGAGGGTACAACACGTACCAACACAGACGACTATTCAATCCAGGGCCAGGTCAAGAGAATACGGCAGGTAATTGCTGGATGGGTGTGTTTTTTATGAATAGGGTATAGTTTTATGTCTTTGTTTTTATGGCCATACAGTAGATGCATAAATACTACATGTCTGCTTTTAGATACTATTAGATATAAAATGCAATAATTGACATGATTATTCAACTAATGTTGTACCAAATGATTATTTTGTAACTAAAATTTAAATGAAATCAGTATGGCAGTTTTATTAAATGCAATATTTATGTTTATTTCAAGTTTATGGCTAAACAATTGCATAGTGTTTTTTTTTTATTATTAATGCTATTATTCATACAGAGATTGTAGATTTACATTTTCAAGCCCTCCCCGACTACGCCTGAACATATGCCGTGGAGGATGATAATTAATCATCACAGTACAAATGATAAAAGGAAATATTAATAGTATTAATATTATACAGTGAAACAAAAAATTGAGCATATTAGAATAAGGAGAATCATTTTTAAAAATCTTACCTGCCCCAAACTTCTAAACAGTACAGTAAAATTAATAAAAAATCTTTAGAACATTTTTGCAAAATCTGACATATAACTAGGCAAAACCTCACAGTTGACAGTCAACTTTTCCAAAGAACTTAAAGGAATAATTCATCCAAGAATTAACATTTTGTCACCCTGGTGAGTAAACGACTCACAAACTTTGGAGGTTTGGAACCCTCTCAAGGGTTAATGATGACAGAGTTATTCCTTTTAAGCACCTTTTTAGATTTTTTCAACCGATTCAGGCCCTATTATGCACGCTTTTCATGGAAACGGCCAATATTGCTTTCATGAAAAAACCTCTTTTTATAAACTTCAGCATATAAAATGTTTGTATTGGCTGCATTTGTGAATATTCTGCTTTTACACTACTTAGTTTGTAGAGGCCATTCGGCTAAACAGAAAGCCATTCCATCTGGTGGGCACTTCAATGGGTGGGACTGTGGCCGGAGTATATGCAGCCTGTCATCCCTCAGACCTCTGCGGGTTGACCCTCATCTGCCCAGCTGGTTAGTCAGTATATTTAGTCTTAAGATCCACACCAACACAATAAAGTTCTGCTTGTACTGCAGTTTTGTCACCTGCAGCATTAAAAGCTTGTGTTCATCAAAGCAGGGTAGATTCTGATTGGCTGTCAATCAGATTTGCACTTTTTGGGTGAATCAGTCTTTTAATATCACTCCTGCATGCTCACCTTTTTCTCTAAAGGTCTGAAATACCAAAACGAGAGCAAGTTTGACAGTCAGATGCATGACGTGGAGCACAGCCAGTACACGCTGAATATTCCTCTTATTCCGTCCACCCCAGAGGAGATGGAGGAGATGCTGAAGCTCTGTTCTCACATGCGCTTCAGAGTGCCCCAACAGGTTAGTCACACTTATGCAATGTAGAGTTTCCCAAGATTCAAAACACACATTCATACACTATCGGTGGCATTTACCTTCCATTTAGATTCTGCAAGGACTGGTGGATGTGCGGATACCACACAATGACTTTTATTATGAAGGTCTGTATAGGCTATATTTTCACTATTTGCTATAGTGTTGTTTTAAATCATTTATTTGCCTTCTCTCTAAGTAAGTATCTTCTCTCTAAACTGCTACAGTTTTCATGGAAATTATGAGTGAAAATTCAAAATATGCCTTGCATGAGCATATACAGCAAATAACTACCCCTTTACAAGTAATCTGGGGCAAACAGGACCAGGTAAGTGTAAGCCTGCATACTAAAAATATTAATAAATGCTTGGGAAATATATATGTGTGTGTGCATATGCCTGTAAAAAATAAAATACAAGATAATATATATTTAATATTTTATTTCAGTCAATGTTTATTTTATTTTGTGTTTTTAGTCAACTATAACAGCCATCATATCTGTATTTCGAGGTGGTGGATGTGTCTGGGGCAGCGGTGCTGGTAGAGGCTCTTCCAGGCTGTCGTGTGGATCTGCTGGAGAACTGCGGTCATTCTGTTGTGATGGAGCGACCCCGACAAACAGCCAAACTCATTTTAGATTTCATCATTTCTCAGCAGAGCTCAGAGAGCGCCAGCACCAAGAAGAAATCCTGAGACCCTTACAGGATATCAGCTGTATATTACTATATAATACTTAAATGAAGCCCCCCTCTGGCCCTGAAGCATATAAACTAAACTTAGGGAGAAGTAATATAATAAGTAATAATTTTGTATGTACATTCACATGCAAAGATTCATACAAAGTCACACTTATAGAAAATTGTATGGTAACACTTTTTATTACAAATAGGTTTACAAATGAAACCTAACAAACTGAGCTAACAATGCTGAATAATCTTAATGTTCATTTCAACATGGTACTTTTTAAGCTGTATCTGTTGTATTTTTTAATAGATAACATTAACAAAGATGAATAAATGGTGTAATAAAAAAAGTGCATTGTTAATTCATGTTAATGGATTAACTAATATTAACCAGTGAGATTGTGTTGTTGATTGCTGTATGTTGATGGTAGAGTTATAGTATTTTCATATACTGTAGTACTGATTATTATATACCAGTACACTACCAGTACAATTCTGAGTACTATGATTTTATAAAGCACAGAGAACCATAGCTCTTTAAGTTTTAGTTATATATATATATATATGAGGAGTTCAGATGCAAAAGCCTTTTAGTGCCATTTTAAATTTCAGTAGGTTCTTTTTATTACTATTAAAAATAAAATTTTAGACGGCAATTGAACTCTTCATTCATTAGGTGGGGGTGGTGATGAAATAATAAAATAAGGATTAAACATTAACATTCCTTGCACTATGCTGTAGGCATACATGCATTAGGCTACGTTGTATGTAACATTTATTCATTATGTTCCTACATTAACCCTGCTGGACTTGTGAGCTTCTAGCATTTTTCCTGCCTCTCAGTAGCTACAGCTTTTGTACCAATAAAGTCCAATAAACTGATTTCCATATCCCAAAACTGCTGCTGCTTTTTTTGTTGGTGAAATTTTGTGAAGTCGCCTTTTTGTAGTGATGTGATATTTGTCCAAAGCGACGATTTATCCCCTAATTAGATCAGCATAGATTCTTCAGCACAGATGTGTGTGATCCTGTCCCTGCCATTAATGTACGCTAGTGTGGGTCACGTGACAGTGCGGCAGCTGTGTTCTCGTGCAGAGCAGCTAACGCTCAGTGTCCTACACAGCCGCTATCAAAAGAGACGATTAAACCCTCAGACCTGGAGACAGGTAAGGGTAGGGTTATCCCATACTCCAAGACTATCGGGAAAAAAACGTGTATTTGATTAATTTGTCACTATTACATTAGGAGTTAGCAGGGAGCTAGCTGTGTGTTATAATAGCTGGTTAGCAAAGGTTACTACGCTTCATTTCATTACAACGTTTTCATGTTTGTAGCGTTACATGTCATCAGGCACGTTGATAACTTCCTTTTTGAGGGAAACTGTTAGTATTTACGTTTCAGAAAACCTGTTTGCATGTCTTACCAGAACCGCTAACATGCTATTGAGCATCCAATTCATTGCGCTTTCTCACTCAGTAACGTTAATGCATCCTGTGTTTACCTCCTTGTGCTCTTCATTGTTGTCTCAGATGTGTTACAAAAATGTATATTATTAAGTGAGGCCTATACATATTTATGTACCGTAACGTAGGGCTAATAAGTGTCTTTTTTTTTTTTTTTTGCAGGTCTTCTCAAGTATAAACCCGAGCTTCTTCTGTGTATCAGAACAGTCTATCTATCCTTATCAAATGGATAATGGGGACTGGGGGAATAGGGTATGTATGTGGGAAGATATTTAACAGTTATTGTTATCAAGTGCATATCAGCCACTGTTGTGTGCTGTGCAAAACTGATATTTAAATTTATAGTTAATTACATTTACAAAACTGTAATATGTGTTTGTAATATCTAGAACAAAAAGAAAAAAAAATACAATTAATTATGTTGTCTGCCACTTTCAAAGCTCAAGCTCTTTATGTCAGAGGATTCTGATTTGGATTCTCACTGTCAATTATTTTATTGTTTATCAGCTAAACAAAAAAGTTTAAAAGTGATTTCAATAATCTGTGTTTTTTTTGTCATACAGTTAGAATGATTATTAAAACTTAGTGGTTATGGCTATTTTTCTTTAAATCCTGAAAGTCCTATAGCTTGAAAGCATCTAACGATAATTAGACATAGACTTTCAGCCAGTCCTGACATATCAAAAACTGATAAGATCAAAGATTTTCCCATAACTGACATTCAAATGGGTTAATATTTCCATAGATAGGGGTATTTGTCTGTCTGTCTTTGTATCTGACTCGCTGTAAGGTCTGAGTAACCTTAAAATTATAAGCTTTAAGGGAGTTATTTAAACTTTAAAGCAAAATGTCAAGCCTTCCTTTCCTACTCCCGTTCAGCATCCTGTAGGCTGTCGGCAATTTGATACTTATTCCAACACATGAATTAAAAGAGTCGTTTCCTTCATTTTTGTTTATTTTTGCCATTAATAGTAAGACACAGAAAATCAGGGTCTTTTTAAAAAAATTAAAAAGTTAGATAAATCCAAATTTTCTTTATTACTGGTTTCAGCCCTCCAAAACAGTGACGTTTAATTAGAGCTTCTCCAGTGATAGATTAGCCCCATTTACATTACCAAAGAACCCATTAAGTGTTAATGATTTTCTGCTGTTGTCCATCTCTTGCAGTTGACTCACCCAGTCACCTTAAATGTTGGGGGTCACCTCTACACGACCTCTATCTCCACTCTCCAGCGTTACCCAGACTCCATGCTGGGCGCCATGTTCCGCGGCGACTTCCCCACCACGCGGGACGCTCAGGGAAACTACTTCATCGACCGGGACGGGACGCTTTTCCGCTACATATTAAACTTCCTGCGTACATCTGAGCTCACTCTTCCTGTTGACTTCATGGAGACGGACCTTCTGCGTAAGGAAGCCGACTTCTATCAGATCGAGCCTTTAATCCAATGCCTCAATGACCCAAAGCCTCTGTATCCACTGGACACCTTTGAGCAGGTGGTGGAGTTGTCCAGCACTCGCAAGCTGTCTAAATACTCCAACCCAGTAGCAGTTATTATCACGCAACTAACCATAACCACCAAGGTCCACTCGCTACTGGAGGGAATATCCAACAACTTCACTAAGTGGAACAAACACATGATGGACACCAGAGACTGTCAGGTGTCCTTCACCTTTGGACCATGTGACCACCATCAAGAGGTGTCTCTAAGGGTCCACCTCATGGACTACATCACCAAACAGGGATTCACGATCCGGAACACACGGGTGCACCACATGAGCGAGCGTGCCAATGAGAACACAGTGGAGCACCACTGGACTTTCTGCCGACTAGCATATAAAGTAGAAGATTGACCGATCGATGACCGTGCTACCAAATGTTTCCAATGCAATGTTTCAATATGTAGAAATTCCATTGTCCGTTCAGACCAAGCAAAAGAAAAGGGAATGAAATGTAAAGGATCACATCAATGCAATGCAGAATATTTCACAAAAGCATTAAAATAATATATACAAGCGCAACTGCAATACATATTCAGTTAATACTCAAGCATCTTTCAGAAATCTATTAACACCTTGCCAACAATCATTTAAAAAAAGAAAGACCAGAAATTGTTTCAGGTATTCATTCATTCCATCAGATCAGAAGTCTGTCAAACATTGTGCACTATGTGCAACATCAAGATGTTAGCGTGCATGTATTTCTAACACATTTTGTAAGCGTTAATTGTCCACATGCTGTAAATGGAAATAAATTAAATTTGTCCATCAGTTTCATTTAAAAACATCAATACGAGTCAGCTGTCTCATTTTGTTTTACACAGCAAATGATCCTGCTGAATAATAGAGACAAAGGTAAATGTTTTAAAAAAAAAATTTAATCCATTTAAATTTTCACTCTGTTCGTTTACTGACTGCTGCTTAAAAAAAAACCTTGCCATTGCTATTCTTTTTATTTTTTATTAGACAAGTAATAAAAGCAAAAAGGCCTAGCTTGCTCTTTTTTTTCTATTCAGTTTTCTTTTATTGTTGTTATTAGCAGATAAAAGCAATAAAAAGATTAAACCATATTAAGGTACAATAATCAATACGAAATTGTTTTATTTGTTATATAATTAAAAAAAAAATTGTATTACGTTAAGCTAACTGAGACTTGTTATAGGACTTGTGTATCATTGCCCTTTTGTTGATTTGTATAAAAGCATCTGCTAAATGACAAAATAATAATCATCTTAAATCGATAATTCACTCAAAATCTTGTCATCTTCAGGTTTCTCCAAACCTATGTCCACTTTGGTTACCAACATTCTAAAGAGAGGGTGAAATTTCCCTTAGTGTAAATATAAATATTTTTATGTTTTTTATTAAAAAGTATTTATGTATTTTTTTGGATTTGTAGCAGTGAGTGAGACCTTTCAGTAAGTATAGTATTGTCCCTGCATGCAGTAGACTTGGTAGAGTCCTGGCAGCGGACCTATTAGAGCACACTGTGAACATCAGTGACGTTCGCTCCGCCATGTTTTCCGGTTCCGTCAGAACAGCGGTAACTTGCGAGAAGTCGGTGCAAGATCAGTGTTGAAGGACAACTGTTCGGATGTTGTGTTTTAGCGATCTCCTTTTTCAAAAGTGCATGTTATTGTGCTGTGCTTTAGAAGTGTCTTGCCGTTGACTGTCTTGAAAGAAAAAGATGTTTGGAAAAAGTCAGAACCTAAAATATATATTAAGCCTTGTACCTGGGAAAAGACGTTTTGGGACGTACAGGTTTTTGCCCTTGTTCTTTTGTATCGGGGGTGTCATGGAGTGGATCATGATTAACGTGAGAATAGGAAGAGAAACGTTTTGTAAGTATGCTGCCAAGTCGAATCTTATGCAAACGTGCACGCCTCTCTCTTTAAAGGGAATCATTCTGCGTTCTCTTTGCGCAGAGATTTACTTCATCTTTAAAACCCAAATATTTTTAATGTGTATTATTAATCTTAACAAGGTAGGGTACAACGGTGCTTAATTGGCATTATATTGCTTAGATTATTTTAGAAGAGGATTTTTACAGTGTATGTTGGCCTATATTAAGAATTCGTTTTAAACTATGTATTGGTTATGATTATGGACACGTGATTTTATTATTTTCTGGCTTCACAGATGATGTCTACAGAAGAAAAGAATCGGAAAGGGAATACCAGCACAAGATTGAGGAGGGTTTTGTGCTCTCAGACTCTAAAGCCAAATGAGATCATCAGAACACATTGGAAATAAATAATCATGATAAAGAGACTGAAACCAAAATCTTGGCACGCTAACACACCTTTGATATCATTCAGAAATGGGGATATTATTGTGCATAGGCTGTGACGTTATAATGAGGACATATGAGGTGCAGGACGCTGCCAGTGTTTCTTTCTGTAAGGAAGATTGCATCTATTGTATTGTTTAAATGATAAAGATACTTATTTTTGCAATATAAATGATCTGTCTGTTCTGTGATTCTAAATAATACACTTTGGAAGCCTGCAGAATCATATTTTGTTACTTTTTACAAGTCATTATAATGAGAAACCTCACAATTAAAATCTCATATTGAGAAATGTTCTTATTTATGAGAGCTTTTATACATTTCTTTTAATTATTGCTCATTATTAAAGTAACAAACCATTTTAGCATGAGTTTATATCATTAAAGTGAAAATCAAATCATTACCGAATATTGTTAATATGAATTAGGAGAAACCTTCATAGTTCCAAAATCATATGCTAAGGTATGAGAATATTCTTATTCTTAATTTTTTTTTTTTTACTTTACCCAGCTTTGGTGAGAACAGATGGTCTATTATAGTCTGCATACGTTAAGTTTATGAAGATAAGGTACAGTAAATATGTCAATCCAAAATGAATTTATTTACCAGCATTGGATATCAGTAACAGTAACCACGGAATATAATTTCCCCCATTTTAAGTTCACAGATATTACTACAGTTTTTACTTGCAAAAACATGAACAAAATGATTACATTGTTAATCAAGAAAAAGTTGTTATTGTCTGTATAAGCTTCTAACAAATGATCTTAAATGTCTAAATGCTTGATGCACTCAAAAGTCAAGATTCTTTGTTAAGCTGTTAAATCTTTGTTAATGTGCTGTCTAACATCTTAACAGTGGTTGCCAGTTGGATGATGGCTTTAGGAACATTTTCTTCTTCTCAGCGGATCACTTGTAGTGTCCAATTGGTAGAGCTCTCAGACAGATGAAGCTGTTGGGATGCTGGGCCAGCGTTATCGGGTTTCCGTCCAGCCGAACCTCCTGCATGTTGTACCTGATGTAGTGAGTGTTATTTCCTTTGCAGAATGTGTCATCCGTCAGTGACGTTATGTTGTTGTTCTGGAAATGATTTGAAAGGAATTTATGCACTAAATACTACAGTCTATTAATAGGCTACATTGAGATTACAATAGTGGTGACCGTACATGCAGATGAACCACGTGGAGGCTTTCCGGCAGCAGAGGGATGGCCTCCAGCCCGTTGTCTCCAAGGTACAGGTATGATAGCTTGGTGAGTTTCTAATGCAAAAGATAGAAGCCACTTATGAGTAACATAGCAATGTATGTTTTCAGAATCTTGTTCATTTTTACCTTGAAAATGTTTGCTTTTATTCCCTTTGTTTTCAGTAGATTGTGGTTGACATCGAGAGACAGAAGCTTAGCCGGGAGCATTGGCAGTTTGACCAGTTTATTCTCCGCTAATGTTAGTTCCTCAAGCTGATCGAGTTTTGAAAAGGCTCCATCTTCTATTTCAGAGATCAGATTGCCAGTCAGGTCAATTCTTCTCAGTGTGGCTGAAAAACAACATGGATGTATTTACTGATTTGGACCTCCACACTAGGCTTCAACTGAATACGTTTTTTATGAACTTTCTGTCATCATTTACTTACTCTAATGTCATTTCAAACCTGTTTGACATTATTTCTTCTGTCCAACTTTTTTTTGTCCTTCCACTCATAAAAATAAATGTTCCAAATGTTTTTTTTGGAGAAATGTCACAGAAGAACTGATTTGTTCATTTTTTTTCTTGGTGTGGAGAACATTGTTTCAATATCAAGAGAAGCTTGTGTATTGGAACGATTCTGTGGATGTTAAAGTTCATGGAATCATAGATGCTAGTAAAGACATTGTACAATGAAAGTCAATGGGGTCCGAATGTCTAAAGATTTTTTTTTCCCCAGTATTAAAAGCCATACTGAAAAGATTCCATGGATGTTAAAGATCCTTCATGGAATCATAGATGCCTGTGGAGAACCAGTTTTAAGAGTTTGCAATAAAGGTCAAAATAGGGTCCAAATGTTTAGAATGACATGAGGGTGAGTAAATAAAAGTAATTGAGTAATAAGTGAACTGTCCCTTTAAATGCACAAATCCGTTTAGGTTTGCTTCCCCTTCTATACCAGTGACTCTAAGGGACCTAAAAGCACTTTCTTAGTTCTGTTTTAGAGCCATTAAAGGTCGCAAGGAAAATTTCCCTTTGATTACATTGATCCGGTTCCAGTCATTACACATTGGTGGCCACACCTAAAAACTTTTCCCTCACCAATATCGGCAAAGTCTCTATTGGTAATTTTAGTGATTTTGTTGAAGCGTGCATAGAGGAAAGCTGTTTCCTTTGGCAGATGTGGAACTGTTGTCATGTCAGGAGAGACCTCTTCGCAGTACACCGATCCAGTTAGACACACACACATCAGGCATGTGGGAAGTTCTGAAAACAAATTATAAATAGGCTTCAGGATTGTTTTGCATCAAATGATAGCATAATTGAAGCAATGAACAATTACCCTTGTCATCTTTAGGGTCTGCTCCTGGACCTTCATCTGTGTCAACTGGACTATCGTAGTCTGTGTTAAGAATTACTTTTTTCTAGTAAAGTGGATGAAAAGAAAACTATATTATTTTGTTTCCTCAACTGGTTCACATGCTAGTTTGCAATGTGAGCTCAGATAAGCCCAGATAACTTGCCGATGGTGCTGTTGGATATAATCCCATTATGGATTTAACAGGTTTTCCATTGCATACCTTCCTTGGAACAGATGTATGATATCTGGCATTTTTATTATACAAATATGCACATTCGTTGTAGCCATCAAAACCATTAATATGTTAAGCAAATTTCCATTGTAATATCACAGTGTATGCAAATAAGCACTATCGGCATTAAATTGCCATACCTTTGGTTTCTTGGCTTCCATGACAGTTCTGCTTTCTGAGATTAATTCTTCATCATCTACTACTTTCAGTATTCCTTTTTGTCTAGGCACCACTTTACTGGTTCTTGACGGTTCACAAAATATCCAGGGCACGGTCACAAAAAACAGTAAAATCCTCAGATCCATCATCATGTGAGGAGAAATGGATGTTGTGGTGTGTGAAGAAGAGAGGAGCAGCGCAGTGTGTCACAGCCTCAGAGTAAAACGAGACCTTTAAAGAGAGTCTCTGCAGTGACTGCCTGTGAACCATTAAAAAACACTTGATGAAACTGGCCTTAACCCACTCCGTGCTGTCTTAACCGCACTCGCCTCATTCCCGCCAAAATAAATTGTTTTGTATGTTTTGAAATTATGGAGTAAAGTGGATACAAATGATACATTAGTGAATAAGCATAATCTGACAATAATAACGTTTATTTCATCTTTTTCTGATATAATGAGACATTTTCAGGGAACTGTGATTCGGAAAATACTGGGGAGAATGAACAGTTCTGGCGATGGAAATAAAGGACAGAGTTCAACAGGAAATTGTTATTAGTTCAGGAATCTTGGACCGCGTGTTTGAATCTGGTGAACTTTTAAAATGTGCAAACATAAAATCCATCGCAATATGATGTCGAAAAGCTTTATTGTTAGAAATGCAGCTGGGTTTGAGAGGTATCAGGGGATGAGAAGCGGGAGAAAAATGTCTGTCCCCCTGGTTTTGATTAAGCCAAAGTGAACCTTTTAGATTTGGGCAAGATAAATTATATTTGTGTTCCGGAAATGCAGGAGAAAGTGCAGTGAAAGATTCAGCTGCTTCTATTTGCTTCTAAGAAGAAAGATCTGATGGCATTAACAGTTTTTGGGCATCGTTAGAGCACTACTTGTTATTCCATCTTATTTTATCTGAGGCATTTGATAACCTGGGAAGAGAAATAAGCAGGTGTCCAAACAAATGCATGCCAAGACTTCTCAAAAGCACTTCCTCGACCTCCCTCTGGGTGCTGTTACTTAACATGATGGGACACAGGATAAAATTAAAGCAGAAGAGGCAGAAAGAGCCTAGACAGACTTGAGAGTTTAACATGCAGATAAAGAAAACGATGGCCAGAATTAATACTGTATAGGAAAAGTATCTTTGTGGTAAAGTCCGGAGATCGTTCTGCACGGTTTGCCTGCAGCTCTACCATTTGATACATCACATTGTAATACATTGAGTAAAATATTAGTTAATTATCAAAGAAAAAATGTAATAGCCATAATATTAACTTTTGTAAATGTTGTGATACTGTGATGCTCAGATATGCTGGAAAACCCTTTATTATACACTGTAAAAACTAAAGGTTCCTGGAGGCACCTTTTGGGGTTCTTCACTCTGCCACGCCGGCGGAACCCTCTGTG
>JAUCNO010000070.1:659737-676042 GCA_032353835.1 Enteromius viviparus
ATAACAACGGATGTATTTTAGTTATTTATTGCACCTCATGTTGTCCAGTATTTGTCACAAGATGGCGCCAAACGGTACTCTTTGTTGGCGCGGAGGGATTTAAACACACAAGTAATCCCGACTATGCGTTATTACTTTGGAGCGGTTATTATTTGAAAAGAACGAACCTGGAAATGTCTCAACTGACCAATCAGAATCAAGCATTCCAGAGAGCGTGTAATAAATTTTTTTATAAAATCATACCAACCCCAAAGTTATGAGTGTAAGTGCTTAGATATTATCACATAAAGCAATGCGTATTTAATTCAATAAATACTCAATTATGCAGTGTGCATATAGACTAATCCACCCAGCACCAGATGTCATTTCGACGTCTTTTTGCTGGGTGGGATGAAGATTGAAGTTCAGCTACTCAAAATCCACCAACGCTTATGTAAATGTTCTTACTGAGAGGTTTAAGGGAATGACGATGATGTAACTGAATGGCTCCTTCTTGCCAAAACAGGACCAGGAATGAGTTAATTGACCAATTCTCTGATGCATTTTTTTTTAGATACCCCAGGGAAGGACAATGGCTACAAACACCACATCTGCTCCCCTCCCAGAGTCACCATCAGGCAGCAGTTATACAGAGAGTTACAGACTTGAGGAGGTAAAAGAGAGACGATTATTCATGAGAATCATCAAGAATCTACAAGCATAACAATATTGTCATGCTACCAAAACCTGATGACACCTCTTGTTTTTTAATGAGGTGTGGCGGAATATGACGGACACAGTGGGTGTGGCATCAGTGATTCACCAGGTACTTTTTATTTACCAGATGCGTTCCAGTGGATGGTGAGGATCAAAGATATCAATACCGGATAATATTGTTTTTCCTGGGCCATGCATTGTAATGTTCTGCCATTTCTGTGTGTGTGTGTGTGTGTGTGTGTGCACCTAAACCACCTGTGAGATCAGAGTGACTATCCATGTACAGTCAGTCAACCAAGCCGTTCTGTTTTCTGTGATGTGCAGTGAAGAATAAAGCCAGTATAAAGCACTGGAGCTGATGACACCTATTACACACTTCTAGAGCTTTCGAATCTGACTCACTCTGCTGTAATATCCTCTCAAACAGTAACAGATGGTACAGACTCTTTCACTGCCTTCAGACATGTTTGTAGGTGAGTGCTGCTGTCTATAGTGTGTGTCTTTAAACACATAAGTGTAGCGTTGTACGTAAGATGACTTTCCCCGCACTACTTGACCACAGTTTGATGCAGATGTGTTTTTCACTTGACTCTAGCTCTATAAAGACAGTAAAGAATGACTGCTACACAACACTGTCCTGTAATGCTGAAAAAACCTTGAGATATAGACATCTTCTAATCTTTAACTTGTGAAGACGACACAAAGATTAAACCATAAAAAGTCCCTTTTTTCAAATTAAATCAGATCTTTTTAAATCTTTGAGCCACTTCCGTATGTGGTCCTAAATCTAAAACAGCTCAGATGTTTACGTCATTCTAGATAAGTGTTCATCATGATCTGGACTGTGATCGGTTCACACAGCAATCTAGTATTTGCCACAGTTAAAAAAAGATAACGTGAACAAGACCCGAGCATCTGTAGATTAGGATGTCTTTAAAATGTAAGAATCATCATCTTGTTCTTCTGTCTGTCGATACAGATATGACTTAAACCTCTCAACACAGTCCTTGAAGGCTGTAAATGCAAACCTATGAAAACACAGTCACAGAGTCTGTTCTTTTTGAAAAACACATTTGTTTTTAATGCATGTCGCATGCAATTCACGTCCTGTTCAGCTGGATGGGATCTCTGTAGTTTTTGATTGGGTGTGGGTATGTGATCTTGAGGCATGAGATGTAATTTTAACATGCTTCTAAAAATCTGGCAATTCAGGATTATGATCACAAAGTAAATTTGTGCACAAATTCACTTAACGTACTAAACTTTACTGGTTTATTTTTGGACTTCATTTTGCTTCCCCCTTTATCAGAATGGTGATGAATCACAGCTCGGTCATCATCTTTGTTTTTCGCTTATACAGTTACTCTTTGCCCTTCAATGATCATGTCCTTCCACAGAGGCACACGTTCCTGTGGAAAACATGCCGTATCTGTCACTACAGCTTCCTGTGTTAAAGAATTACACCCAGAAACGGATGGGTCACAACAGGCCCCTCTCTCTCAATCTTTCTGTCCTTCTTTTTCTCTCAACAGTGTGACACGTTTGATCAATAAACAAATACTTGTTTTTTTAACTTGTTGATAAACGTCATTGCCTTGTTAAACTTGCTGCTATTTTGTCGCCATACTTCATAAAACATAATTAGGCGGATGTTGAGTAAATTTAAAGTGTTCGAAATGTTGCTCTGGCTTCTATCTAACATGCAAAAGTTTTGTCTAATGCTTAGGGTGCAAACAAAACGAAATGTCATTCTTTCTGTCTTAACTTATCTTTGAGAACAAATTGCCTCCTTTTACTAAAACTAATAAAACAAAAAAGGAATGTGCAAAGAATTCTTGGGATTACAATGGGAAAATGTAAGCGCTTCAAACTGTTTTCTCCCCTTACATGTCATTTCTCTTTTTTCTGTGCTCCTCCTTGATCTCTTTGCCTGCTACTGTAATAATTCTGCGTTTACTGTCAATAAAACTGAGCATAATATTTTATTAGCCCATATATAGGCTCAATTTCTAGCAATGACAACATTTTTCCTGGTTTTCAGTCTGCTGAATGAGATTACTACTGCCTCTTGTGCACGTAGTGAACATATGTTTTGTTGTGTGTTGTGATATTTATATTTGTACAATTTGTTTATTTTATGTCATATTTGGACTCTAAAAATCTTCACACTATTTCTTGCTAGTAAGCTGTACTACGAGATTCTACACAAGCTTATTCATTTCTCTGTGCTCCTTTCTAAGTAAGCACCAAGATCACACGTGTACCTTGACAAATAAAAAAGCAGATAAAAAAAAATTAAATAAAAATTGGATTTGGTTGTGCATGTTTAACCTACCCGGGATGCTTTGTTAGTCTGAATCACCTGATGTATGGAAGATTTTTATACTATTCCCACTAAGATTCCTGGCTTTGTTGATGCCTTTTCTTTGCATGTGGCTATTTTCATTTACTTTCCACTGATATCTTTCTGCCTTTCTATTGCTGCCAGAAGATCTTTGCCTGTCTTGTCTTGATCTAGGTTGACTTGATCACACTCAAGGGAATGTGGGCAAGAAAAAACACAGACAAATGATGAGATTTCTTCCAACCCCAATATATATATATATATATATATATATATATGTGTGTGTGTGTGTGTGCGTGTGTGTGTATTACATACATGTATGCATTATTATGTACTGTTTAGCCAGTAGGAAATCTGAAAATATCAGTAGTTTACATTTGCACACGTTCATTTTCCTTGAATGTGTTTCTGTATACAAGCGATACGAGTGAGAAAAATACCAGCATCAAATACCATATGGCATATACAAATGATACCAGGTTTCAGACTGCTGGGTTTAGTTAAAGGTGTGGTGGGGGCAGTATGATGTCACCCCACCCCACCCCAAGGTTCTTTGATAAATTACGCCGTTATAGCTGGTCCCTTCCATTTCCCTCTAAGGAATGAAGTACTGGGAATGCTTGCAGTCAAACACAGTAACCCAAGGGAGACTGGCTGTCTACGCCAGTTTTATTGGTACCAAGAGGGTTACGAAGTCACATAGACAGGCACATACTGGGTTTATTAAAAGATCCAGCTGAAATAAAGTAATGTATTAAACAGCAAACTCTATGTCTTTAATTATTACAATGTGACACATTTCCAATCTGGCCTCTCTTCAGCAGCCAATCAGTTTTGTGACAAATTACAAATTCGTCCCAACAGTCTGTGAAATAGCATCCAGTTAATAGACTGCATTTCAAAATATTTGGCCAATAATAGTGAGGACATTGCAGACACAATGGCGATGACCGTAACCTAAACCTAAAAGGTACACAAAGATTTAAATCAAAATGTAATGATCTATAACTTTTTTCTAGCCTGTGCAGTATAAAAATAGGATAAAATCCAATGGGTCTTGAGTGAAAGGCTTGTTTTAATGTGACCTGTGTCCTAATGTTGAGTTAAGATAATTTTGTCCACTTAAACAATGGAAGTTCAAATTAAATGGGTATTATTACCTCAGGACATAACTCGAAGCTCTTTGTTGAGCAGCAACAGTGTTCATGCATCAGGCAGATGGAGCAGATACAGGCGCTCTGAGTCTGAACAGGGTGACATCATACCTTTACAATCTGAAGGCGCGGCCGCCGGTATCACGTCAGCTCGAGACGCGCTCTCGCGAACAGAAGAGTAACCCCCCACTTTGATACTTTACCAATTAAGGTTCTCGCATTAAGACCAGACAGGACAGAAGGAGGCAGAAAAGACTAAGGGGTGTCACTAGTGTTTTTTCTCGAGTTCAGCGAGCAAACATTTCCTCCAGGGACACTCGTCGGCTCCGGGAGGGTCGTACAGTGAGATTTCTGCACTGTGCTCCAGTCAAGTTCACTCTCCGCTGCCTGTGCCACACGCAGACTCTGAAGGGGTACAGAAACACGAATTACTTCAAGACAAGCATCAAAATGTAAGTTATAAAACGTCTATTCACTGCTGTGGGTCATGTTTTGTCTTGCACTTTTTTGAGCGCTTTTGAGCCTGGACAGCTTACTTTTATTCCTGTTCTGCGTCAAATCTAAGTTCGCTTACTGACGCAAACGTTCACCGCTAAACGTCTTGTATTTTGCGTAGATGTTTCTTGAAGCGGGAATGGGTGAAGGGCGTGCAGCGTAGTGTCCATAATTGTGCTGAATGACTGGATATCATATTCTTGCCTACTTATAAGTGCCCTGCATGCTTAACGACATGTGAGGGCGTACCCATAGAATTCTGCAAAAATTGGGAGACTGGATAAAAGGAAATAAACTAAAGATATATAAAACATCATTTATTTTAAAGGCTAAATATAAATATTTAATTCATATTAATATTGCATGCAATTTAGAAAAAGTGTATATATCCGATGGTCTTCAGAGTTTTGGCTCATCACTGTCGTAATCTAATTAAGGCCTCCTCACCAAATAAGGGAAAATATGGAAAGGTCTGCGCGCCCTTCATCCTTTGAAGTAAGAGTTGCGCGCGCCCCCCCATGCTCGAGGAAAATCTTGCAGGAAACATCGCGACCTCACCTGGATGACAGGCGACAGACAATAGGGCTCATACAAAAACATTAGGTTTTACAGTTAAAACCCGTATTTTTTTCCTTTATAGGGATGGACGGGGCTAGTTGTCACAAGAGTTATGTATCAGTAACTACAATGTCAAGCCAAAAGTCCAAATACACAAATGTGTTTTCTGAAGAAGTTGTTTTGTATGCTTGTTTTCAAACACATAGCTCAAACCCATTTTAAATTGGGGTTATTTTGGTGAATTACGTCCTCTAAAATAAAATTACAGTATCATCATATTTTTGTTATTGCTCTTGGTTAAATAAGTGAGCACAATAAAACCACATTGGCACGTGCAGAGTAGTCGATTATTATGAATGAAAGCATATTTTATTTGAAAGGTTGGATTATGTCTGTGCAAACTTTTTTTTTTAATACATTTGAGGGTGGGGCAAGTTGTCACTTTTTAATTTGTATTTAGCAGGCTCCATTGTGACAACTAGTCAGCCCTCTTGCAATGAACTGTATATATTTTTCCTGTGCAACAGTGATCAAAATGTAGATTTTTTTAAGGTATATGCTTAAATTAACTTTGCAGCAATATTCACTGCAGTCTAAAAATGTGACAATTACCCCCTGTCACTTATATATTATTATATTATAATTATTGTGTTCAAAATTATATAAAACACAACTTAGCTGCCCATATTTTTCTGTTTGGTTTCCATGTGCACAGAGGCAAAAACAAAGCCACATCCTGTTGATGAAAGAGTGAAACACCTTTACAAAAATACCCATAGTGCCATGCTCCCCCTCAGTGTGCAATCTGAGTTTTTCACTGGTGTAGACGAGATGCACATCAGCCTTTGCGGCTGTCAGAAAGTATGTGGGCTATAACCACACTTTTTTCGCATGGCTGAAACATGGCATCACACGCCATCTCCACTTTTATAAAAAAAAAAAAAATCTGTCCTCAAATGAACCTAACAATATAATGATTATACTGAAGACAAGTGATTACATTTATCTTGGTTGAACTCACTACATTGATAGCGTGATATAAAAGTAATGAAATGAATAATGATTATTATTAGTAGGGTTTCGCACAGTTGATTTCATTACTGTTAACAGCTTGGAGTAAACATCAAGGAGACTGTGAGTATAACACTGTGTTCTTTTCAGCTATGTGCTTCAAATAAGATTCCTATATTTGTCTTGTGCATATTCCAGTATTTTACAAACCTGTATCTACAAGCCCATTTTGTGCAAAACCCTTCCTGCCTGGTCAGACATGATATTTTTTAATACTTAAACTATGTTACCTGTGTGAATGTTATATATCAGATTTAAAAAGTAATTCCAATTCTTTCATGCAGCATCCATGATTGAGCTGGACGTAAAATATTGCTTAATTTTTTTTAACCATCAGTAAGGGTTGTATGTAGGAACAAAAAATCCAGATTGTCATACTTCAAATGTCCTGCAGGTGACGCCAAACTACAATATGGGTGCAGTAGTGGCTTGTTCTGAACGCCTTGTTTGTTCTTCCTTTGTTTCTGAGCAACTGGCCTATTTACAGTTAGACTGCATTGTGGTCATGATAATATCACATGGGGTTAGAGAACAATAGGATAATGGTGATGTTGTTAACGGGAAATAAAACCAATGAAATATTAAGTTATCCGAGGACTATGAATAGGCTACCTAGTCATGAATGAAAGTTCATAATCTTGAGCCTGACATGAAGTAACCTTATCGGTTCAGCTTTGAGACTGCAATGAAAGTTTAGCATTTCCTCTATGCTCTGCTAGAAATACCAAGTTTTCCCCGAGCATAAATATGAAGAGACAAGAACAAGAGAGAGAGTATAAAACATTTTGTGGTTATGTAGATGTTTTATAAAGGGGGCGGGGAACTGGAGAGGGGGTCAGGGGGGCATCGGTGGCTCATTACATGAAGGGCATTCCACAGATTCTCCTGAAGAGACAAACGCTGAAAAAGCTCTAAAGGGAAACATTCTTTGTGGACTGCGTCCTCACACACTGTTTTGGCTCATTTGCCTTATTTAGTCAAATGTGGGATTAATGCGGTTCTAAACTATTATGTTTTGTGATTTTCACAGCGGCTACAAGGAGGATAGAGATCTGGGCCGAGAATTTTATTTGCCCGTCTTGGGCATTCAAACACCTCTTTAGACATATTTTCAGCTTTCTTACTCATTTGAATTTTCACTTTTTGGACACCTTTTACAACTACAGTTCATAATTTGATAATTGGTGGCATTACATAAACACAGGAGTATGGCATAGTCGAACATTTGCTTAGATTTAGGACTAGACCTTTGCTAATTTAGGACATTTACGAATTTTTATAAAGATGTCTTACAAAAATGCATTATCTGTGAGAATTTGAAGACCAAACAATGGCAATGATGTATTTTAAGATATCTCAGTGCAAGCTTTTCCAGTTTAGACAGCTCTTAACGTTTATTTTAATCTAGGACTAGTCTTAAACCCTGTTCGGAAAACTGCACCATGTGTTGATAACACTATTTAAGTATTAAATTTAAGAAATATTTTAAACATATGACAAAAAATAAACTTATTGTAGATAAACAGAGCTTTAATTAAATTAAGTTTAATGCAACACACTCCTTATGAACGTTATGTTGAGTATTTTTGTCAGTACATGACAGCCAAACGCAACAGAGGTTTACGCACTAGACATTGCGTAATATCCTGTATCATGTGAGACGTTTTCATAACAGTTACCATACACCTACTGATAAAACGACTAAATGAATGAAACACAATGGCATACTGTCATTCAGCTAAGCTGAATAAGTTTTATGGAATAATATATGTTTGTAAATGTCCACGTACTTCAGCCATGTGTTGTTGAGAAACACAAATGTAACTAAACGCATGTACATGTTAGCCTGATTTCAGTCAATTCTTTTGTTTTCCCTTCTAGTCGCATAACTTTGGAAAGAAGAGCACACAAATTGTACAATTCCACAAGACTCCACCCAAAAAGCGAGACAGCGAATTAGTGCAGGAGACCCGAGTCGATAAAAATGAGTCAACACACACGCCCCCACCAGTCGAGCGCCGCCGCCGCTCCCCTATCCAACGCTTCTCTCTCCCCGGACAAGGACGCAGACATGCCCGCTACAGAGAAAGATCTCGCCGAGGACGCGCCATGGAAGAAGATCCAACAAAACACATTCACGCGTTGGTGCAACGAGCATCTGAAATGTGTCAATAAGCGCATAGCGAACCTGCAGACGGACCTGAGCGATGGGCTCCGGCTGATCGCGCTTCTGGAGGTGCTCAGCCAGAAGAAGATGTTCCGCAAGTACAACCAGCGCCCCACGTTCAGACAGATGCAGCTGGAGAACGTCTCTGTGGCTCTGGAGTTCCTCGACAGGGAAAACATCAAGCTGGTGTCTATAGGTATGTTTTGATTTCAATCGAACATTGCACTTTATTGAATGTTATACAAGTTATAAAGCAAAGCTTGTGGCATGCAGTATGACCCGGCACAAACAGGGCATGAAAATTTGCTCAGGCCACAAAATAACGGGAAAAAGGGATGGGGATCGAGGCCTTGTTTTGTGCACAGTTGTACCACGTTACCACTGCCTCTCAACTTGCACGTGTTTTATGAACTTTTTGTGAGTTGTTGCTCAAGTAAAGAGATTGCAAAGGCGATTAAAGCAGTTGAGAATCTGACAAAGAAGCGAGGAACCACAGTCGCTCCATTCAACGTGCAAGTCCAGCCCAGATTGTCGTAAAGAAGCAGCAGACATCGTGGCGAATAGTTGAGGCTGGTTTAACCCTAGTTTGAGAGCTAAATGCAAGACAAGTGCACCAAAAGTCTACAGGTTTTCTGCATTGGTGCAATAAAAGAACAGTAAAGGATGAAAAACTGTACTGTTCATCTTAATAGGACTGTTCAGCTCTTACACTGAAGGTTTCTATTTTATTGAAAGCTGCTTTTTGGATTTTTTTATTGTCTCGCGCTATCAGTGAACACACCGCACAAAACAGAATACGATCTATTATCGATCCGCGAGGACACGCCCTCCTCTCAGGACGAGCACAGCTGTCTTCATCAAAATTTAATGTGGTTGTTTTGGGTGTCAACGGTTTAACGGAGGGATTACAACATAGTTGCACAACATTTGTTTGTACTAGAGATGTCGAGACACGGTTCCTTCATTCAGTGCTGGTTGTGATTGATTGATGACTAACACGGTGACGCCCTCTAGTTTATGGCTCGTTTCAAGCAGAAGCTGTGAAACTGTCCATTGGATCATGAGTTGACTAAATGCGTTAAGTCTGATATTAAATTCAATGGCAGTGCATATTTGACAAGCATAGCAATAAGCATTACTTGGTCATTCATGAACTGAAGTTCATTCAAACAGTACTGCGTTAAGCATTTCCCCTTTATTACAAGTCAAATTGCTTTGCATAATAATGGAGAAGCTGGGTTATTGTAATGGAAACTTGGCATGAATTCTGTCCCTTTTTGCTTTTAAATCGGCATTAAAATCGAGGTTTGCACAAAACTGTGGTCTATCCTCAGTCACACGATAAGTGTCATAAATTTGTATCTTTGATTTAATTTCTTCAACTAAGAGAACTCATTTTTTTTTTATTTCAGGCTTTTTTCGAAACCTAAAGGTTTTTGGTAATTTTAAAGCTTAACTCGCTCTTGAATTCCAATATTTTTAGTCCTGGTAGATCGTTCTGTGTGTAATTTGTTCTCTTCCGGATGCCCAGGCTTTCATCAGGAATGCCACAACCCAATGGCTGTAGGGTTTTGCTTTTAATGCGTTTCCCAACAGTGCCCAAAGGGCATAAATAAACATGCTCTTAGATGGTGCAATCAAGGATTATTCAGCAATTGCTCAATATTTGTACTTCGAAACACCTTCATCACTTACTGTTAATGAGCAAACAATTTCGCTGGACTGCGTGTGTGGCTTGCTCACAGATAATGGTATAATTGTAATTTATGAAGTCTTTCACCATGTACTCGCGTTATTTGCATTCTTTAGGAATTTAATATGGTTATTTGTTGGGGAATGGGGTTTTCTAGTCATTGTCTTTTTTTGGTAACTGGAACTGTTTGTATCATTGGCAGTGTACGTGTTTTGGAATAAGAACATTGCAACATGAATGTGCAGAGAAATACTGAGCAAGCATAAAGATGGTATGTGTGTACCCCTGTCATGACAGGCCCCATATTTTGCCTGTCTATACGGATATAGTGCTGCCTTCCAAAGCCTGAAAGAGAATGACAGCCCTGTATCTCCGTCTTCATCTGGGTGGGGCTCAGAAAAGAGCTTTCAAGTGTGAAGCCTAGAGACGTGCTAATCTGTTTCTTCATCAGGCGAGCTAGTACTTAAATGTGATGTAATAAAACATGATCTTGATCAGCATAGTCTTTTAAACCAAATTTAGGACACTTAAGAACATTTGATGCTGTTCTACAAAGAAGTTGCTCAATGCCTTGTCTCAACCGAGGTGATATTACAATGCAATAATTTGGAATAAGTCAGAACAATGGGTTTGAGTACAACTGTTGCAGTTTAGCTTGTCAAAATGAGTTACAAGTAAAAACTTGATTCTGTTGTGGAGGTGAAGTGTACGCCTTGAGGTGCATAATAGAGAAACCTTAAGTAATAGCTCAGAGCCTCTGAAATGCGGTAAAATAAAGATTCCTGTGTATTCGATTTGTTCTGACTACTTGAGTTTAAATTTTTTCCTGTTTGTCACGTGATTGTTAAATATTCTCTCTATACCACACACTTAGCTTTTTTTTTTTTTTTTGTTGAAAACCGAAGATAAGCTTTATTTAAACACTTTATTTCTAAAGACTTACAGAGCCAAATGGAGAGGCATGCATTCTTTAACAAGTCAATGACTGAGGGAGGCTACCTGATGTTTCTGTGCTTTATTGGCAATGCCAGGATGTCCTGTTCGTATGGTTGACAGTCAAAGGAGAACAGCAGTAGAGCACTTTTTTTAGCCGCCTTTGTTGCTGAAGTATTTTTTTTTCCCATGTTCTAAGAGATGAACCAAACAAACCAGCTTTGAGATAAAAACTCAACTTTTAATTTTTATTTTAAAGCAATAGTGTGCCTAATAGAATGATACTTGACTTAATTCTATCATGCACAATGCTTCATGGGAATGGGAGTTTGTCACTCTATTGGCATTGTTATCTAAGGTGTTGTGACAGCTTGGTGGATCCTGTTCAGGATTATTGATAGCTCTGTGCTAGATGTTGTATTTGTAATCTCTCTCAATGTATATATTGTTGCCTAATGTCTGAGCTCCGTTGTGAAAGCCAGATAATGAAATGGATTTTACTTCTGGATCCCAGCGGCTGCACTCTAGTGCTCCTGAACAGAACTTCCACATCACTGCAGCTGCTTTAAATATGATAATCTGAACTGATACTTTGGGTGTACTTATGCCTACTTGCACCAGCTAATAAGTGGCATGTGTGCGTGATTGTGTACCTTCACACCCTTCACCACACTGGAAAGCACCCTATGGCAAGTCTTGCAACCCGGCCTCAGTGTGGTTTTTATCATTTTTGTCTGTATCATCAGTGCTCTTTTTAATTGGGCAAATTTGAATTTTCAAAATTTCTGTATGAAAGAAAAAGGTCGGTTTTTTTTTTTTTTTTTTGCCCTTGAGTGTCTCTTTGTGACTCAGATCTTGAAGTTCCACTTTACTTGGAAATGTTAAGAGGTTTTTTAAGGTCGTTGTCACCCTACTAAACAAAGCTACAGCATGGAAACCACATGAAGCCATCTGCCACGCGCTCCGTATTCTCCGAAAAGCCTCAAGACTACAAACTGAGACTGACAAACAGGTAGGTAGACCAGATAAACAGGGACTCAACCTGGAATGGAGACTGTGAATTAAGAGGAATACAAAAGAATGCATCTAGGCAATCGATAAAAGGGGGGAAACTCTTCCTCTGCTGAGCGTAGATAGCAGCAATTCAGTTTTTTCCTCTTCCTTTTTGGAGATAAGAAATTGAATTTGGCTGAAGTTAAGCTAATACAGAGAAATAGGTTATATTTTTAGACTGAGGATATGACTTGCTCACTTTGCTTGAAGGGTGATGGATGAGAAATAAGAGAAGTCCAAGCGGGATCAAGAAAGGCAGGGCGGTGTTTCCTAATGGGTATAATTGCATGACACTTCCTTGATAGGGCAACCCATAGAAGAATGCATCACCAAGTTTGTATTTATTTATTTTTACATGCTCGTTAAAGACTACTTTCAAGAAGCGTATACTGAAAATGGCAGGGTGATTTATTCTTGATGTTTTCCGGGAAAGAATCCAGCACAAGTGGCACTTATCTGATTGTCCAAAGACGTTTATCTCCACTCTTATTTAAGAGCAGAGGTTTATGTTAGCAGTCACACTACTGATGAATGGAAATATCGCTGAACATGGCCACATCTTCAGTGATCTCGTTAAAATGTAGGCTGGCCTTGTAGGTCTATGAAATATGGAACGTGCTCTATTTGCTTGACATAATGAAAATCTTATGTTTAATATGGACGAATACTCTCCTGGCCTCTTTTTTGAGGTGAAGTTGATGGAACTGGGTTCTGTCCAGCTGCTAAAGAACCAAGCCAAATGACAATCCAGCTCTGTCAATATATGGGGTTTTACAAAAGCACTACCACAGCAGTTTTCTGCTCTAGTCAGTTTTCCCTTCCTCACTGCTTCTCTTCCTTTCCCTGCCTCCTCCTCTTCCCTCCTACTCCCAGCTGTAACCAGAAACCCCTGTGCAAGGGAATGGGTGGCCTGCCAGGATCAAGTTTGCTTCTGCCCTTTTAAGGCTAAAAAACCAAGGGGAACATTTCCAGAGAGTGAGTGAGTGAGAGGGAGGGAGGAAAGGAGGGAGGGACATTTGGAAGTCATAGAAAGTAAAAGAAAAGGAAGTTTTCTTGCAGAGTTCATGCTCCTAAAATCCTGTATTGGATGAGCTCTGTTTTGAAAACCAAAGCCAGGTTGAACAGAATTTGACATTTCTGTGCCATATGGTCCTCATTAAGACTTGAGGCACAACATTTGTTTTCATGCTTTTTTAGGTTCTTCAAACTGCTGATGTTGGAGATAGAAACATGCTTGCTAGTACTAGTGGCATTGTGGGTGACCCATGTGGTATACAGCGTGTTTCATGGCGTTGACTGAATATGCATAAATGTATATAATATAAATTCAAATATATACATTTAAATATATAATTTTTTTTTGTAAAAACACTCTAAAGAACACTTCGGCTTTTCCCCCCCCAGAATTTAGACTAAATAAAATATTAGTGATTTAGTTTTTCAGGAAAGGAATGTCTTTGTAGGCTAGAAAAGGAGAAGGGTCAGTCCTGTCAAGCTTTCCATGTTTCTGATTGCATTTGTGAACAGGCGTCCTGACCACGATGATAAGACCTTTTTGGAATGTGTGCAATTTCCTCAATCCTCCTCTACAGCCGTGCACAAACACAAAACCCCCACTGCTGGAAAATGACCTCAACTTTGTGAATGAAAAGTTATTTGGCTAATTATCTTACTGAAATATGTGACATTTTCTTATAAAATGTGTCGGGGAACGAACACTCCTCCTCATTCTCGCCATGTCTTCAGACATCTGCAGTGTGTTATGTAGTCCGGCAATTGTGGGGTCAAAGTTGAGGGCTTAGGTGATTTGGCAGGTCCAGACAAGAGGGTGAGTCATGGGAGTGAGTCTGTGCTCTGATCCACTACTGATGACACGGCACTCCCATATGACTCTGAACAGGAAGGCCACAATTCACCAACACGGTCTCTGTCTGGTTGTGGCAAACGAACAAAATGCATGAAAATCAAATGTCTGTGTAACACATTGTCTCCCAAGATGACTTCATTTGATTGGGGGCATGTTTTTGCCTTTAAGCCACAATAATTGGTGATGTGGTTTTTTAAAAAACCACTAACAAAACAAAAAAGATAAATTCATCCAGGAATGTTCTGACTTCTCATGTCTCTTGAGAAATAAACATTTTGGTCACTAAATATTTCCTTTGGTTATCTTTAAATCTTTGTTTTGGATCATCAGACATGATGTCATGATGCCTTCATGCAGAAAGCATCAAGTTTAGTCATCAAGTGACTGGTAAGGAATGCCGCTTCCTTGGGTTCCAAACACAAGCCGTCTCTGACCTTTTGTATATTTTGTCTTTTAACGGTTTTAGTCTTTTTTTTTTTTTTTTTTCTGGTTCTCTCCCTCCCTTCTTTCCAGCATCTATCTCTTCCCCAGCCTCCTTTGATTTATCTCTTACTCACTGCCCGCTTTCTCTCTCGGATGTGAGATTCATGTTTTGGGAATTTGATGGAGAGCTGTGAGCACAAATGTCCTTACAAGGAATGAGTGTGCTGTGTGTTTCCTGCAGTGTGTGGTGGGAATGCTGCAGCAACACAGATTCCTGTCATGTTTCATATGTTTGCCATTGTGTGCAATGCGTCACCATGGCTGGGTTCCTCCCCGACCCCCACTCAATGTTTAAGGATGATCACGTGGTCATGTGCAAACCAACCAGTTGATAAGTGATGTCAGTTAAGGTGTTATTTAATTTATTTTTTCATTTTTTTTTTTTTAAAGCAGTGATACAGGAGGCAGGAATTGAGATGGAATAATATCTGATGAATTGTTAGTGTGCTGCGAGAAATACTTCTGTTCAATGCAAAGCCTAAATCAGCCTAATTACATGGGACTCTGACTGCTAACAAGTAGATCCTTTCTTTAAACATCCCTACCCCCCATCCCAAAATCACCCCAAAAAATGGCCTGAAACATCACATTACATTGTTACTCATTCAGTAGATTTTTGGAATATCTAATCCACAGCATGCTTTTCTGTTTGTGAGCGTGGGCCGCTGGGGGGGGGTGATGTAAAACTGGTCCTATCTTATTTTGAGACGTTAAAGCAGATAAATTCCAGAGGCCCTAAAGGGCGAAAAAACTGGATTATTTTAATTGTACAGCCTCTTGTATGTCTGTGTAAGCCCTGCCCTGCCTTTACTGGATGACAAAGTCCGCCTCTAATACCTTAAACAAGCATCAACATGTTCCCATGTAATAGCACTCTTTTTGTTATACGTCTTCTCTTCGCTGCCATATCCGCTAATCAGACCGTAATAGTCACCCACTCATCATAGTCTGCACTATTGTACTATGCTGATTTGGGTTTGTTTCTATTCTAATATTTTGCTCCTATCTCTTCCCTGTCTGTACCCATGTAGGAATGAAATTATTCATAGTCAAAGTCAGCGCAATCTATGGGACGTTCCTAGTGCAGATTCTGGAAGAATTTGGTCATGCATAAACTTCCCCTTCCAGCATTAACCATAATGTTGCTTCTTTATGGGTCTATAAATTTCCATATTATTGCCCCGATGCTGAAGCACATGCCCAGTGTGTTTGGTCTGCGAATAAAGTGATCAAAGGGGGTTCAATAGCACCTTCACCAGAAGCCAAGATGAATTCCAGCAGGCTCTGGGGGCTCATGGTTTGTAAACCGCACCGGGAGACCAGAACTAGAGAAAAATGTGAATGTATTATTTTACATGGCCAAGCAAGCACTGTTGGATCGCTGGAATGGGTCATGAGGGGGATGAAATGTTATGTGAGATCTCACAATATACAGCGCATTAATTTTGAGTCTATTTCTGAACCGATTAAAGGCTTGCTTTCCTCATTGAGACCATGATTTGCTCATAGATTGAGTTCTGCTAAAGGGAAAGTTAACCTAAGAATCAAAACTGAGCTCCACTGAAAGTCTGACTTCTCAAAACCTTTCAATTAATTCATATAGATTGGTTATGAATGTTTTAAAGCATTTATATACTATTAGAACCTTAAAAGTTTTCCAAGAAATGTAAAAAAAAAATTAAAAGAAATGAACAATGCATTTAACATTAATCTAACAATAGGGCTTTTCACACTGTGCTTAACCCCGGGTTATCTGCGTTCTAAACACCGCTTTTAACCCCGGGTAAAGAC
>JAUCNO010000070.1:683400-699609 GCA_032353835.1 Enteromius viviparus
TTCTCCCGGCTCGCTCCCCAGACAGCTCGCCAAATTTCGCTTCATTATTATTACAAGGAAAGCGTGAACTCTTGAAAGGGAAATCTCCAATGCTGTAATTTATTTTCAAGGTGTGGAGCTGAACAAACCCACTCACTTCACTGTGAACACCAAGGCCGCAGGCAAAGCTAAGCTTGACGCTCAGTTCACTGGACCCACCAAGGGAGATGCGGTCCATGACTTTGACATTGTCAACAATCACGACGGCACCCACACTGTTAAATACACCCCTGTTCAGCAGGTAAGCCAGCGTTGGTTGTTGGTTTTAAAAAGAATATTGCTGTGTTTGAATATTGTAACTACAGTTTTCTAAATCTTCTTTAGCCATTAAGTACTGTTGCAATCTAAGTGCTCATTTTCTTTTGTAGGGCAATGTGAGTTTAAATGTCACCTATGGTGGTGATCCCATTCCCAAGAGCCCGTTTGCTGTTGCTGTTGCCCCATCCCTGGATCTCAGTAAAGTTAAAGTGGCTGGTATTGGAGATAGTAAGTTATCACTTTACTTCTCTAGCTTGCCAGTTAACCTGAGAGTCACGAATGAGTTGCTTTGACTTCTCTGACTGTTACGTCTTTGAGAGGTTGTAAAAAACCTTTGGTTGGATTAAATCAGCCGTAAACTTTTCTAAGTCACAATTATCTTTTCTTTGTTTTCTAGCAATGACTGTTGGAAAGGATCAGGAGATCACAGTTAAGTCCAAAGGAGCAGGTGGTCAGGGCAAGGTTGGCGCCAAGGTCACAGGTCCATCTGGCAAATCGGTACCTTGTAAAGTTGAGCCAGGCCTGAGCCCAGAAACCAGTCAGGTCCATTTTATCCCCAGAGATAAGGGACCTTATGAGGTTGAACTGACATATGATGGCACCCCCATCCCTGGCAGTCCATTCCCCGTGGAAGCCATTGCAGCTACTGACCCATCTAAGGTAAGGCAGTTTAGAAATCTAGGAGTTAAACATTATTGCCAGTTTAACAAGGCAACATTAAGGCGTCAGGAAAAGGTCTTTGTGGGGTGTTTAAGCAAATTACGGTTTATAGAATAATGTTGCACAACTTTCAGCGTGTGGTTTTTGGCCTCTGGGTCCTTTTATTGGTTTTATTAGGACAAATATACTCTTAACTTGTCTCTTATGTATAGGTGAGATGTTCTGGGCCAGGTCTGGAACGAGCGAAGGTTGGCGAGCAAGGACAGTTTGTGGTCGATTGCACTAATGCTGGTCCTGCTGAGCTGACTATCGAGATCATCTCAGACAATGGCACCGAGGCTGAAGTCCATATTCAGGACAATGGGGATGGAACCTACACCATCACTTACATCCCTCTTTATCCTGGAGCTTATACTCTCACCATCCGCTATGGTGATCAGGATGTGCCAAACTTCCCAGCCAGACTCAACGTGGAGCCTGCTGTGGAGACCAGTGGAGTGAAAGTGTTCGGACCTGGAGTGGAAGGCAAAGGTAGTGTGGTGTTCTCCAGTTTATCAAGCAGGAGTTCCTTTTGTCTTTGCTTATTTAGTCACTTTAAATGTTTGTCTAGGTGTTTTCCGGGAGGCCACAACTGATTTCACTGTGGATGCTCGTGCTCTCACCAAAGCGGGTGGCAATCATATCAAGACCTGTATTAATAACCCATCTGGCAACCGCACAGAAGCTCTGATTAGGGACCTGGGAGATGGCACCTATCAAGTGGAGTACACGCCCTATGAGGAGGGTAAGTGTCAACCCTTTTAAAAAACGTAAAATGTGGTATACCATGGGTTGCTTTTATGGTAATCTTCTGTGTTGTATGTGAATAGGCACTCACAATGTTGAGGTCATGTATGATAACGCCCCAGTTCCCAAGAGCCCGTTCCGTGTGCCTGTGACTGAAGGCTGTGACCCAGCACGTGTGCGTGTACATGGTCCAGGACTTCAGTCTGGCATCACTAACAAATCCAACAAGTTTACAGTGGAGACCCGGTAGGTAGATTCAGCACTCTGATTTTTGTTTTAATCTTGAGCTAAAATGACTGTCAGTAGACTGGTTGTAAGGTTCTTTGCCTCACTGCTTATCTGTGTTTTTATGCAGTGGGGCTGGTACAGGTGGACTGGGGCTGGCTATGGAAGGACCTTCTGAGGCTAAAATGTCCTGCACTGATAACAAAGATGGCAGCTGTTGTGTTGAATACATCCCATATGAGTCAGGCACATACAACCTTAATGTCACCTATGGAGGCCAGCCAATTACTGGTAAGCATTTCTTTCTAAGTGTTTCTTTCTCTCTGTTTTTATATATTTTGTTTATCTATTGTTGTCAGTGTTTTCATAATTATTTATTTTTCCCACCCCACTCCTCCACAGGAAGCCCCTTCTCTGTACCTGTCCATGATACTGTTGACGCAACTAAAGTGAAATGCCAGGGTCAGGGACTTGGAAACAATGTGCGAGCCAACATCCCACAGGTCTTTTCTGTGGATGCAAGCAAGGCTGGAGTGGCTCCCTTGCAGGTCAGAGTGCAGGGACCCAAAGGTGAGATGTGATTCAGTAATATTCAATTCAGAGGGAAAAAAATAAATAAATAAACAAGACTAAGATGACCGTTTATGTTGTGTAGGTGTCGTGGAGCCTGTTGAGGTGGTGGATAATGGTGACCGGACTCACACAGTCAGCTATGTACCCACCAGAGAGGGACCGTATTCTATTAATGTCCTGTATGCCGATGAAGAGATCCCACACAGGTAAATTCCAATCTTAGACACCCTGTTAATCAATCTTTTTTCTGGTTCTACTTAAACCTGGAATTTGCATTTAGAATATAGACATAGAAAATATAGAAACTGAAATAGGTACTTTCTGCAGTGTTGATATTGAAAAGAAATAAGAAATCTCCAAAATATACATTTTCTTTTTTATTAATATTAAACTGCATCAGTTTGTTGTGGTTTTCAGTTGGCATTAAAGTTTCAGTTGTTATTGGAATCGACTATTGGAGTTAAAATTTATAGCAGGCTGGTGCATTTTTAAACTCCCTTGGTCCCTGTCCTTCCCTGCTGTTTATTTCCCCTCTCTCACACACTCTTGGTCTCTTTATTCAGTCCTTATAAGGTGAAGGTTCTGCCCACTCATGATGCTAGTAAGGTCCGTGCCAGCGGCCCTGGTCTGAATACCACTGGTGTGCCTGCCAGTCTGCCTGTGGAGTTCACGATTGATGCCAAAGATGCAGGAGAGGGACTCTTGGCCGTCCAGATCACTGTGAGTTGAAGCTTCTCTTTACTGCCAAAAAGTTACTATGGTCTTATCAACACTGTCTCATTGTTTAGTTCTTTAATGCTTGTTTTAGGACCCTGACGGGAAGCCAAAGAAGGCTAACATCCGTGATAATCAGGATGGGACATATCTTGTGTCCTATGTGCCTGACATGACTGGGCGCTACACTATTCTCATTAAATACGGTGGTGATGAGATCCCATACTCTCCATACCGTATCAGAGCCCTGCCAACGGGAGATGCCAGCAAATGCACAGTCACAGGTATGTAATGCTCCTGTTGGATCAGTGGAAATAAATGACCATTCCATTTCCTAATGATTGCTACCTTATGGAGGCCCCTTTTCATTCATTTTACACTAGTCCATTTAGCTCTAAACATAGAAGGCAATGTAATCATTTGGTAGGACAGCATGATGGTAAAATAAATATGTAATCAGTATTGCTTAATGCATTAATGTGATAACTCAATCAATATGGATTTAAAAATGTGTCTCAAAGTGTGTGCCAGTAGCACTGACAGTTTAATTTTATTACTTAAAAATGAAAAATTAGAATATGAATATTAGTGTTGAGTTTTACTGTTGTACTTTTTCTTCACATGTAGTGCAGTAATTTTGCATTATTTAGATTATTTCCTTTTTATTTTTAAAAAATCAGTGAATCGGGTTTATTTTTCGGTCATAATAAATGCATGTATTACATATATACTCAAACTGCTTGATGGCCATATTACAGAAAGGAGAGGGTAAATGTGCCTCTTTATTTATTTACCCATTTCTGGTGTCTTAAGATGCTCTGCCAGTGTACACTGAGTGGAGGGATCAGAATAATCCTGTGGTTTTGGAGTCTTTTTTTTTTTTTTTTTTAAGACTCTCAACTATGTTTTCCATATAATCTAAACCTCAGCATTTTAAGATGGTTGTCACAAGGGAACAGATTTTTATTTTTTTGTGTGAAGTTTGTTCTGAATACTGCTCCAATCTTCACCCCCCCCACAACCCAGAAACACACCTCCTGTTGTGCAGTGCTGCTCACATTCCAATCACTTCATTCTTCACTTCTGTTTTATCTTTTGCACACATTTTGTTGTATTTTGCCCTGATTGTTACTTTTCACTTTTTCTCGTTCTGCTTCACGGTCTCTCAGTCTCAATCGGAGGTCACGGTTTGGGTAAGCGCTTTGAATAATGCTCTAGTCTTATTTGGTACTGCATGCTGAATTGCACCGTGTCTGATACCAAAGGCCTCATAATTTGCCATCCTATCCGCTACTATAGCGAAGAAACAGACCATATGTAGATTATCTTGCATTTCCCGCCATTTCAAAATGACTCCATGTACAACAGCATAAGTAGTTGTTGACTGCAGGTGACTAATGACTAACTTACCAGGTCTTTAATATGCCTGTATGGTGGAATGTACATGTACTGATATTACCATTTTCCTACGCTTGCATATTGTTTGTGAACTAGTGATCGCATTTTATGGATATCTCTGGAATTGAGGTAACCGGAAAAAAGGGTAGTGGATCTATCATAATAAAGAGAAGTTTGAATTGTTAAATATTAACCTTAAATCTCTTTAAGTGATGGATCCCAAATCTCTATAGCTGTTGCCTTGATGCTCCAGATACTTTGCATCTAGTGCATGGTGGAATGTAACTTTGGAGAGATGGGTACTAAACTATCTAATAACAAAACATCTGCCTATGTGTTACCTGTTAGTAAGCCTTTCTCTGTATCCTGTAGGTGCTGGAGTTGGTCCAACTATTCAGATCGGAGAGCAGACGGTCATCACTGTGGATGCGAAGGCTGCTGGGAAGGGCAAGGTCACGTGCACAGTGTGCACTCCAGATGGAGGCGAGGTGGATGTGGACGTAGTTGAAAACGAGGATGGAACGTTTGACATCTTCTACACGGCACCCCAGCCTGGCAAATACGTCATCTGTGTGCGCTTTGGGGGAGAGCATATCCCCAACAGCCCCTTCCAAGTAACGGTACATATATGCCATTCATATCCTTTGAGTAAATTGAACAGTGCTCCATATGAACACACAGGAAAGATTTTCCAATGGGACAGTGTGTTAAATGTACACTGTGAGGCTTCAGTGCAAAACAATCACTACAAAAATGAACATTTTCATCCTTGTGTTGTTCCAAAACCGTATGATTTTCTTTTGTTAAAGGTAGCAGTTCTCAATATTTTGACTCAAAGGGCCCTCATTGAGTCAAACAACCAAAATATTCAAAACCCTTCAATAATGGCAAACATTTTCTCTTGTGTTTCTGCTATAATTGACAGTGCTGCTTGTTTTTAAAGACACAAACAAATTAGCAAAAACTGAGTGATACTGAACTGAAGACATATTAACTTAAAAGGAAAATTATTTTGTGATTTTTCTAGAATATTCAAGATACAAAGTATATTTATATACATGTGTATGTGCAAGAATAATTACATCTAGAACAATGCTCTTTCAAACCTTGAAAACTTCGAAATATTTTTAATTTTATGCAACATGTTCATAACAAGTTTTAGCATATTGCAGGCATGTTTTAATACATCCGCCTTAGTTTTTTTATTTATTTTTTTAGGCAAAATACTAAGGTAGAGTTTAAAGTTTAAGTTTGAATTTTTGACAGTTGGTGTTTGAAGTGTTTAAATGAGCAAAGACCATTTAATGTAGATATATGGGATTTTTGAGGGATTTGATCGTCGGTTTTAAAGAAAACCATGTCTGATCAAATAGAAAAAGTACAGCACACAGTAAGTCAGAATAGCCTAAATGTCTAGCCTGAGTTTATTCATAGATTAAAAACTCTGTAAATGATTCTAATTTTGGTCTCTGAGGAAGGCCACTTTGCTGAATGCGATTGATTTTCTTTGCATTTCTTCTGTGAGAACTGAAGCCTACTGGACAAGTCAAGCTTTTTTTTTTATTATTATTTTTTTGTTTTTGTTTGTAGCATTATAAGTAAGTTATGTTTAGCTAAAAGATAATACATGCAAGTTTACATTAAACCAATGTGCTGAGGCAAATATCAAGTGAAATTTCAGCCAATTCCTCACACAAACCTTTTTGACATTGTTCAAATCACAGCATTGTAACTGGATGAATTGTTTTGCGAGAACCTGGATTTCTTAAAGCAGCATCTGGTTGAGCGGCTTTGAACCGGAGGTGGTTGTTGTTGATATTGAAGGGATTTCATCTTTGATTCTGTTGCCCTGTCTCAGGCTTTGGAAGGTGACTCTCCAGACCAACTAATGCAGCAGACCCAGAACCTGCAGTACGCCTACGCGCCCAACATGGGCCAGCCATGGGTACTGACATGCCCCTCTTTCCTCCCGTCTCAATTTCCTGCTCTGCTACTGATGAGTCCCCAATCAGTCATATGTCCTTCCTTTTTCACCCTCCTGTTTTTCACATCCTTCAGGTTTAGGGTTTATTTCACCTTATTTCCAATGATTCTGCTTTTGTGGACTCTTAAATACATTTTCCTTGAATCAGAAAATGACAGCCATTTTGGAAAGCGCTAAATGTGGGGAATCACACATTTGTACAAAATGGCTGATTGTTGCTGAGCTTAAGCTATGTGTTCGAAACTTTCATTGTCTTTTGTGTGGGCGTTTAGTTGTTGTTGTTTTTGTGTGTGGAACATCATCGTTGGTCACATTGTCTGCTTGGCTTTTTCTCCACCCCTTCTTCAGGTTGGTCAATCACTGACTGATCCTGTGATCTCTCATTAGAATGTCCTTCCCTCTTACAGTGTTGGTGGCTGCATCATCATCCTCATCATCCTCATCTCCATTATCATTTTTTTGTTTTTAAGGGTTCTGTTGTGTCTGCTGTTTGTGCGCTTCATCTTCATTTGTGATTACAAAATGTTCATCAAAATCAATATGCTGTAAACAAACAAAGAACTGTTTGAAAGGACTATTTTATCACATTTTACACACGAATATTATGCAGCTTAACTGCTTTTAACATTGAAAATGTTATGAATATTACTTGATCACTAAATCAGTAATTAGAATGATTTCTGATGGATCATGTGACATTGAATATTTTCACAGGTCAGTTAAATGCATCTGACATGGACTTATTTTAGAAGCACTTTAAAATCTTATCAGTGCAGAACTGTTAACAGTAGTATATGCGAGCATTAGGCATAATTTTATATTCTCAGGATGTCAGTGTAATATTTATCATTTATCTGCTGTTGATTTTTTTTTTTATAGAGAATAGACTCATAACCTAGTAAATTAAACACAAAGTTGAATATAAAGTAATGCAAATTCTAATTACTTGAGACAAACCTCTGAAACAAACCCATTAGTTTTAGATCTTCAGGTTCTGGTGGTAGTCTTGAGTTTAGTGCCCACCTCCATGGATAGTTTTGGTCTGTCTGATTCCCCTCTCCTTATTCAAAGGCTACAGACAGACAGTTGGGCATGAACGGACTGGACGTAGCTGGTCTGAGACCCTTCGACTTGGTCATCCCTTTCACCATCCAGAAAGGAGAAATTACAGGTATTCTACTCTACAAATCTGTCCAATAATAGAAGTGTCCCGAGTTCTACAAGTATCTTATGTAACTCCCTGCCTTACAGGTGATGTAAGAATGCCTTCTGGAAAAGTGGCCAAGCCGGAGATTACAGATAACAAGGATGGCACAGTCACAGTGAAATATGCCCCGACTGAGGCTGGCCTGCATGAGATGGACATCAAATACGACGGAATACACATCCCAGGTAAACGCATCCCTGTGACTGCTCTCACATTTCTTTTTCCAGCCATATAAACAAGTTTAAAAGAGATGTATAGTTTTAGGTTTAAACTGTATGAATTGCTCATTTACGAAATCTTCCTTTTGCATCTTAGGAAGTCCACTGCAGTTCTATGTGGATTATGTCAACAGTGGTCATGTGACTGCCTATGGTCCTGGTCTAATTCATGGCATGGTTAACAAACCTGCAGTCTTTAATGTCAACACCAAGGATGCTGGAGAGGGTAGAGATGCTCACATATTGACTAATTCAGATTTTATTTAGCTTGTTTTATTCTATTTATTCATGTCCCAATTTTCTTCTATTTAATTATTAAGCTAATGCCTAAGCCATTCTGTTTACAGACAACCTTAAATCATTTAAATAGCCAAAAAATGAAAAAACTGGTTATAATATTTCTTTTGTGTTTAATAGGTGGTCTGTCTCTGGCCATCGAGGGTCCGTCAAAGGCAGATATTAGCTGCACTGACAATCAGGATGGTACCTGTAGCGTCTCTTACCTCCCTGTTCTTCCTGGAGACTACAACATCATTGTGAAGTACAACGACAAGCACATTCCTGGCAGCCCTTTCATGGCCAAGATCACAGGTGCTTTAAGTGCTGTCATGATATTAGGAATCAAAAAAATATATTCATGTCCATTTCAAGTGAAGTCATCAAATCTGTGTGTCTGCAGGCGACGACTCGATGCGCATGTCTCATCTGAAGGTGGGCTCAGCGGCTGATATCCCTCTAGACATCGGCGAGCCGGACTTCAGCCAGCTGACCGTGTCTCTTACCACCCCCTCTGGCCGGGAAGAGCCATGTCTGCTCAAGATGCTCAGGAATGGGCATGTGGGTAAGTATTACGACGCAAGTGACAGTTTGTGGAATAAAAATTCACTTTTTTGTGAATAAAAAGTCTGCAGTCACATCTAATTCTGTCGTTTTCTTTTAAGGTATCTCCTTTGTACCCAAGGAGATTGGAGAGCATCTTGTGAACATTAAGAAAAATGGACGTCATATTCCTAATAGCCCCATCTCAGTCATGATCAACCAATCAGAGATCGGTGATGCCAGCCGTGTGCGTGTAACTGGTCAAGGCTTGAATGAAGCCCGCACTTTTGAGCCTGCAGAATTTATTATTGACACCAGAGAAGCAGGTAATTCATTTTCGAAAACCGGGATTTGTTTTAATACTTATACATGTATATACACTCACACATACATACACACACATAAGTATATATAAAAATGTTTGTTTTTTGTTTTTTAGGATATGGAGGACTCAGTTTGTCTATTGAGGGACCCAGTAAAGTAGATATCAACACTGAAGATCAGGAAGATGGCACCTGCAAAGTGACTTATTGCCCCACAGAACCAGGAAATTACATTATTAACATCAAATTTGCAGACCAACATGTTCCAGGTATTTACTAGCAATGCTGTAACTTTATAATGGCAGGTATGATTAAACTGACTGTTTAACTTCACCCACTACGCTTCTCCAACAGGAAGTGCTTTTACAGTCAAAGTGACAGGAGAAGGTCGGATGAAGGAGAGCATCACACGCAGAAGAAGAGCTGCCTCCGTGGCCAATGTTGGCAGTCAGTGCGACCTCAGTTTGAAGATCCCAGGTAAAACTTGTGTGGAAAAATAATAACAATGATTGTAAGCAATTCCCTCCAACATCTGTCGCTCTGTACTTTTTTGATCCTCAGAGATCAGCATCGCAGATATGACCGCTCAGGTGACCAGCCCATCTGGCAAAGTACACAAGGCTGAGATCATGGAGGGAGAAAACAACACGTACTGCATTCGCTTCGTGCCCACGGAGATGGGTGTGCACACAGTCAGTGTAAAGTATCAAGGTCAGCATGTCCCCGGATCCCCCTTCCAGTTCACTGTGGGTCCTCTTGGAGAGGGAGGCGCCCATAAGGTTCGTGCAGGAGGCCCAGGATTGGAGAGAGCAGAGGCGGGTGTACCAGGTATGAGGTGTTGCTTTGTCTTTATTGTGTCCAATTTAATTAGGGGTCACATTTTGGCCAAATTCTTCAGCACTTTCAAATCCGGCTGCTTTTTTATTTTGCCCACTGAAATATTAGAATATTTCAACTTCAAGTGAAGATTCTGATTGTGTAAAATATGATTGAAAAAGATTGCATTTCACCCACAAAAAATTAGCAGAACAATGATAGATGTAGTCTTAATGCTTTATATTGTTCCCCATGTGCAGCTGAGTTTAGCATTTGGACCCGTGAAGCAGGAGCTGGTGGTCTTTCCATTGCGGTCGAGGGACCTAGCAAAGCAGAGATTGCTTTTGAAGACCGCAAGGATGGATCCAGTGGTGTCTCCTACATTGTCCAGGAGCCTGGTGAGGCTTTTCCCCGTTTGTTCTTATGGAAGGATATAAGTGTTCAAGCTAACTCTTCTCCATCCATTTCAGGCGATTATGAAGTATCCATCAGATTCAATGATGAGCACATCCCTGACAGTCCATTTGTGGTGGCTGTGGCCTCGCCATCTGATGATGCCCGCCGTCTCACTGTTGCCAGTCTTCAGGTGAGGCTTCGAGAAAGACAGACATTTGTCCACCCAAAGCAACTCCAAGTCAACCCTTGGCACAGCAGCTACAATGACAGTGAAAACAATACTTCACGTTATACAAATCAATCTTAGCTTCATGTCATGGTATTATCACATGTACAGAAAAGGAGAGGTAAATGTCATACTTGCACCACACATGCTCACATACATGCACACGTTAGATAACTGCGTCATAAGTAGAAGTCACTGCATACACAACACACCAGAGTTATTGGTTGCTGCTGTGTTCATGGGCTGTGCTGGGGTTTCTGGGATACTGAAGGACTGTTTGTATTTCTCGTGCCTTGTCCTAAAGGCTCCCAACAGCCCTACCTCCAACATGGATGGAAATGATAGGCTAAAGGGTTAAAGAGGGCAACAGAGGCTTGTTTGTCTATTTGTTCCTGGCTGAACTATTTCCTTTTTTGTATTGCTGGGGTGGAGGGTTTTCATTTCTTGGTGTTTCAAAGCCTCTCTCTTTAATCCTGTTAGCCTGAAGGTAGGATACGTAGAGTGTTATATTAGGCAAGGGGCTGTCACATGTTTGTAGCGTTAGACGTTTCTGCAGTTTTTGATCCTTGGTTGAGTGTGGCAGTGTCATGTTAATGCAGGAGTCCGGATTAAAGGTGAACCAGCCGGCCTCTTTTGCTGTGAGCCTAAATGGGGCGAAGGGAGTCATCGATGCCAAAGTTCACAGCCCCTCCGGAGCGCTTGAAGAGTGCTGTGTTACAGAGATCGATGAAGGTAACGATGGGTTAAAGGTTTGATTGTGTATGCTTGCACTCCAAAATGAAACCCATTTACATACATTTTTGGAAATAAAGCAACCAGAACTTAGATTAACGGCTTCAAAAAGGACTTAAATGTTACCTGTATTACCTCAAGCCTACCACACAAAATCAGCAAAAGTGGTTCTAACTGATCTTCAACTGCTTTCCTCACAGATAAGTATGCTGTGAGGTTCATCCCCAGGGAGAATGGCCTGTACCTGATAGATGTGAAATTCAATGGTTCCCACATCCCTGGAAGCCCCTTCAAGATCCGTGTTGGTGAAACTGGCCAGGCTGGAGACCCAGGAATGGTGTCTGCGTATGGAGCTGGTCTGGAGGGAGGCACCACTGGTACAATGCACTTCAGATCTCTTGTAAAGCAGGGGTCACCAAATTTGTTCTTGGAGGGACCGTGTCCTGCAGAGTTTGATTAGCTGCTTCAGGTGTTTTGGATTAGGGTTAGAGCCAAAGTCTTACTAGGTGTACTTGAAACATCCAGGCAGATGTCGAGGCAGGTTAGAGCTAAACTCTGCAGGACATCGGACCTCCAGGATCAAGTTTAATGACCCCTGATGTATAAGTGTGATCTCGTATAGTTGTCGAAGTGTGCAGCTGAACTCAACTAACCATACACCACCTCCTTCTCAGGATCTCCATGTGAGTTCATTGTGAACACAAGTTCAGCTGGCCCAGGAGCTTTGGCAGTGACCATTGATGGGCCCTCTAAGGTGAAGATGGACTGTCAGGAATGCCCAGAGGGCTACAAGGTCAACTACACACCTATGGCACCTGGAAACTACCTAATTTCTATCAAGTATGGTGGACCGTACCATATTGTTGGCAGCCCGTTCAAGGCTAAAATCACAGGTACAAAAAAAAATTTTTTTTTGTTTATATATTTTTAAATAACTAATAGACGACTATTTGTTTTGCTTTTTGTTTGTCAGATTTGTTATATCATGGTATCCAATTGGTGGTGGTCATGTTTAATGTCAAATGTGTCTTTTGCAGGCTCCCGATTGGTCAGTAGCCACAGCATGCATGAGACTTCATCAGTACTAGTTGACCCTGTGACCCGCAGCGTGACGACCAGCCAGCAGGCAGCACCAGGCTGGGGCAGCTCCGATGCCAGCCGCGTCGTTGCCAAGGGTCTTGGACTCAACAAGGGCTTCATAGGACAGAAGAACACTTTCAGTGTTGACTGTAGTAAAGCAGGTATGAATTACCCAGAAACTGAACATTTGGCCATTCATTCAGTTTAATTGGAAGCATTTGACACATTTCCATCAATCTCCTCCTTAGGGAGGAACATGCTCCTGGTTGGAGTGGACGGACCCAAAGTGCCGTGTGAAGAGATCTTTGTCAAACACTTAGGTAACCGTCTCTACAATGTGTCCTACCAGCTGAAGGAGAAAGGAGAGTACATCCTGGTGGTGAAATGGGGCGACGAGCACATCCCCGGGAGCCCGTATCACATCACTGTCTAACTGCCCTCCGCCAAAACCTCCAGCGTCAAATACAAGAACACTGAAAACTCTCCAATCCTACTTCCTTTTAATGATCCTCTCATCCAGTATCTTCCTGCACCACTATCGCTTTCAAGCAAGAGAGGGATTTCAAAGAAGCACCTTTGTCACTGTATGCCAGTCATTTTTGGATCCTGTTACATTTGCTGCATTCAGTATTTTTTTAAATCATAGGGTCCTGGTGGCTTTTGTTCCGTGTTTGATTTGTTACTGATCTAGTCTCTAACACAGAGTAGCTGCTAGTATGTTTTTGCCTGGTTTAGGAGACTGCTGTTCCAGTCATAACTGTACAGATTTGCTGTACGTGGCTAGTAGCAGGGGAAATACAGAGCCGCTTGTTTAACACTCATTCTTTGTTTTACTTACCAATGGGTGAAGAGGCGCTTTACCATAGACTGTCACGTAGACTGAATTAACACTGGTGCCCAAGTTCGGTGGGTCTGACCTTCTGTCTGAGTGTTTTGAATATTTTTCAGTCATGTTGTTTCTGTTTTACCATAAAGACGTTTTAGAAAAGATAATTTGGGTGCCATTTAAAGCCAGGACTGCGTGCCGCTAAGTGATTTGGCAATTAAAGGGAAGTTACACGGCAGAATAAAACTTATGCTGACCATGTCATTTGGCTGAAGGTGTAACGAAAGGGAGGTTTTTGATGCATAATGCTTGAGTTTATTGTGGTTATGTTAAATGCACTTGCTCATTTTGTCCGCTCTTTAGCTCTTTTTGCTACAATGTTAATGTATAATCAGTATTCCGAAATAAAACAAACAAAAAATGAAATTAGTTGTCTAAAAAAATTACAGTTTTGACTTGCAATATTTTGATACACAATAAAATTCTTAACTATTTTTCTGTCAGCCAACGTGTGTTTTCATTTGTTTGTATGTCTGTGATTTTAGACTTAGATTTTTTTTTTCTTCTCCCTACAGATTTGTTTTCATATATGAATGAGGTGGTTAAATTATTTTAATCAACAAATGCATTTAGGAGAACCTTAATTGGAAACTTGGTGATCTGTAATATGTGCAAAATACCTGGAGACATTTGAGCTAGTATTAAGCATATTTGTACAGCACTTCAAATATTGTATAAAAAATTTGGAAGTAAAATTTATTATTACGAAGCATAAAATCAAAATGGCCAATTCTTTTATGAAACGCTAATTTAGCCATGCAATTGTTTCTTTGATTCGTTTTAAGTATGTGCTGTAGAAATCTATTCCATAAAATACTGCAATAATGCCAAATTCAAGCTTTGATTTTTATTGATTTTTGTTTGATTTTTTTGTTTTGTTTGTTCAAGAAGCCATTTAACAGATAAAAGTCGCAATGGAAGAAAAAAAACAATTATTACAACGGTTTGTCAATGTAAAAATAAACTTAACATGCAACTAAAATTAAAACCATCTACAGTGGCACAAAAGGTAATACTACTACCGTAATTGCTTAGTTACTGATTTATCAAATCAGTTGTAGCTCCTGATGTAAATCAGGTTGACGCCCAAGGCTGGCATGCAGCTGAGTCAAGATACTGTGCATAACAGCGGTACTCTGTCCATATAAGGTATGACGGGTCCGGTATCACAACTATGGTTCCCAGGGCCCTGGATCTTACTGCCGGCCCCTCCTTAAAAGCCCCTGTTAAAATTTTGACCACCTTTTGAATGCCTTAACGTTTCCTTTGATTATAATTAATGTGATAAATTGATTGGCTTTTCCCACACCAGAAGTAATTTACACAGGTAGCTTAGTCTCTTTAGTTAGTATTAAAGGAAAGCGCTTCCTTTCAGAGAAGCGTAACAGTGAATCACGTTATAGCTGTCTGTCCATGACAACGGGAAAACAAACAGTTTGGGTTTTCGCTCTAAAAAAAAAAGTACAAGTCCTCCATTAGTAGCAATGTCGCTCCACAGCGGTAAAAGAGTGCACTGCAGATCCACCAAAAATGACAGCTCTCCTCCTCCTCATCTTCCTCTTTTAATTTCTGACCATCACACTCTTGTCCTCCTTAAGCAGTATTTCTCCTTTTTCCTGAAAGAGCAGAGATCTCGGCTAGTTTAATTAGATTTTTTTTTCATGAAATTGCAATGATTAGACTGAAGAGCTAAAGCTTCAAAACAGGACATTGACTTCTGTGTATTTTTAAAATGTATATTTTCCAAATAATACACGTTTAAGGATTCAGTACAGTACGTTACTGCTCAAAATTTGGGTGGGTTTTTTGATTCTCGCTATGCTGCATTTATTTGTGTAGTAAAACTACTGTAAATATTGTGAAATATTTTTATTAAAAGCAATTGTTATTGTATTATATTTTAAAACGTAATTTAATCATGAGATAACAAAAATGCATTAGTGTTGATCTTCTGCCACATAATATTTTTTTGTTGAAAGACTGTTGTACTATATATATATATATTTTTTACAATTCTTTGATGAATAAAAGGGGAAAAAATGTTTTTGAAAAAAAAAAGTCTTTCTCTCAATTTTGCTAAATGGGGCTTTTGCTGCCATATATATATATATATATATATACACTGTCAAAAATTAAAATAAACTTTAAAGGGACTATGTCCTGTACGTTTTATGCCAAAGGGGTTCGACTGATAAAAAAAAAAAAAAAAAGTTCATAGGTCATATCAGGGTTGTTTACACTGAGAAACAGTTGGATTCTCATGCTGAGCATGGACAAAGTAAAAAAGAAATAAAAATAGACACATGAAACATGAGTATTTATGTGCCAAAAATCTTACTTTTTTACGATTATACTTTTTTCGATCATTGGTCTACATGACGTAGACAACGGTGGAACTTTGTAAAGCTTTCCAAAATAACCCAATGTTATCTGATTAGTTAGTTAGAAAAATTTTTTTTCCAAGGAGCACAGACTATCACAAGTAAGATGTGGAAGGATTTGCACATGGTTTGATACTGAAAGAAGGAGCGGTCCCAGCTATAAACGATCCCGGTCATAATGCAGACAGTAAGTGAAACGGCATGATATTTAGAGACGGGATTTATGGCTCTTTGAGGGGATCCGATTCTTTGCGATCCGTTCCTTTCAAAGAGCCGTTCAAAAGAACTTTTTAGATATTTTATTATGCAGGGATGGGCAGTATTTTAGATACATGTATTTAAAATACGTATTTGAAATACAAAATACTATTTTGTATTTTGTATTTTTAAGCCTTTGGGGAAAATCGAATGTATTTTGTATTTAAATACATTTAAGATGAGTATTTTGTATTTTCAAAATACATAAAATACTTTGTGCCAATCAGCCT